>NW_023590566.1:989088-1251533 GCF_014843425.1 Jatropha curcas
AAAAAAAAAAAAAAAAAAAAAAAAAAAGAAAGAAAGGGGAAAAAAGAATCTTTTTAACGGTTTTACCTTGTTTTTTGGGGAGCCTCCTTCCCCCCAAACAAGCTATCACCGTAATGTTGTTTGAGGCAAGCCCGTCACACTCTCTAATTTTTGTTTTTCTTTTCTGTGTGTTGTGTTTTTTCCGTTTAACCCTACAGCTGTTGAATCCTTTTAATCTTTAATAAGGCAGAAGAAGGGTATTAAAAACCCTAACTGGCTCTTTATCCATTAAGCCCAATGCACCTCATCTTGGGCCCACCTTAATTAGAACTAACCCCTTTAATCAACATGAGCC
This sequence comes from Jatropha curcas, assembly GCF_014843425.1. The sequence goes on from NW_023590566.1 coordinate 989,423, forward strand.
ACATATAGATTATTAAATAAATCTAAACAATCTCCCACTTGGCCCATGTTTTGCATTTCTTGAAAATCTATCTTGTTTTAACGCTTAATTAAGAAATTAAGGATGAATTGGAATTAATGGCAGTCACAAAATCCCATTAATCGACATGGATTCCTTCCATTATATCACAGACCCAACTTCAATTTCAAATAAAACTTTAAATGGAGAAACTATTTTCAACAACAATACATTGTTCACTCAACCTGTTATTTGTATCCTCTCACTCAAAACCATTATTGGTTATACACTATAATGCTGATAAACAATAAATAAGCAAAAATACATCTTTAGATTGAAATTCCAAGTGTCACATATGATATGAGCAAAACAACCATAATGTATATATATATATACAAGTTTAACCATCATGCTAACAAGGAACTTATCTAATAATGCCCATCCTATCAAACAATGGCCAGTTGAAGATTTTTGGCGGTAGGCCTTTAGTTAGCGGATCCGCTATCAATCAAGATCAGTTACCTATGTGCTCAATTGACACCCTTTTGGTTTTTCAACTTCTTCTTCAAACAGAATAAGGTACTTAAACCATTGCTTTGGCAACCCTCAGAGTACCTATCTTTTTTAGGAAGAAGACAGCTGCCGGAATTATCACAGTAAAATTCTCAACGATCTTAGCTATACTGTCGACAATGCCTAAGACCTGAGATAAAGTTCCGCAACCACAATGAATGAACATGTGGCCTCAAAGCAATGCTCAGCAAATTCAGCCCTCATTGTGGAAAGTAGCAAATGACAGACTGCTTTTTCCCACTTTTCCATGATACTGCTCACTCCAGCTAGGAGAAACAAGTAGCCAAATGTAAGACTTTCTCGAATCTACACACCAGGCATAGTCTGAATCCGAGTATCCCACCACTTTCTTAGATGGCTGGAATCTTTCTATAAGTGAGTATATGATCCTTAGTGCCTTGTAAAGTACCTAAGTAACTTTCCTTTGCAAGCTTTCCAATGATCCATCCCGGGATTAACTTTTGGAATATCGCCGCTAACATTCCTACAGGCGAAACTTAATATCCGGTTCGAGTACATGTCTGAACATACATTAAGCTCCCAACTACTGACGCATATGGAATAGATTCCCATCTCTTATGTTCCAAATCATTCTCAGGACATTGCAATTTCGCTAAAACCTAATCTCCCTTTCTGTAATGGAACTATTCTTGCGGAGTATTTTCATTCTGAAATTCCTCTAAACTTTATCAATGTAAGCTTTTGAGACAATCCTAACAGTCCTTGTGACCCTACTCACGAATATTATTTCCTATTTTTCTACATTCACAAAGGATGCTCTCCCTTATCTTTTCATTTTAAAGTTCTTAGAGAGAAAACTTTTACATCAAGCAACAACCAACATCATTCGCAGCAAGAAGAATGTCATCAACAATAGGAACTAACATAATGAGCTGCTCCCCACTGACGTTCATATAGATACACCGATCAACGCAGTATTTTCTATTAAAACCATATGAGTGATTGGTATTATTAAACTAAGATACCATTGAACGGGAAGCTTGCTTCAGTCCATATGTTGAACTTCTTTAACTTTACACACCAAATTTTCCTTTCCTGTGGCCATCAAATCCCTCTGGTTGGTCCCATATATACTTCCTCCTCTAAGTCAGCCATTAAGAAAGGCTGTCTTTACATCCATTTTGGTGAAGCCGCTAGATCATATAGAGCCATTAAAGCCAAAATAATTCCTTAAGTGAGTCCTTTTAAGAAACTGGAAGAAAATAGTTTCTTTAATAATCCAAATGCTCATTCTTCTGAGTGTAACAATTTTAAGGCAACAAGTCTGGCCTTATATCTTTCAAATGTTGCCCTTAGAGTCCCCGTTTGGTCTTAAAAAAACCCATTTACAAGCCAACATTGTTTTGAACACCCTTAGGCAACTCAACTAAAATCCGCAGACTTGATTATCACTCAATTGATTGGCATTTCTTCCTTCATGTGCATTGAACCACTTTTCAGAATTATAACATTCCATGGTGAGAATAACTACTCAAATTTGAGCTCAAAAATCCTAATTTTCCCGGACTGCAAACAAGTCCGGGGCGGAACCGTAAGGCCATTCGAAAAGTTTCACCGAAGTAGCCGACATGGTACTGTGAAAATGTCCGAAAAATTAACGAGGATAGCAAACTGGTCCCGGAATATTTTTTGGGAGGTTCGAAATCCCGAAAAGGCCTTTTGAACCCCGAAAAGTAGCAAGTCCGCTCGGCGATGGCGGGCGGCGGGCCGCCCCTTCAAGGGCGGCTGCAGCCGCCCTTCACGGAGGCGGCGTGCCGTCCGACACAGTGGGGCAGCCGGGCCCTCCACCGGCGGCAGCGGCCGCCTCGCAGCCCCTGTTTTTCCTATAAAACAGCCCCCGGGATCCACAGTTTTTACTGAGTCAGTCTTGTGTTGAGACGCTCTTCCTCCCCTAGCGCTCGTTGCGGTTCTTTTACCTGGCTTTTCTGGGTGCAATTAGTGTAGGCTTTAGTCTTTTTTGGGCTGTTGTGATATTTGGTCACATTAATTAATATTAAATCTAATCAATATTCCCTCAAAACGAGGAGCTAATCTGGAAATTTTCAAGCTGAAGCTAAGAAGGGCAGCCAGCCGGATTAACTCAGGTAGAGAACGAAACTCTGCCCGTTTAATTTCAGCATTTTTCTGCAATATTCTCTTCTAGACTCCAATTCTGAAATTAAACTGCTGCATAAATGCATTCACGTCATCAATTTGGTGCATAAGGTAAACTGCCTCCAATTAAATATGATTAAGCTTTAAATGCCCGGTTAATTAATACGGGGTGGTCAAAAGCCTAAATCCGACAATATTGGTCTAAAAGGCCTAGTTAATTAATAACTACGGTGTAATTGCTCTTTTATTTTCGGACAAGTTCGGCTTAAAAGTCCAAATTATATCAATAATTGTGGCTAAAAGGCCTTAAATCAATCATGTGTTTGGCAACATAATTGCCTACAGTTTAATCATATCACATTTTGTGCAACAAATTGTCTAATATTAACAACATCAATTTTTTGGCAAAAATGCCTTGTAATAATCAAATCTTTTGACTAATAAGCTTCAAAATCAATCATTTTGTTGCGATCAATCGCCTCAATCAATTCACTTTTGGCAAAACAAATTGCCTAAATCAAATCTTTTTTGGCTAATTAGACTTAAGTCAATTTTTAGCATAAATTGCCAAGTCAGAGCACCTTTTGGCAACAAATCCCTAAAACAGAAAAATCCAATCATCTTTGGCAAAATGCCTAAAATAAAATGCCACAAAAGCATACACACAACTCATTGCATGTAAGCATACCCATTCAAAGCGCCTTTAAAAAGGCTATCGACTACGTCGACTTTGATCTTCCATTCAAAACGGAAGTACGTAAGGCACGTTTGGGGATTTTAACCCCGAGCGCAATCGAAATCACTTAAAACATTTCATTGGTCCAATTACATCATTTGGCCTGGCAAAGCATTTTACACTCAGGTTAAGTTAAATCAGCAATGAACATGGTCTCGGGATTCCACCTCGGGTTTCGTAGATTGGTGCCTTACAACATTGGATAATAATTAATCTAAGTAATTAGGTTTAATTAAAATTGGGAGTCAACTTAGGATTTTTTCCTAGTTTACCCTAAAAATAATTAAACAAGGTGGGGCACTCACATATTCACAGGTGCATTTCTGCCTTAGTCAATTCCATTTATTGCCTGATATTTGGGGGAGCGGGTTGATACATGGCTTTCTAGAAAGAGACTGGAATCATTATCAATGCTCAATTCAACATTCATGCTCAAAAGTGAAGTTAAACCACATAAATCAACTAGAAAGTAAGCTGGCCTTCTTTGCCTTTGTAACCTCTGTAACGCCTATTTCTTGTGAAACCAACTTGATCATTTGCGAATTGTTTCATCATTTACTGGTTCATCATTTATATGGTCCATTTTTGTGAGTTTGGCATGGTTTGTTTTTGTTTGTTCAACCATGTTTGGTTAAACCGTGATAACAAAACACGTGGAACAACATACCGAAAGAAGAGACATTAGGAAAAAATCCACCTGAGTTCAATTTCAAACTGATCCTCTTGCACCATTCAAACTTACGTGGTTTCACTGCTCCCACTAATTTGGCCATTTTTCAATAAACTGAACATTACCAGACTCCAACCAATTCCTCGTTACTATGGTTAGGACAATAAATGCTGTACCCTTTTTGACTTTTAAAGGATATCCTATGAAAAATCCACTAAATCGTTCCTATGCATCAAGCTTCTTTCATGTGGATTAAAAATATATCCTTAACTTTAGCTGGGCAACCCCAAACATGAAGATGTCTGCAGACTAGGTTTCCTGTCCCGGTCCACAGTTTCATAAGGGGTCTTAGGAACTGCCTTACTAGGAACCCTATAAGAATATGCAGCAGTCTTTAATGCATGCCATCCATCAATGATAAGGTACATACAATTATTTAGCCCATACTCCTAAACCATTTCCAAAAGAAGTCTGATTCCACTTTCAGCTACACCATTCTGTTGAGGTGTACCTGGCAATTGGTCATTGCGCACAATGCCACGACTTTCAAAGGAACTTTGGCAAAATGGACCTAGAACATTTGGATCCATTTTTCAATTAAATTACCATAATATTTACCAACCTCTATCAGAATCTCATCACTTTAACTTTTTCTATTTAACTGGCATTTTCTACCTGAATATCTCAAGGATATCCACTGATTAAGTCTTTTCATGCAGTAAATATACATAACCGTACCGTGAGAAATCATCGATAAAGGTAATAAAATATTTTTCACCACCCCAAGAGGGAAAATCAAAAGGGCCACATATATCAGTGTCTCTTTAGTGCCATTGATTATAATTAATGGTCTACTTTTGGGTAACCTAACAAATTATAATCAATGATCTCAATTGTTTAGTTTTAACTTTCGTGTCATTTGACAACATCCACAAACATGAACAATTGAAAATTGCATAATCAATGTCTACAATAATCCAAACAAGGCCACTTTGGTGACTAACAAGTTTTCCATTCATTAAACATTGATACATGCAAAACTTTTATGAGATTGAATTAAGATCTCAAAACTTTAACGACATAACCCAATAGTATGTCATAACCATTCTCTATAAATAACAGCATAATAATTTATAGGGCATAAAGAACACAAACAGTTTTCAATTTCTATAATTTTTGGCTTCACTTATACCAGAAAAATCAACTTCACAATACGAAATTAATTTTCATTAATTAAACAAACAACTAGATTTCTAGCACATTCAGGCAACAAGTAGAAAGACTTTCAAGATCCAGATAACAACCAGTGTCCAGGATCAATCTATAAGTCCCAATTCCTTCTATTCTGCTTCAATTCTGTTTTCCCCCATGAATAGGAAACATAGGAACTTTTCAGTTTCGTTTATGGGTTGGATCGAAAGGAATCCTTGTATAACATGAGACACATGAGTAGTTGCACCAGAATCTAACCACGTAGGTATTATTAGGCACTTCAATAAGATTTGATTCAAAACATACTGAAACGTAAAATATACCTTTCTTTTCGAACTAGATCTTGCTTTTCGGACAATCCTTCTTGAAGTGACCATTCTTCTTATAGAAGTAGCACTTCAGCTCCTTACGGATTTGGCCCTCATTCAACTTCATTGGGGCTTTGTCCTTTTCTTGCCTTTCTTCTCTGATTTGTTGTTGCTGCTACTAGCTCCATTATGAACAGTGAGATTAACGGAGTGTTCCTTCATTTTCTTTAGTCTCCCTTCCTCTTGTATCAGCATGGCCTTAATTTCTTGAATGTTCCATTTTTCCTTAGGGGTGTTGTAATTCACTTGGAACCTTACCAACTCCAAGAGGAAGTGGCAGAGTAAAATAAGATTGGAACTAAAAAGGATTCACATCACATCCCATTTCCATTGAGTTTCAGTTGTGGCTGCCAAATTCTGCAATGCCAGTCACTGATCATGAAATGGATTGTGACCAATCAAACTTCTTGGTCGTCAGCCCACTCATTACAGGGATCTAACGATGGACTTGTCAACTATTCCGAGTTTGGGAGTTAATTCCTTAATTTTTCCAGCATGTAACCCTAGCAATTGTCTATTCTGGGCATGGATGGCTTAACATTTTCCATCAGCCGATTGTCATCCTCAATAAGTTCAGCTTTAGCCTGTTAGACCGCTATCCAGCCGGCATAATGGGACTTTGTCAGTTCAGTGCTAGTCTCTATTAATAGGTCTCTGTAATGGCTGCTGGCTTTTCAGAGACTAATGTCAAATCCAAGTCCAGAACTCCTAACTGATAATGGATTTGTTCGAACCAATCAGCATAGTTTAATCCATTGAACTTAATCAACCCAGTGTCCATAGCAAAACATGTTAAAAGAAGCTGCAACATTACACATATACTTATACGTTATTCACCTTTGGGTAATATTTAAATGCATAACTTTAATCAATAATGATGCCAAGAAGAAAAATACTTTAATAGACTTTCATTGTGGAGCAACTTGCCAGCCTTTATGCAAGTCAGAGAGAAACACGCTCGTGCTACATTACAGCATGCCCCGTGCTTCTCTCTGGAAGTCCATAGCACGCCCGTGCTCATTACAGCATGCTCGTGCTCCTTTCTGGAATCCAATTACCTTTTTTTTTTATTCCATTCAAAATATTCAGTAATGCTCCATACAATATGCATGTTATCTTTGGATATACATTCATATTAATTAGTACAATTATATATATATATTAAAATTAGTACAATGATCAGTCTTTTCTAAATTATAATTAATGGTCTATCTTTGGGTAACCTAACAAATTATAATCAACGAACTCAATTGTTCAATTTTAACTTTCATGTCATATAACGACATCACACAAATATGAATAATTGAAAACTGCATAATCAATATCTAAAACAATCCAAATAAGGCCACTTTGGTGACTAACAAATTTTCCATTCATTAAACATTAATTTATGCAAAACTTTTATGAGATTAAATTAATATCTCAAAACTTTAACGACATAACCCAATAATATGTCATAACCTTTCTCTATAAATAATAACAAAATAATTTATAAAGCATAAAGAAAACAAACAGTTTTCAAATTTCTATAATTTTGGCTTCGCTTATATCATATAAATCAATTTCACCATACGAAATTAATTTTTCCACAATACGAAATTAATTTTCATTAATTAAAGCCAAACAAATACATCGCTATGACAGAGATGGACAGAAGGCGTGAGAACAGGTACAGGCCTCTGATACACATGTTGAATAATCTTAATATAGCCCAGTCCTATTGTATCAATACTGAAATTTTTTTGAATAGAATATACAATAACGGAAGCATACCTTGTCCATAACAGTAGATCTATGTTATGGATTATCTCATTGCGACAATTCAATTCTCACCGTAACAGCAGATCTATGTTTCTTCCTCTGGCCTTTTGTCCGTAAGTTTCTCTCAATGGTCAGAGAATTATCAACAGCTACAGGAGTTTGTTTTCACGCTCTCTCAAACAAGCTATCACCGTATGTATTTGAGGCAGCCATCACACTCTCTATTTTGTTTTCTTTTCTGTGTTAACCCTAAGCTATTGATTCCTTTATCTTTTTAAGGTAGATGAAGGATATTAAACCCTAACTGACCCTTATCCATTAAGCCCACTAACCATCATCTTGTTAAGCCCAATAACCATCATCTTGGGCCACCTTAATTAGAACCAGCCCTTTAATCACATGGGCCACATATAGATTATTAAATAATCTAACAGTTATTGGGTGAGATTAAGGACTACTTTTCAATCCTTTATACTTCCTATTTGTGTCTAAGTCCTTCATGAAAGTTGTAGGTCTACTTCTTAGCTTTCCAACCCATCCTCTTGAGTCGAATTTGGAGATGAATAGCTCAACTTATGGCTGAAACACCCAAACTGACTCTGTTATGTCGGGCCACATGCATCACTAAATTGAGTGCCAATTTTGACCACTATAATGAACATATATTATATTCTGAGTTCTTCATGAGAGGTTGTTTCCCTGTGTCTGCGACTTCTCTGGCTTTTGGATTGGTTTAATTTGAGTGTTTTTGGTTAAGTAGGAATTTAATAAACATTAGACTTTAGTTGTCTGCTGATGGTTCTAGACTGTTGGCTGTGTTTCCTAGCTTCTGTTTACCGATCTTTCCACATTGATCTGGTCTGTCGGTCCCTTCGTAACATTTCTAGTCCTTTTTGTCTTAGCTTTCTAACTGAATCTAATTTCATGTCAATTTGGAGACCTAACTAACTCAAGTTATGTTCTTAATAACACAGCAAAGGTCAAGTTATTTAATGCTGGAAATTTCTATGCCTTGACTCATAGGTTTATTTGGAATAAATGTTGTATGAATTCATGTGTGATGAGGTTCCCTTGATTATTTGTATGTTTGAGGAATTGATTAACAAAAATAAGGTATAAGTTTGAAAAAGTGTTATTGTGGATATGTTAAATGGATACTAAATGGAAAAAAATTGTTGGACATTTTTGGATAAAGTGGTGGAATTAAACGTTTTTGAAGATAAATGCATGATGAGTGATAGAAATGATACCTTGGTGCAATAAAGTTATGTTAGTATATGCTTGGTTGGAGAAGGAAATTCCTCCCCTTGGTTTTCATTAGAGGCCAAACCACTCTAGGGTGGTAAGGCTTACTTAATTTTTTTTTGTATGGTATGCTATTACATATATTGACATCAAGTATGATTTAGTTTTGGATAACTTTCATATGTTTAGAGTTTTAAAAAAAATGAGTAATTGTAAAGGTTTATGTGCTTTGAATGATTGAAGAAGGAAAGTATGATTTTTATATGATAAGAAGTTTCCTTATGATAAATTTCATTATGACGTTAAGAAAGTTTTAAAAGGCAAAGGAAGTTATGAGAAATTTTCCTAATATTAAGTAAATATATATATACTATATTAAGTATATATATATATATATATAATTTGTTGGTATCAGAGCCTTTCAGGTCTAGATCTACTCTGTTGGTATACATATAAAGTATTGATTTTATGGTATACTATAAAAGATTTTGGCTTTGCCTACTGAACCCATACCTACTGAACCCATGAGTAAGTCCCATATGAGTGGCATCGCAAGGGTATAACCAGGCAGGGTATAACCAGGTAGTTAAGAACTTTTATCGTATATTATAAAATGGATCCTTTACTATGTAGATCGGCTAATAGTACTAAATCTGAAGACTCAGATAACTCCGAAATTAAAAGGGTCATAAATAGAAATGAATTAATTTTGCAAGATTTTAGTAAAGCAATTGATAACTGGGAAATTCCTAAAGTTGATAAAGAACAGATTTATAAAATTTCTAAATTTAATTTATTTAAAACTGATTATGTCATTAAAACTGAAGAACGGGATTTTCAAATTAAGTAAACCTTTTGAAAGGATAACTCTTTTGTCTTCTAAAACTTTACAACATCATAAGAGTAAAAAATATAAATATATTCATATAGGATTAATTCAAGTCGGGATCAAACCTTTAACTAGAGAAGGCTTAAACACTAGTATTCTTGCTGTGGTAAGAGATGCTAGATTTTTAAATTTCCAAGATTCATTACTAGGATCTGTTGAGACTAGTTTAAGTGAAGGACCGATCTCTTTTGAGGTCTATCCAGATATGACTGTCTCACTAAATGATTTAAATATTTTAGAAAGTATAGTTTTAGAAATTAAAACTCATAATTATAAAATGAAGCATGGATCTATTCCCATAGCTTTAATTTATAAAATTCATTATAAAGCTATGAACTCAGCCTTTGGTACTAAATATAAATTACAACCTAAAATAGGGGAAACACGTTTTCTTCAAACGGACTTAACTAAGACAAATACTGTAATTCCTAAAACTATCCAATGGAAGGATATCACACTTCCAGATGAATGGATTTTGGAAGGGGTTGTACCTCCTCCTATATTAGAACCAATAAAACCAAATATAAATTTACAAAAAATTGAACAATTTGAAGATGGTAAAGTAACATTAAAATTTAATAGAAGTCAAAGTATGAGGTATACAGGTATGAGGTATACAGGGTCATCTTCTTCTGTTACTACAGATGAAAATGATAAACCTACTTCATCTATACCTTCTGTTATTTATGCTAAATATAAAGAACCTGAATCCAAACCTATAATACAAACATTAGTAAAACCAAGATATTCTACTTCAGACATTCCAAACTTAAATCAATCTCTTAAAATGAAAGGTGTTGATTATAGTAATTCTGTCCCACAGGCAGTTTATAATCCTGTTGATACTTACTTAAATCAACAATCTAATCTGGTAAATTCATCACCTGAGTCACCAACAGCTTCAGCTATAACTGAAAATGTTAGTGAAATACATAGGGAATTAAATGTTTTGACTAACGAAGAGATGGGAAAAGATTTAATAAAAGAAATATCTAAAACAAGGAATTTAATTAAAATGCAAAAAATATTAAAAACTTATACTTTTGAAGAATTAAAATATGAATACTTAGAATATAAATTGAATATTCATCCTGACATTAAATTCTTTGATTGGTATACACTAGTTAAGGAAAATAAATCTGATAAAAGTTTGAATCCTATAACTATTCAAGATAAAAGATCAGAATGGATAGTAAATGATCAAACCATAAAAAGTGAATTTCCTCCTAAAACTATTAGTAAGTTAAAATATAAAGATAATGAAGTTGTATGTGCACCATATAAAATTGCTCAAGAAAATGATGCAAATAAAAAGGTAAATTGCTCAAGAAAATGATGCAAATAAAAAGGTAATTGAACAAAATAATTTTAGTAATGCAAGTTTAATATGTTTAAATACACAATTAAAAAGAATAGAAAATTTATTAGAAGATAAAACACAAGTAAATGAACAACAAGTAAAGGATAAAGAAAAAATCCAATCTCATATTTTTAAACCATATCAAATTTCTCAGTCCAGTAAACAAGAATTTGTAAATAAATAAAAAGATCAATTAAGTAAACTTGAGGTTCATTCAGGAACTACTCAACAAGTGGCCCCTGACACTCCTCAAACTTCAAGAAATATAAACACTATAGAAGAAAATAGTAATTCTGATGTTAGTGAACCTGACTCAGAAGATGTTAAACAGTTTGAGATAAATCCTATAACACATAGAGAAATAGTAAATAGAGCACCAGACCTAGGAATCATTGATAAACCTAATACTATAAATCAATTTAAATATAATGCAACAACAATATATGAATGGAATATAGATGGACTGTCTGAGTATAATATATTGAGTATTTTGCAGCAAATGACAATGGCTGCCAATGCATATAAAACTCAATCAATTATTTCAGATAGAGCTATTGCAGAAGTCATTATAGATGGCTTCACAGGCCAATTAAAAGGTTGGTGGGATTATCATCTTACTGACCAACAACATTTCAAAATTTTAAATTCAATTCAAGTGAATGATGAAGGTGAACCTATATATGATGACTATATATGATGAAATGGTGAAGTAATTGCAGGGACCTATATATGATGAAAATGGTGAAGTAATTCAGGATGCTGTATCATCTTTAATTCTCACTATTTCCTTACATTTTATAGGAGATCCATCTCATTTATAAGATAAAAATGCCGAATTATTAAGCAATTTAAAATGTAAAACCTTAAGTGATTTTCAAAATTATAAAACCACTTTTCTCACTAGATTAATGCTAAGGGAAGATTCAAGTCAAGCCTTTTGGAAAGAAAAGTTCTTGGCTGGATTACCTTATTTTTTGGGAGAAAAGGTTAGAAATTTTATTAAACAACAATATGGTCAACCTATACCTTATAGTAAATTAACATATGGTCAATTAATAAGTATCATTCATAAAGAAGGTCTGCAGATTTGTCATGACTTAAAACTTTAGAGAACATTAAAATATGAAATGCATAAAACTAAAAAAGAACTAGGATCTTTTTGTAAACAATTCGATTATGGTATAACATCATCCCAAAGATGTGATGGCCAGTGTTCCCGAACTCATAAGCCTAAAAAACATTCTAAGCATTATAAAAGACATTATAGGTCTACACCAAGTAAAGATAAATATTATCAAAAGGAGAAATCAAAACCTTATAAAAAACATAGCAGAAAACAACCATTAAAATCTTCACATAAAACTTCTTTTAAAGATTTAACATGTTATAATTGTGGTAAAAAAGGACATACATCTAAATTTTGCAAATTTAATAAAAAATTAAATGAATTAAATTTAGAAGCAGAATTGGTTAATAAAATATATGAACTATACCTTGATTCTGACACTTCAGAATCCGACGATATGGAAAGTGATAATCAGATTGATGAATTAGGTACAACAACTAGTTCATCAGACCACTCTATAAATATGTTAACTAAAGACCAGAGTACATTGTTAGAAGTAGTAAATTCTATAGAAGATCAAGAAACTAAAACTAAACTTCTTCAAAAATTAATAAAAAGTTTTGATAAAGAAACTGAAGTAAAAGACATCGTACCTAAACTTCAGTCTAACACATATGATTTAACAACTATCTTAAATAAAAACAAGACAAAGACAGTAGAAAGTAATATATCTGTTAAAGAATTACATAAAGAACTTAGGAATCTAAAAAATGAAGTAAATACATTAAAATGACAGTTTCACTTACATGATAAATTAATAAAATTACTAGAAAAACAAATCATACCTAGTTCTGATTCATCAGAAGAGTCAGATAAAGATGTCAAAGATGAAGTCAACCAATTAGATGAAGACTTAGACAGTAATTTTTTAAATTTATTACAAGAAATAACTTCAAGAAAATATTTAGTAAAGATAACCATTAAAATAAATGATTTTGTTATAGATGCCATTGCACTCTTCGACACAGGAGCAGACTTAAACTGTATAAAGTCTGAACTAATACCTAAAAGATATTGGTCAAAAACTAATGAAAAATTAAGTACTGCAAATAAATCTAAACTGGAAATTATAGGTAAAACTGATGCATTTATTGTAAATCAAGATTTAGAAATAAACACAATATTTTTACTTTCACCACAAATAAATTATATGGTAATTTTAGGAACACCATTTATAAATCTTATTACACCTTATTCCGTAAAAGAAGACTGTATTAAATTTAAAAGTAGAAATAGAAAAGTAAGATTAGAATTCACAGAAAAACCTAACAAGAAACAATTAAATTTGTTAAAAGCTCATTCAATTAAAATATTAGAAATTAATTCTTTAATAAAATCAAAAGAAGCAGATTTAAAAGATTTAAAAAATAATATCCATTTACATAGAATTCAAACTCAGTTAGACACTGAACTTGTAAGAAATAAAATTAACCAACTAAAAACAGATATGGAAAATAAACTTTGTGCTGATCATCCAAATGCTTTTTGGAATAATAAACAGCATGTAGTTGATTTACCATATGAAAAAGATTTTGATGAAAGGTCCATTAAAACTAAAGCAAGACCAATTCAGATGAACCCTGAATTGATGAACCCTGAATTGATTGAACATTGTAAAAAAGAAATTCAAGATTTAGAAAATAAAAAATTAATCTCTAAATCAAGAAGTCCTTGGTCATGTGCAGCTTTTTATGTCAATAAAAAGTCTGAAATTGAACGAGGAGTTCCCAGATTAGTAATAAACTATAAACCATTAAATGCAGCATTAAAATGGATTCGATATCCGATTCTTAATAAAAAAGATCTTTTAAAGAAACTTTATAATGCAAATATTTTTAGTAAATTTGATATGAAATCTGGATATTGGAAAATTCAAATTGCGCCTAAAGATAGATATAAAACAGCATTTACAGTCCCATTTGGTCAATATGAGTGGAATGTAATGCCTTTTGGCCTAAAAAATGCTCCTTCTGAATTTCAGAGGATTATGAATGATATTTTTAACCCATACTCTAAATTTTGTATAGTATATATTGATGATGTATTAATATTTAGCCAAACTATAGATGAGCATTTTAAACATCTAAAAACATTTTGCATGGTAATCCAGAAAAATGGTCTAGCACTTAGTAAAACAAAAATGGATTTATTCAAAACTAAAGTTAGATTTTTAGGTCATTATATTGAACAAGGAATAATTCAACCCATAGAGAGAGCTCTAATATTTGGTGAAAAATTTCTTGATGAAATCACTAATAAAACACAACTACAGTGATTTCTTGGTTGTTTAAATTATGTAATTGATTTTTATCCCAATTTAAATTGCATGATAAAACCATTTGTAATTGATTTTTATCCCAATTTAAATTGCATGATAAAACCATTGCATGATAGACTGCGTAAAAATGCTGGTCCTTGGACAAATCAGCATACTCAGTTGGTAAAAAAGATAAAAGCTTTAGTAAAAGAAATTCCTTATTTGTATATTCCTAATCCTACTGCTTTTAAAATTGTTGAAACTGATACTTCTGACATTGGTTATGGTGGTATTTTAAAACAAAGACTTAATGATAAAGAGAGGATTATTCAATATACTTCTATACGTCTGGTCATTGGAACCAAACTCAATTAAATTATTCTACTATTAAAAATGAGATTTTAAGTATAGTAATTTGTATAAACAAATTTCAATCTGATTTATTAAATCAAAAATTTTTACTTCGGATTGATTGTAAATCTGCAAAAGATGTTTTGCAAAAAGACGTTAAAAATCTTGCTTCTAAACAAATTTTTGCTAGATAGCAAGCTCTTCTCAATTTGAATTTGATATTGAATTTATTAAAGGATCTTCAAATAATATTCCAGATTTTCTGACCCGCGAATTCTTACAGAACGATGGGAAGAAAGAGAGATAAGGGGAAAGAAAAACAACCTAAAGAGGATTCTACCTCACCCACTAAAGCTCTTTCTGAGCACTCAGATGACCTTGGTAAAACCTTAAACACTCCACCTACCCAAAGTAAAGACCTTAAAAAATGGATTGAGGAATTATCTCAATCTCTTGAAGTCCTTAAAGCACTGCAGAATATTGCTTCCTCTTCAGCGGAGGATACAGGTATGTCTTCTAAATCTAAAGCGATCGTATCCGCTGCTGATACGGCTACTCCGTCTCAAACGGTAGGCGGTAAAGAGTTGTCAAATCCGTTGATGGCTGTGGATTTGCCAAAAATCCAATATAGTAATACTAATATACATAAATGGTTTATAAAACCTATGTATGATTTTGAAATAGAAATCGATTTTGAAATAGAAATCGAGGATGGATATAATAATATCAATCCTTGGCAAATAGTAAAATCTTTTTATCCTGAGAATTGGTATTTTATTCCAACTGATTTCTCCAAGCCTCAGGAGTACTATAGTAATATTTTAATTGATACAGGATCAGTTAAAATTAAACATACTTTTGATAAACATAATAAAAATATAATTTCTTATTCCTCGATACAAATAAAACACGTCATCCATCCTAAGGATTGGCCCGTATCTTCTCTCTTTACCTCAGTAAAATTTAAACATTTGTATAAACATTGTAATACTTATAAGTATTTTGATTATAAAGAAGCGTGGGAAAAGGTTTTCTCTATTCAAAATCCCACTTACACACATTCTTGGTTAATTTATTTTGACCAAACTACTTTTTCTAATATTGGTAAAGTTCCCAATTGGTTTAAACGTTGGTGGCAATTTAAAGGAATTTCTGAGGACATCATTCCCCATGAAATCCATTATCTATTCCAATTCTTTAAAACCCATTATAAACCTACACATGAAGAAATTCATATACCATCTTTAATGTATTACTGTATGACATTCTTCACTCCCTGGGTTTATCAATGGTATTTTGACTCCCAGTATATACCAGGAACACAAATTCCTATGATGGTAAAACGTCATAAAATTAAATGGTGGGGATCCTTCAAGAACACCACTACTGAACTTAAAATTGGTCAATGGATTCGTCATAAATTATCCAATCCCATTAAACCAGCTTTAACTTATGCTAACACCTTAGCAATTCCAGAAAACCCCCAATTTGGAATTCAAAAAGCCCAGTGTCAAGCTAGGTTAGCAGCAGCTAAAACTCCTGAAGAGTATAAACTCATTTGTCAAGAAATGTTCGAACAGCTGTCAACCAGCTCGAACCCCATAGTAAAACCATCTTCCAGTAAAGCAATTGATACATCCTCAACCAGTAAAACTTCCAAGTCTCTTCCGAAAGGTAAAAAGAAAATAAATTGGGCGTCATTATCATCTTTTTCGGATTCCAATTCATCTCATGATGATAGCGATGAAGAAAGCATAAAGTCCACAATGAAAATCAAAAGTAAAGCAAGTAGTCAAAAAGCTAAAGCAAAGAAAGATAAGCTAAAGCAGAAGGGAAAGCAGCCAAAGCAAGTTAAAGAGAAAGTAAAAAAGAAAAAGCAGGACAGCTCATTGTCCTCTTCTTCGACTTCTTCTTCAGATACTTTGTAAAAGGAATCATCTACAGTAAAGGTCAACCACTATTCTGCACAGTAAGATTCGGAGGCAGACAAGTTACTATTCATCTACAGTAAAAGATGGCCGACCAAGCACTATTCAGAAATAGTAAAAGTCAATAGTAAAGATTCCTCTTTTTGTTATAAAATGGGAGCCTTTCCTCATGTGAAGGCATAAGCTTAGATTAGATAAAACTCAGTCTCTCCTTTCCTTTCAACGTTTATTGTAAGGATTCAAGGTTTGAGATTTCAAGTAAGTAAAACTAGTTTGAGCTTATCATTTAAATTTTAAATTTGTAATTTGTTATTTTAAATTTGTAATTTAAAGTTTTATAATTTAGTAAATATAAATTGCTACTTGTATAAGACGGTGTTGACGGCAACTTTCTTCTTCTCCCTCTTCACTCTGACTTAATTCTGGGGATCCCAGGTTAAGGTTGCAGGAACCCTAAACCTTGTGATAAATATATTGGTAAAGGTGGTTGAGTTGATTGATAAATATTAAAAATTTAAATTAATATAAGTATGCTCTGTGGTTGCAGCTTAGTCTGATCTTCCACATCAGAAATATTGTTTAATTGTAGTTCTTTAAATGACTCATATTTATATATTTATAGATCCCATTGATCTTAGTATTTTAATTTTCATATATATAAATGAAGATTTAGTTGATATTTATAGAATACCCTTTTAAATTAATAACCTGAGTTTGTAACCGACCCTTTGTGTTTTGTTGGTATATATTTAACCCGACCCTTTGTGTTTTTTGTTGGTATAATATATATATATATATATATTATATTATATATATATATATATATATATATATATTTGAAATATTTCCTTTGAAGAATGTGGTATTTTTGTAAGTTGTAATGTTGAGAAATTTTTGAAATGATGGGTATTAAGTAATGAAGTGTTTTTGAGTAAGAATTTTGACTAAATAATAAAGTCCTTTGTGAAAAGAATGATTTTTGTTTGGGAATCTACTATGCATGATTGAAATGTGGTATGATGAGATTGATTTTGTTATGTGAAGGCTATGATCATATGCTAGGGTTGATCAAGCCCTTAATAAATAGGCGGACGCGCTTATTTGTGTGATGGTGGTGGCGTTTTCCATAGGCCACGATTGTGTGATGGGGTGGGCGTAACATAAGCACAATTGGTGTGATGGGGGTTGGCGCTAACATAGCCCACGATCAAATCTGGCTTATGTTCATTCTGTATTATTAACGGCCTTACTTAAAGAATGAACATATTTGTATTTATAATGTCTTATTGCTTTCAAAAGTACTTGAATTTAAACGAATGAGATCATATTTATTTTAGTAAAACCGTTACTTTGGAACTTATGATTATGTTATGCAAATGAATTTTCAAAAGCAAGGGGGTGATATTCCAGTACATGGTTTTTTAAAAAATAATAGTTTATGTATTGGTATACATAAATTGGTGCAAAGTAATGAATTTATGAGTTGAAAGAATTAATTCTTTATGTTATTAATTAATAGTTTATTTTGATATTTCTTTTGTATAAATGTAAATGTAATGTTGAAATTTAATGATTTTGGGTGTAATTTGTGTTTTAAAAGTATAGTTGTCCATCGGCAACTTTAAGTAAGTTATGTGAATTATGAGCACCACTAGTTTTATACTCACTGAGTTTTATACTCAGCGCGTTGATTTTTATCACGCGCAGGTTAAAGACTGTGGTTGCTGCTTGAAGACTGGAAGAGTAGCATTAGAGCAGAAGTGACTATTGTGGTAGTAGTAGATTGAGATTTATGTAATTAAGATTAAGATTTATGTAATTGAGAATTATGACATGTATAAGTATTATATTTTCGGAGATTGTGTTATTTGAATTATAACGTAAGCATGTAATTAGCAATTATGTTGGTGTACATATTCAGAGATAAGCATAATATTCATTAAATGATTGAATATAAAATATTTCAAGAGAGTTGGTATCATTAGTTTATTAAGACTTGATATATATACTGAATACAATTAATTGATGAATATTAAAATGCTATTGAGGATTTATATAGTTATGAAAATATAGAAGTGTTGTTGTGTTATGATGATTATTTGGATGTTGGAGATGTTGGGAGTTTGAGTTTAATTGGGAGTGTTTTGTATTTCACATGTTTTGCGAGCTCAGTTTTTAAAAGGGGAAATTTCTACAGTATTTCTGTAGGATTTTTCCCAATCTATTTTTCAAAAAAGAAAAAAAAAAAAAGAGATGAAAACAAAGATGAAAACAAAATGAAATGATTATCTATTAAAAAAAAACATATTACTCGCTAAACTTGTGAATACTCAATTACTTCTAATTCATAATCTAATTTAATGATTTGTATCTTAAGTTAAGATGGTGTCTCCGGCACCGAATGTGGCATCCATCGTCGGGTCTCACGGGACTAGGTGGAGGGTGTTACAACTTATATGGTGTATCCTATGAGATCTTTATTGATCATAAACGTTTGAAGTATATTTTTTATCAGAGAGATCTAAATTTGAGACAAAAATGCTGGATGGAGTTCCTTAAGGATTATGATTGTACCATTCAATATCATGCTGGGAAAGCTAATGTAGTGGCTGATGCTCTAAGTCGAAATGGGGAAGTTTAACTCATATTTCAACGAAAAGGAGACTGTTAATTCGGGAATTAGATGAAATGCTTAATGAAGGCCTTGAACTAGAAATTTCTAATTCAGATTGTTTGTTGGCTCACTTCAAAGTAAGGCCAGTGTTGTTTGATAGAATCAAGGCCGCACAAATAGAGACCCGCTAACACAAAGAATTATGCAAGAAGTAGCTATTGGCGGGTCAAGGAACTTTGTGATAGTCAATGATGGGGTACTTAGAAATGGTACTCGCCTCTATGTACCCGATGTTGATAACCTTAGAAAGGAGATTTTGGATGAAGCCCACTATGCCGCTTATAACGTGCATCCGGGTACTACTAAAATGTATTGGGATTTGAAAGATAATTATTGGTGTGCTGGGATGAAGAAAGATGTGACAGAATGTGTCCAGATGTCTTGCTGTCAACAAGTGAAAGCAGAGCATCAAAGACCTTCTGGTTTGCTGTATACCAGAATGGAAATGGGAAAGAATTACCATGGACTTTGTAGTAGGACTACCAAAAACACCCAGAGGCTATGATTCGGTTTGGGTGATAGTGGATAGACTTACCAAGACAGCTCATTTTCTGCTAGTGAGATCCTCTTATAATGCTGATAGGTTGGCAAGGTTGTACATAAAGGAGATAATACGTCTTCATGGAATTCCGGTATATATCATTTCTGACAGGGGAACACAGTTTACTTCTAGATTCTAGCAGTCATTGCATATAGCTTTGGGGACTTGGCTTGACTTTACTACAGCTTTCCATCCACAGACTGATGGGCAATCTGAAAGGACTATTTAAACCTTGGAAGACATGCTTCGTATGTGTGTATTGGATTTTGGAGGACATTGGGACGTGCATTTACCATTAATTGAGTTTGCTTATAATGATATCTATCAAGCTAGCATAGGCATGGCGCATTATGAAGCCCCATAAGGTAGGAAGTGCAGATCCCTTATTTGTTGGGAGGAAGTAGGAGATAGACAATTGGTGGGACCCGAATTAATCCAAATCACATCTGAGAAGGTACCTATCATTCGAGACAGGATCAAAACAGTGTTTGATAGACAGAAAAGCTATGCTAACCCTAAACATAAAGAAGTAACATTTCAAGAGGGTGATTTGGTCTTTCTAAAAGTATCTCCCATGAAAGGTGTCTTTCGTTTTGGCAAAGTTAGCTCCTAAATATATTGGACCTTACCCGACAATTGCGAGGATTGGGGATTTGCTTAATGAGTTTTCTCATGTACATCAAGATTTTCATGTATCTATGCTAAGGAAGTACATTCTCGATCCATCTCATGTGTTAGAGCCACAGGAGGTCCAAGTGAGTGAAGATTTGACATATGAAGAGGTGCCAGTTAGGATTCTCAACTTCCAGATTCGTAAACTTCGATCTAAAGAGATTCCTATGGTCAAAGTGTTATGGAGAAACCATTCTATAGAGAAGTGCACATGGGAAGTGGCGGCTGAGATGCAAGGAAAATACCCTTATCATTTCCCTTCCATGTAGAGAACTCTTATTTTGCTGGTAATTGAACTTATAATTGAACTTAAACTATTTCTCTTTTATTGATTATGATCTTTCTTTGTTGTTCGTATATTCTCTTTGCATACTATACTGCCCTTACCTTGTTTATTTCTAAATTCGAGGATGAATTTTTATAAGGGGAAGATTGAAACAAGCCGAATTTTTATTTTCAAAATTTTTAATTTAAAATCTTAATAAATTAACACCTTATGGATTTATTTAATCTGTTAAATGCAAATATATAATTTAAATAGTTGAATCAACCCTACATTAATTGAAAACCCGAATGAAAACCAATTGGAAATCGAAAACCATACCAAAATCGTGAATTGGACTGAACCAAACCAGAATCAAACCAAACTAAGACACTAAGACCTAAAAACCGAAACCCAAACTATTCTAGAAACCCCTCACCCCCTCCCTTAACACTTCAGCACCGACTGACCCTCCCCCTCTCCTCCTCCCGTTTTTTTGACCACCAAGACCAGCAACTCCTAGCCGCGCCTCCTCATCGCAGCAGCTCCGACGTCTCCATCCCTCTCTCTGTTCGATTCCAGTGAGAGCAATAGTGGTAGAAAGAGAAACGACCTTGCCTCGATTGGGACCGCGTTGCAGTCTCTTCCTCCGCTCTCTGGCTGCGACCCTCTCTCCCTCCGTTTCAACTGTCGCAGTAAACCCAGGAGCTGCGATCGTGACTCGCAATAGGTACAGTCCCGTTACCTGCGCTCCTCGATTTTCCGGTGAGCCCAACCAAGGACTAGCTGGACTACGCTCTCTCCTCGCCTCCAGCGTGCCTCCGGCCACCTTCCCACCTGTTTCGGGTCAAGTCAGTGGCAACAGCGAACAGTGTTGGTGCCTTGTTGCTACTGAAGGTCATTTTTGACCGAAAAATTTCAATTTTCAGCCTGTTTGTGCTACTGGGTAAGCTATATTTTGACTTTTCTATATTTTGACTTTTTTAGGTGGAATTCATAAGTTTTGATTTTAATTGAAAGGTTTCCAGTATAGATTGAATTAATTGTGTAGGTTAAACTCCTAGCTTTGGATTCTGCAGTTGAATTTAGAGAATTTCATCAAAATTATTATTATTAGGAATTATGAATTGAGTTTTAGATGAGTTGAGTAGGATATATATTGATTACATTAAATATGTGATGGAACCTCAATTTTCTTACTATCTAGTGGGTTTACAAAAAAATTGAATTTTCTTTCGTATATAAAAATAATAAAATAATAATTGGTTCTTTAAGTTAGTTTAGTTTGAGTTAATAACTGTTGTTGGACTATAAACCAAATGAGGTCGTGAGTGAAATTCTTGGTGTGATACGAGTTACTTAGAACATAATGTGTAAATTTGAGTAAAGTAAGACCTGTTGTTCTAATAGGCAGCAACTATTGTGAAGCTAGTGCCATTTTATATAAGTTAGAATAGTAAGGGATTAAGTTAATTGGAAGTGGTATAGGTATGTCAAAATGGAGGAAAAGATACATTCATCTAATTGATATTTAATTAAAGCAATGATTCTTAGTAGTAAATTAGGATTTTATTAAAGGATATTTATGCCCGGGTAAGGTGGATGAATAAATATTTATATATATTTATATATTTATGTGTGAAAGATTTTATTTATGTGATAGTTGGCTAAAAAAAAAGTTATGTTTGATAACGTGCTTGGATTAGATTGAAGATTATTTCAATTTATATGTTGAGGATTGAATATAATATTGATATTGTTATTTGGATAGAGGAAGGGAACAATTTAATTGCTTGATCGCACGATGGATGGGCTGTGTGTGATGATCAATATTTATATATATAAGTTGTGATTCTTTGAATAGGTGGATAGCCCAATTTTTGGGAGAGACACTGCTGAAATTTTGGCAGAATCTAGTCTAATTATAGCAAGTTAGATTAGTAGATAATTTATTAGATTAATTCTTTAATTCTCCATTTAAATTAGTCCTTTGTCTGATGCGTTTCTTTCCTAGTATTCTTAAATGCTTTAGATCATCCGGACCTGTCTTCTGCTCCTCCAAGTCAAAATCTGAGATAGGCACCTTCTCTTCTCTATCACTGTGAGTAATAATAAATAGTGCATATCATCATTGCATACACATATCATTTATTTTATAAATAAATATAATAAATAGTGCATATCATCATTGCATACACATATCATTTATTTTATAAATAAATATATAAATATATAAGGGGATAACTTAGTATTTATTTTTATATGTATATTATTTTTTTATTTCGCTATTAGTATGTGATTATACTTTTATGTTTGTGCATTAAGGACCGCTTTGGTGAATTATGTTGAGTGAATTGTTTGATTATTTTGTGCTATGAAACTGTTGCGCTTTGTTTGTGTAGAATTGGGATGAAGTGGGTTACCATGGGTTTGTGAGGCGGTCTTCGATACCGTCAGCCATGTATGGGGAGATCGGCGCCTCCCGTGTGCATCTGATGATATATAATATGGAAAAACCACAGGGTGGCTGCCTGCTAGTATGGAAAAGAAAAGAGAGTATAAAAAAAAGGAGAGGGTTGGTCAAGTGAGGATTAGACTTGTCGGCCATATATGGGGATTGGCTCTCTGGTGCACACGTTTGAGAGGGCGAGTCATGTGGAAGGACGGCTCGTCGGGGGTTTCGGTAACACCACTGACTAATTTCCACTTGTTTGATTATTTATAGGTGAAATTACTTATAAGTGCTGATGTTGCGTCATATGCTTGACTGGTTTTGTGTGCACTTTAATATCTCAGGATGCATTTCCCATAAATGGTTATGTTATGGATTATTTATTATTATTCACTAAATTACAAAACTCACTCTTCTCTTATTTAACTTGTTAGGAAGTAGAAGCGTATCGATCCGACTAAAGCTTTGCAATCTTCTCCGCAGGACTATAAAAGTAAATTCCTAATTTTGTAATTAACCAATTTATGTATTGTTATATGTAAAAACTTCACTACTCCTATCTATTATTGAACTCCACAGTTATAGAATTTATGTACCCCTAATCTTGTATTTAAATAGGTGTGATAACTTATGAATGTCGTTATTAAACATCTAAATTCATATGAATCAGTAGCCCATAATATGAATGAAATGCATTGACAATGATTTTTCGCAAGTATACGAAAATCGCTACAAGTAATATAAAGTGAGTAGAGTATCGTGTCCACAGGGATTGTGTACCAAGTACCAAAATTCAAAAATTATATATATCCTATTATTATTTAAAACGATTAAAAAGAGGAAATTTTTTTATAGAAATTAAATTCAGCAAAATAAAAAGAGAATAAGAAGAGATCAAGCAAGGAATTATTTGATTAAAGAAATTCAAAAGAATTTTAAAACTACTAGGGGTTTGGATTCACTAATTCTTTCCAATTTATTTCATTAGTTCATTAATCAATTTAATTATTTCAAGTAGGCGGAAAACAAACTCTTAATTCACTAAACAAGCTCTTCCGATGTATTGCTAGCTATTTTAATTCCCATGAATTACCTATCTATCCAATAGCGCAATAAATATGAATTAAATCATTAAGTATGTAGTTGTTCACTGAATTACAATTAAGGTTTATTTAAATCATAAAAACCCCCCATGAGTTCAAACCAATATAGCTTCCGCATCAAGTTATTATTTCTCATAGTGTTTATTAACCTTTTTCTTATCAAAAAGATCCTTTCTTCGATAGTTGATAATTGAAATAAATCAATCTAGGGGAAAATTCTGCCTAGAAGCATTAAGTTCATCAATAAATCATAAACTTGAATAAGGAAAAATAAATCTAATTGTATAAATTGGAAAAGAGGATTAAGCTACATCCAAACCCCTAGTATAAGAATTTTAGTTACACATAGTACTTAATAAAACTCAACAAATACTTGATAAATATTCCATAATCAATAAAGATAATGAAAAGAAATAAACAAAGATTAAAGAGTTTAGAAATAAGAACTAGTGATAGATAGCTTTGGATGGCTTCCTAAAATCTTGCCAACAACTCTTGAATACTTGAAATTTTGAAGAGAGGGAAACTTTGTTACAAGAATAAGGAATGAGAGATGATCTCCCTTACAATGAATTCCTCCTCTCTTTATTATAGACTTCATGAGAAGGAAATCCACCTTAATTCCTCCTCTCTTTATATAGACTTCATGTTTTAAGGGAATAAAGTTCTCCTTGTTTTAAGGGAATAAATTCTCCTTGTTTTAAGAGAATAAAATTCTCCTTGTTTTAAGAGAATAAAATTCTCCTTGTTTTAAGGGAATAAATTCTCCTTGTTTTAAGAGAATAAAATTCTCCTTGTTTTAAGAGAATAAAATTTCCATTAGACTTTAAATTTCTCTCAATCACGGTCCGAGCGTGCTAGAGTCTGTGTTTTCACTTGATTTTCCTTAAATCCAGCACGGGTGTGCTAACTAGCACCGGCAAGGCATGAGTGTGTTGCTTTATTTTACTCTTCTCTGTGCCAAAACCCTACAAATTTTCCTTAAGATTTAAGTCCATCATGATTCAATAAGTGCATCATGATTCAAGGGAGCTTTGAACAAAAACATAAATAAAAATTAATTAAAGTAATTAAAAATACTACAAATCCTAATAAAAACCACATTAAAAAATATTATAAAAATAACACCTATCATGCATTACTAATAGGCCCGAACTATGTTTTATTTAAGATATTTGAGATTGCGCCAGAATCGTATGATTATTGGATATATATTTATGTATGGGCTTACTACTCTTAGGATTTTGTGTGGCATGTAGGGTTTGGTAGTTTAAGCTTACAACGGGCCTCGGGCGCTTTAAGCTTACTAGGACCCTAGTATCGGTCCGGCCTATAATTTCGGGTCGTGATAATTAATTAATATAATGTTTAATTAATTAATCTAGTAATAATATTTTTGAACATATTATATAACTCCAACTAAGTCCAAAATTAGCAAAATATATTATACAATTCTTTTCTACTTATTATTTATCAAGCTCTTTCTCTTTCTATTCTTAATTATCTGATATGGGATAAATGATTTAAATGTGTGTATACATATTTCACTTCACATAAATATATTCAAGAGAAGATTAATAGAAATATCAAATTTCATATAAACTTTTAGATCAATTAAATATTTATTATTCTTATTATTGTATAAGATTTTTTTTACCTTTATTGCCATAATCCCATTATTTTTAAGAGTATTATAAAAAATATCACATATTTTTTCTATAATAAAAAAGAAAAATATTAGGTAACTATTTTTTTCCTCAGACACTTGTCTATAAAAAAAAGAAAGTGAAAAAAATTAATTAATTATTCTCATATGCATCACTTTCATCATGAAATTATATTGTTTTTTTTATAGAAAGAACTAAATAAATTAAATATCAGAATATTTATATATAATATAATTTTAAAATTTATATTCAAAAATTTATTTTTTTGAAAATTTTATTCTTTAAAAATTATATCAATCAAATCATATAAACATAAATAAAAAAATATTAATAAAAAAATATTTTTTCTATTTTTATCTCCCTCCAAAATAAAATAATTTAAATTATAATCAAAAATTAAATTAAATAAATAATAAAATTTAAAAATAAAATATAAAAAATTCAAATGTCTTATTATCATATATATTATGTAAAAAATTAAATTTAAAAAAAGATAACTCAAAATTTTCAATTCTTAATTATCTATATATATTTATTTGAAAAATAATTTTTTATAAATTACATCCAATTCAACTTAATAAATTAATTTATATATATATATATATATAATATATATATATATATATATTAAATTTCACAATAAATTTCACATAAATATATTCAAGAGAAGATTATTGCATAAATTTTTTTCACCTTTATTACCTTAATCTTATTATTTCTAAGAGTATTATAAAATAAAAATATCACATATTATT
Organism: Jatropha curcas; assembly: GCF_014843425.1. The sequence continues at coordinate 1,016,137 of NW_023590566.1, forward strand.
TTTTATAATAAAAAGAACTGTTAGTTAACTATTTTATTTTAGATAATCGTATATTAGAAAAAGAAAGCGAAAGAAAGTGAAGAAAAAATTAATTAAAAATTATCCTGTACACCATTTTATCATGAAATTATATTATTTTTCCATAGAAAAAAGTAAAAAAAATTAAATATTAGAATATTTATATGCAATATATTTAAAAAATTTATATTTAAAATTTTATTCTATTTGAAATTCATTTTTAAAAAATATATCCAATCAAAACATCAACAAACATTAAAGAAAAAAAGAGTACAATAAACTTTTTTCTATTTTTATCTCCCTCCTAAATAAAATACCTTTAAATTATAATCAAAATGAAATTAAATAAATAAAAATTAAAAAAAATAAAAATAAAAAGTTTTAAAATTTTAAATGTCTCATTATTATATATATATATTTATTGAAAAATAAATTATATCCAATCAACTAATAAATTATATTTTTTAATTGGCCATCATTAAAGGTATTTTAAAACATTTTAAATTTCATTAAGGGTGATATATAGGTAATCTCATTATTCTCCTCCATTCCCACTGTTATATTCAAATACCCCGTAATTTTATTTTCAAAACTTTTGAATTTCTATTAAATCTAAAATCTCAATTTTTAACTATGTGGGCTATAAATACCAAACAATCTTAATTCGAGTCCAAATTTGTGAGTTGGATCCAAGCCCAAAATATATTATCGGAATTTTTTATTTTAGAACCTTTAAAATTTTCGAGAATAATATGGAATTCTAGCTACTAATCTATTATAATCTATTATATTATATATTATATATATATAATATATATTATAATATATATATATATATTTATATATATATATATATATAAGTATATGTGTGTATATGTGTGTGTGTGTGTGTGTGTTACTAATATATAAATTAATTATCCTAAAATCAAATACTACTATTATTGTTATTATTGAGTAAATTGAGGAAATGTTCTACGACCTAACTAAAACAATTAAAATAAATCAATTCGGACTAGAAAAACAATTGATATCTTTGAAACCAAATCACTTAATTGGAGCAAACCGATTCAAATCGAACTAGAATGGTCTAGATCAGGTCTTTTCGACTTCTGGATCAAAGATCAGGGGTTTAGTTCTTCCTGACCTTCTTTGCATAAAACCTGAAATAATCTTCAGAAAAATTAAATGAATAAAAAGAAATGTCTAAATTAATAATAGGGTAATTCGTATTGATATTGGTAATGCCAATTCCCGACAACGGCGCCAAAAACTTGACAGTGCTTTCGCAAGTGTACGAAATCGCTACAAGTAATATATGATGAGTAGAATGTCGTTCCCACTTGGATTGTATATCAAGTACCAAAATTATGTTAACCTATTATTATTTAGACGATAAATGAGGAAATTGTTTCAAGAATGTAAATTTAATAAGTAAAATAAGAAGAAGTCAAGCAGGCAAAATTTGATTAGAGAAATCAAGGATTTAAAACTACTAGGGATTTTGATTTAATTTAATTCTATCCAATTTATTCTATTAGTTCATTAATCAATTTTAATTGTTTAAGTAGGGGAATCATTAATCAATTTTAATTGTTTAAGTAGGGGAAACAACTTTAAACTCACTAACAAGCTCCCCCGATGTATTGTTAGCTATTTTAATTCCGTCTAGCTACCAATCTTCCCATAGTACAATCAAACATGAATTAATTCATTAAGTTTTATAGTTTCTTTATGAATTCATAAATTAAAGTTGTTAATTCATGAAAACCCCCCATGAGTCAAACCATATAGCTTCCGCATCAAATTATTATTTTCATGTGATTCATTAACTTTTTCATATAAAAAATCCTTCTTCGAATAGTGATTAATGAAATAACTCAATCCAGGGGAAAAACTTTGCCTGGAAGCATTAAGTTCATCAATAAATCGTAGCTCGAACAAAGAAAAACAAATATAATATTATAAATTGGAAAAGAAATTAAGCTACATCAAATCCCTAGTATGAGAATTTAGTGAGACACAGTGCTTAAATAAAACTCAATAATGCTTGATAAATATTTCATAATCAATCAGAACAATGAAAGAAAATAACAAGATTAAGAGTTTAGAAATACGAACTAGTTAACAATTAGCTCTGAATGGCTTCCTTGAATCCTTGCACAACTCTTGAATACTCTCTTGAATACTTGAACCTCTTGAAAGGAAACTGAAAACTATATACAAGACTAGAGAATGTGATCTGGGATGAGATAAATAGAATGGGATGGTATGAGATGACAGGAGGGGAGAGCTTACAATAAGGCCCTTCCTTCTCTTTATATAGGACTTCTTGGGAAAGAAATCCACATTGTTTTAGGGAATAAAGTTCCACATGTTAGGTAATAAAGTTCTCATTAAGGCCTTAAATTTCTCTCAACTCATTAGGCCTTAAATTTCTCTCAATCATGACTTTTCCATGTGCATAGATTAGAACTTGATTTGCATGTGAAGAAAGTATCCAAGGTGAGCTCATGAAATTGGTGGAAATTGGTTGGCAATTTTGACTCAATTCAGCTCTTGGTCTTTAACACGGGCATGCTATGAAGCACGGTCTAGGCGTGCTAGAACTTGGCTTTGTGGAGGGATGAGCATGGGCCGTGCTCAGAGGCACGCTTGAATAAGGTCTTGTAGCACGGGCGTGCCAAATAGCACGGCTAAGGCGTGCTAGGCTCTGGAAGTCCAGGATGAATGCAGCACGGCTGTGCTTCAGCAAGCACGCCCTTGGGTTGATGTCTCCTCTGTGGCATGAGCGTGCTGTCCAGCACGGCTGGGACGTGCTAGAGTCTGACTCTGCACTTGGTTCTCCTTGATTACAGCACAGGCGTGCTGATGTGCATGGCTTAGGCATTTTAGAGCCTGAGTACTTTGTTTTATTTTGCTCTTTACTATGCCAAAACCCTACAAATTTCCTTAAGACCAAGTGAATTGTGATTCAAGGAAGCTTTGAATAAAAACATAATCCTTAAGACCAAGTGAATTGTGATTCAAGGAAGCTTTGAATAAAAACATAAACAAAACTAAATAAAAACTAATTTAAAGTAATTAAAAATACTAAAAATCGTAATAAAAATTATATTGAAAATATTATAAAATAACACTATCAAATCACATGAATTTGATAAAGAGAAGTGCGATGTTGTTGGGAATTTTGAAGTGGTCAAATAGGCCTAGTTGAATTATTATTACTCTTATCTCAGTTCCCTATGGTAATTTTGATACTAAATTAAGTTAGGAAATGGAAATAAGTTGGAAGGGTGGATAAACCATACAATGGCAATAGGAAATTTTCTTGGTGTAGGGGTAAATACAAATCAGCTATGTAGATAGAGGAAGGTGATCAAGAGTATTAAAGTTATCATTAGGAGAAACGGATTTGACAAAGACCTGTTTTGAGATCTTTAGCAATTGACAATAATTGTAAAGAAAGGAATTAAAAATTTTATCTTAACTAATGGTTTAAAACAACCTGAATGGTAACTCGAGGGTTGAATGACTTGATGGGATATCTGGATGATAAGATAGTATTAAGGTCAAGGTTTAAGCATTTTATTAATGATCTCTGAATTGATGGATAGTAAGTAAGGTAAATAATTATGGTCTAGTAAATATTAGATTGAAATACTGGTAGTTAAATAAATCATGATTGATAATATTATGTAGTACAGAGGGAATAAGCAAACGAAATAATTAATAAGAGTATCCTGATATCTTTGAAATGGATTAAAAAGTGGCTTAGGTGGAATGAAAAATGAATCAGCAAAAAGGTGAATTATAAAGGTTAATTTTTGACAAGTTTCAGGGTAACTCGAGAGATTAAGCATTAGAGAGGAACTAATGGTTGAGTAGAGAACATTAAAAAGCCTTTATAGAGGTATGATAACTAATAGTGTAATGATGTTCTTAGTTTTGGAGCTATCTAATAGCTGCACAAATGTATAGTAAGGGAGTGATCGGAAAAAACTATATATAAAAAAATAAAAAAATAGGACTTATATAGATAAGAACTAAAAGAGTGAACTAAAATCGCCCGGTGATAAAATAGATAACAAAAGTCGTAAGATGATTTTTATTGGAATTTTAGAATAAAGAAATAATTTTAAATTGTTGATTGAGAAAAGTTTTAGTGATAACAAATGTCAATTAAATGAGTTAAATCTTATTATTATAAATAAATTAAATTTCAATTGTTTTTGCTTCCTGTAAACTATATGCTTGGTCTTCATGGAGTAATACTTAATAACATTTAAAATTTTAAAGAAAAGATTTTTTTTAAAAGATTTCAGTAGTTGTCTGCTGATAGTATTGGAGATTAAGGCGATAGGCTTAAGTATCTTATAAACTTCAGCTAGTTGATACTATATAGTTGAACGAAATTTTATTCTAAATATGATGGTTGGCGATAGCAGTACAATAAGAATACCCCACCCATCTCTTTTTCTCGCTCTATATTTTTCGCTCTTGAGCTATCACCTTATTATTTGAAGTAATTTCTTATGACCTTGGAAATCGCCTATGTGTCTATTCTTATTCTTTCTTACAAGATTTCAATTCGAGGACGAATTGTCTTAAGGGGGGAGATTGAAATACCCAGTAATTTTATTTTCAAAACTTTTGAATTTCTATTAAATCGAAAATCTCGATTTTTAACTATATAAGCTATAAATACCAAGCAATCTTAATTCGAGTCCAAATTTATGATTTGGGTCCAAGCCCAAAATATATTATCAGAATTTTCAATTTGAGAACCTTTAAAATTTTTGAGAATAATATGGAACTCTACCTACTAATCTATTATAAATATATATATGTGTGTGAGTGACTAATATATAAATTAATTATCCTAAAATCAAGTACTATTATTATTGTTATTATTGAGTAAATTGAGGAAATGTTCTAGAACCTAACTAAAACAATGAAACTGATGAGGAAATGTTCTAGAACCTAACTAAAACAATGAAACTGAGTCAAATCACTTAATTGGACCAAATCGATTCGAATCGAACCGAAATGGTCTAGAAGCCACCTCACTTTCTCTCTTTCTCCCTCTATTCTTTTCTCTCTTCTTCGTGAGTGCCAGCGCTAGCGCCAGGGTCGTTCGCCCCTCCCTACCTGTTTTCGACCACGGTTCGACGCAAGGGAGGCGGCGATCGACTTCCCCAAAGTCGCCAATCCCTTCTCCGGGCTTCTCTCACGCCGATCGGACCTGCGGTGGCGTGAGTTGAGCTGTCTCCCTCGACAGCCTCTTCTCCTTCAACTTCCGGCAAACCATGCCGTTTCTGGCGATTTCAAGCCACAAATCAAGTGCGATCGACCTCCTCTCCTTCCTTGCTTCCGTTTCATGGCTTCAATTTGGAGTGATGTCGCCTAGATCGAATAAACCCAAGGAGGGACGGCTGGCCAAAGGTTTAGGGGCAATATCCGACCAAACAAGGCAAACTCAGCTTAAATTGGTTATATATTTGAGGTCCTTGCACGATTTCGAGCATTTTGGTGTAAATGCTGCTCAGTTCTGGCAATAGTCGATTTTCGGCCACCGTGCACGGCGGCGGTCCAGTGATCGGCCGGTGACACTTCGGCGAGGCCATAAGAGACAGAATTCTCGTCTCGATTTGGACAATGAGATGATGTTAAGGAAATTTCTATCGGTGAGCCTTACGACTTCAATACTAAATTCCCGATAATATTTGGTTGAGAGTTTATGGATCTAATTTCATTGTTTCGGTTTAATTAAGTTAAATATATATAACTAAAACAAAAAGTTATTAAAATGTTAGCTTAACCGAGTTGGTCGATCGATTAACCTAAGCCAAAGGGGAAGTTAGATTAAATCTAGTGTCTAATTGCTATTTTGGTAATATCCGCTTATCATAATGTTATGTAAATAATGGAGGACGGGCTTTGATGAAGGTTAATGTCCGATGGATGGGCTGCGTATTAAATTGTGCTTTTCATATGTGGATTGATAGCTATCCCCATTTACAAGGGAGATATTGCTGGATTTTCGGTAAAATGCTTAATAATGAATTAAAATAATTACATCATTAATTTAAAATGACTAATTACATTCATTAATTAAACATGGACTTAATGTATATATATATATATATATATATATATATATATATTATATATATATATATATATATATATATATAATATATATATATATATATATATATATATATATTACTAATATATTACTAGTACTCATATTGCCAATATAATAATAGTAATAATAATTATTATTATTATTACCATTAAGCGTTAATTGCTATAATATTGATTAAGCCTCAATTAGAATAAATAAGTAGAAGAAAGAAATATAATTGTGTAGCTGCTATGATTAGCTAATGAATAAGAATTAAATTTCTTAAACCAAGATTCTTACTTAAAATTTTCTATCTGGATGCTTATAAGGTTCCAGAATGAAGAGACAAAAGCTGGAAGGAAGCAGTAATAAAGATAGTCCTTGAAAGGGCAATAAAGAATAGCGAGTAGTGTTAGATAATTCACATCATCCGCCTACATCTTTGCATTCATGCATTCACGGCTAAATGTTATCATGCATTTGTTAAATTGCTATATTGTGCTGTTGCGATTAAAATTTGCTTGAATTACCTGTTGATTGTGATATTTGCTGTGCCTTATTGATATTGCTGTGCCTTATTTGTGTGGAATTGGGATGAAGTGGGTCACCATGGGATTGTGAGGGCGGTCTACGAGACCGTTGGCCATATGGGAGATCGGCGTCCCGTGTGCACCTGATAATATGATATGGATAATATGGATAAACCACATGGTGGCCTTTTGTTGGTATGGAAAAGAAAAGAGAGACTGGAAAAATAATGAGAGGGCTGGTCAAATGAGGATTAGACCGGTCAGCCATGTATAGGGGATCGGTTCCCTGGTGCACTCGTTATGAGAGGATGGGCCATGTGGGAGGACAGCTCATTGGGGGTTTCGGTGACGCCACTGACTAATTTCCACGTGATGTGATTATGTGAAGATGGATTTGTGGTTGCTGCTATATTGCCATTTGTGTGACAAACTGCATGATCATTATATGATCATATAACTAGTCGAAGGACTAAAACGATTTATTGTAGCATATGTGTGAATGCGTGGGGTGAGAGGGTTATCTAATCCTACTCATTGAGTTTGACGCTCACCTCTGGCTACTATTTTTTTTTTTTTTTTAAGGAAATAAGGAGAAAGAAAAGTCCTATGGAGTTGAAATATTAACTATAGAAGACTATTAACGATTGTAATAAAGATGTAAATGTAAAGATCTGTAAAATATAGAGTTCCACAATTGTATTCCAAATGGGTTGTCAATGGACAAATAAAGTATATATGTTAATTATATAAAGTGTACTTTTGATATGTTTATGGATTAATTATATAAAGTGTACTTTTGATATGTTTATGGAACAAAGTTGTTTGGCCCGAAGCTACAATTATATTAGAATATGGATGAATTAATATAGGCTTATTACGGGTCTCAGAGGCCTTAAGTCCACTCAGATCCTAGTGCCAGTCCGGCCTACAGAAATGGGTCGTGACATATATACAGTATAAATATATATTAAAAAAGAGTACAATTTGCGGCAATTTTATGTTCATATAAATGAATATTATATTATTTTATTATAACATGTCTTGCACTAAGAGTTCCGCACCTCGCCAAAAATGGCCTTCTTGGCTTCTTTGGCTTCAATTCTGTATTTCCTTAGTTTTTAGCAAGCCTGCCTTGTGATACTGAACACAAGATTTGAGATTAGAAAGTCTCCTCAAACCTATTTTCTCTCTCTATCTTACTTTATTATATTTGTGGCCAACTAGTTCATCTTCAACCTTCTGTCTTCCATTTCATTTTCAGTAAAAAAGTTGAAAACTCTTCACCTCTTCAACTCTTTCATAGTATTAAAATTCATACCCACCTTAAACCTCTTCAAGTCCACTTGGTTAGTAAACAAGCCTTTTTGGTTAGGATCTCTTAAAACCTTGTCAGAGGCTTCCGATCTACATGTGCTTTTTCCGATTAAGCAAGCCGTTTTGCTTTCTAAGCTCCTAATATTTTCTTTTTTTTATTAGTTATTTGAATTGAATCGTAATAAATTACCGGGCCGGTTCGCCAGTTTTTGTCCGGTTTCACAATTCTCACTGATATTTTAACATTCTATTTTCACTATTCAACCCGGATCGGACCACAGTCTGGTTCTTAATTAAACCGATTGAACTGGCTAATGTGGTCCAGTTTTCAAAACCATGCTAAAAACACTAATTTTACTTTAATTGCAATATAAATTGGAGTCAATATAACTGGAACAATTATTTTAATCGTGTTCTCTTTTATCATATCATTTCTTGGCTAATTGCTATTATTCTTATAATTATTAAACCAATCTATCATGCGGTATTGCATTTATAATTCGGTTCTTTTCGAATTTCATAATAAGTCCAAGTCTACATTAAATAGGAAAATTAATAATCAATCAAAATTAAATTAGTTTTATTTTTTCAACCAATAGAATCTATTCATAAATTTAGTTGGGTCGTATATATTAACTAAAGAATAACTAAAGAATTTATATTTAAATAAAAAATTTTAGTGGCATTTTGCAATACTTAATTACATATAAAGTTTTATATTTAAATATACTAACTAAAGAATTTATATTTAAATAGAAAAGCTAATAACGAATCAAAATTAAATTATCTTTATTTTTCAACCAATAGAATCAATTCATAAATTTAGTAGCACGGTATATATTAACTAAAGAATTTATATTTAAATAAAAAAATTAATAATCAATTAAAATTAAATTACCTTTTATTTTTTAACCAATAGAATTAAAATCTTTAAAGATACTTTTGTCAATCTATAAACTTAATAGGGGGCGTTTTAGAAGCCTAATGTTTCCCCTATATATACTTTTATATATACTAGTCCTTTTATGGCATGCATTGTACATTGACTATACTCGTTATATGTATTCGTTCAATTCTTTATGTCATTGCTCACTTTACTTATTATTTATATTCATTTTTATTTTTTAATTAAATATTGATTATAATTTTTATATTATATTATTTAGATTTTTATCATATCTCCATTTATTAAAAATTCATTATAACTGTATATATAATTCTACATACGATATCACGTTAATAAATACCAATTTTAATATATAGATACATAGATATAATAATAAATATTTTATATATTTTTAAAATTATAATTTTCAACTGTCGTCAGTACACATACCACATATGATTTAATTATTTAAAAATAAATTTTTAAAAGTAAATTTAAGATTATTAAAAGCGCTTAATTATATATATTCATTAAAAATTCTATTTAAAAATTTATTTTTTAAAAACTATATCCAATCAAATTATACAAACATAAAGAAAAAAATATTATAAAAGAATTTACTTTTTTCTTTTTTAATTCTCTACTAAATAGAATGTTATGATAAAACATGATCAAAACGTTTCTGTTGCTTGTTTATTTTTATATACAATGTTAACTATTTATTATAATTTCTCTCTTATATTGTGTATATCTTTTTAATGTTAGAACTTCAACTTTTTATTGTAGATGTATAAATAGTTAAAAATAAGTTAAATATTTTAATCAAGTTAAACTACCTAAGTTTAAGTAATTTATATTTAAAATAGTTGATTTTAATTTTAATAAATTTGTAATACCATTTAATTTTTTAAAAATTATTAATAAAATTTATCAATTTTAAAAAAATTAATTCAAATATAATCAATTTAATAAATAAAAAATCTAAACTTCAGTGAACTTTTCCTTATACTAAATATATAAAAATATATAAATTTATATAAAAATTATATTGGATTCATTTAGATCAAATACGATTCAAATAAAATTGTTAATATTTCATAAAACTTATGAATAGTTACAAAAATTTGAATTTTTTACATGTTTGACCAAATAAGAAAATCATTATATATGATATTGTAAAGAAATTTTGCTTGAGGATCTATAATCAATTGGTTTTACTTAATAAAATGAGGGATAAGTTTTGAAACTAATTTTAGGTAGGTGGGCATACATGATTACCTTAATTTGAAACCACACAGAATTAAATTAAAATAGAGTAAATTTTCAAAATGAAAACAGCCTCAAATTAAATATAGTTTAAAATCTAATTAGTTCAATCTGTTTTATAATACTATTAAATTATTTGTTATAATAATATTAGATATAATACTAAATATACATGTAATTTATAAGTTATATAAAAAAATTATATAGGAAAAATTGCATCTCTAAATTAAAAATTAAGTTAAATTTAAGTTTCTTCCCTAAATATTAAATTCATTTTTAATTAGTGAAGAATATTTCAATCAATTAGATTAAGAGCCTCACATCATTTTAATATTTATTACATAAAACACTATAATTTTTAATTTAAATAATAAAATATATAAAACACTATAATTTTTAATTTAAATAATAAAATATATAATTATTTTAATATTTTAAATTAAATATTATATCTAAAAATGAAAATTATATACTTATCAGTTGGTTCTTCAATTGATTTCGGTTCGGTGTTGGGATCCAATATGATTATGATTCAATTTTAGTTCAATTCTTAGCAATAATCAAAACCAAAAATAACTTGTAAATCTTTTCAATTTCGATTTTGATTCCGGTTCTTTTAAAATGATTTTTTTGATTCCTGTTCAATCCTGTTAAGTTCTGCGGTTCGATTCATTTTTCCAAGAACCATTTGCACAACCCTATTACGGGTAATTCATTCATAGTTGAATGATGGCTATAGATTATTTCCAGCTATTACTTTTATACTAGAGTATTGCTTATTATTTCTATGAGATATTTTATGAAGCTTGTATATTTTTAAGTTTGATTTAGTCAAGTTTAATTTATGTAACCTCTTTTAATAAATGAATTTAGTTTAGTTAAAAAAATCTTGATCCATCGTAGTTTATTAATATTGTCATTTATACTTTAGTTTATAACTAAAAATAAAAAAAAATTTATATTGAAAAGGAAAAATTAATAATCAAGCGAGAAATTAAAAAAATAGATTTGTTCAAATGAGTTTTTGTTATTATTATTCTCCAACGAGCTTTGTTGCTTTTAAGGATTGAAATAGATTATTAAACTACTGTTTGTTACTCAAAATACTTTTTGGATTTTTCTGACATTTGGGGGCATCAAAAAATTAGATGGAAGAATGGACTATTTGTATTTCTCAAACAACATGAATGTATTAAAACAGTTTTGGTTCGGAGCAAGAGTCACAGTTAAGACTCTTCGCCCCTTCCTGCAGGTGCGTTTAGTGAGAACTGAATCCGAAAGCTCTTCTCACATGTCCAGCTTGCGTTTAGTGGGAACCGAATCCGAGAGTTCTTCTCACATGCCCAGCTTGTGTTTAGTGGGAACCGAACCCGAGAGCTCTTCGCACATGTCCAGCTTGCGTTGCCAACTTTATCACAATCCATAGGTTAGATTTCATAACTTTTAATTGTGTCATTGCGATTTATCTAAGTATTTTAGCTAGTATATCGCCTCCATTAGTAACTATTAAAGATAAAATCTTCAAGGCTTTAACCATTATTAGCATTTTGCTCATAACTTGAAAAAATAAGAGACAGAAGTGAATGTCAAACTCAACCAATGGAACAGAAGTGGAATGTCAACTCAACCAATGGAATTAATAATAGCATGTTGGTGTCAAACAATTGTGGCTAACCAATTTTTTTTTTTTTTTTTTTTTTGTGGTTTTTTTTTTTTTTTTTTTTTTGTGTAATCAGGAGGTTTAATCCTCTTAGGCCGTAGAACGTAAGGATTTTTGTTACTCTCCTAGTGAAGTGCGCTTCCTAGGGATCAAACTTATATTTTCACCATTACGGGGATTGAAGTCGCTTACCACCCTAACCAACACCTTGTTGGTTCAACTATGCTAACTTTTGTGCTCATACAATATGTCAAACATAAATGACACCCAATAATCATATAATAGATGGTCTTATTCAGAAAGAACCATAAACCTAATTTTTGATAACCATAACTATCCAACGTACAGTAGGATATTTAAAGCCCCGATATATAGATGATTCATAAAGATCACTTGTATCATATGTCCAACATACAGTAGAATAGTTAAAACCCTCGATGCGTAAACTCATTATAATCACATATATTGAAATTCATTTATTTCTCTCAGGAGTGGCTTGCTTTGGGTTTGGTGTTAAATCATATAATAATAGGATAGCTTTGGGTTGAAACTATTCACCTTCTTCCTCAATTTCTTCCTTCCTAGTCAGCATTCATGAATTTTTAAGTTTACTTTATCCTTGACATATGATCAACAAAAATCTATCTAAATTAAAGGATAATCATACCTTTCAAATGATTCAATTTCTCCAACTACCTTATAAACACTTAATTAAGTCTTTTACTCTATTTATCTACATATGATTAATATTTTACTCCAATAATTTCATTCTTTCTTCTTTTGCATCTATTATATATTCATTCTTTCTTCTTTTGCATCTATTATATTATATAAGTATATATATATATATATATTATATATATATATATATATATATATATACATATATAATATATGATATATATATATAATATATATATATATAAAATACCTATTGTTATGTTTGGTCAATTCCTTCATTACCATTCCTAGTTCTATGTTATTTCATCCTTTCGAATCTTTTGATGCAAAACTAGTAGATTACTTTATTCTACACATCCCTTATTAAATCCTTTTCTATTGGGCTTAGCCCTCTTTAAGCATGTTTCCTCTTTTTATTGTCATTTTCACCACATTAACCTTTCCATCCAATCCTTTCACTTAATTGACTTTATTTAGTCTAATTTAATGCTTCTAGTCTAACCACTTATATTCCATTCCATCAAGTTTTCTTATTCCTTTCTTTTTTTTTTTTTCAAATTCTAACTCCATCTTTGTGACTCATAAACAATGTTTATAAAAATGAGATTATTGAAAATATTTAGACTTTAGGATTTAAGAACTTAAATAATAAAAATCTTTATGAACATGTATTTCCTAGTATGCTATGTATATAAAACATTTAAAAAAACTTATTTTAAAAATGAGTCGATAATATCATATTTTTCCTTGGAAAACTTAATACAAGTAAAGGAATTTAGAGTCAGTTAAAATAAAATTTTACAAAATGCGATAATGAAAATAACAAAATAACAGCATTATTGTATCATATCCTTTTAAAACCGAAATTCAATGGAATCTCAGATAACTCGAGATATTAAAAGGAGTAAACATGATATTTTCAAACATCTCGAGATATTAAAAGGAGTAAACATGATATTTTCAAACATGAATTTTTCTTTTAAAACCTTGTTCAAACATTGTCTAACATTGAGATGTTAGTTGGATTGGAATTTAGAGCATTCTGGTAAAATGCTTTTGATTCTAGGCACAATTTGTTTTCTATTCCTTTCCATATCATTGTGTGTTCCTTAAATGTCATTTCTGTATTTATTAATATTTTGCTTGCACTTAACTCGATATTCTCTATTTACTCCAAATATTCACCTTATGCCTACTACCCTTCAATTCAAAGATCTACAGTAAAATCGCTAAAGTCCTAACTTTTAGTATATTTATAGCACTTCAAAATCTATTTTACCTTCCAAATATCCCATTAAATCAATTTAAACAGCTCCTAAAATATGTATATTCCTGCTTGATTTATATATCGTTTCTTGGGCCTTTAACTATTCAGGTTCATTGCTACGGTTTTTCTTTTTAATTTAAATATTCAAGAGTCCTATACTCTTGATATAGTTATCACTCATCTTCTACATCAAAGTTGTCCTCTCAAATCATTCTAGTATTCATACTCTTAACTTAGCATTAAACTCCAACTATGGTTGTAATCATTCCATTTAATTGTCTAATTCAATTAGCCCCGTGATATATATGGATAACTTTCCAAATACAATTATCGTTACATTATTATATAATATATTTCCTATATAAATAGGCAAGTTTTAAAATTATTTATAATGTGATTTAAATTCAAAATCAAATTGGGTCAAATTTAAATAGCAAGGGAATGCTATAGCAAAAAGTTAATATTTTAAGAATTTGAGTAGTAAGCCAGATTACTTGAATATAAGTTCATGTTTACAATAGAGTCGTTTATCCTCTTCATCTAAAGTCTTAGATATGCAATAAGAAAATTCAAGATTTCGTATATAAATTAGATATGCAACCATAATCAATAGCATAATTATATTTAATTTGACAATAGTTCACGTGCAAGTAACTAAGTCTCTTATTATAGCCATTGATTCTACTAATGCTATAAATATCCTCATTCATAGTTTACCACATAATGAACGTTCTCATTTATTCCATAACATTATCCTAATTATTGCAGGAATAGATTCCATATAAAAAGTAGTGTACTGAGTGATGAAGTTAATCCATTAACATTGAGTGTTTCTCTATTTGCAGGTCTAGGAGATGGTTCCTATCTTAGAACCTGCAACTGTTGTGATAGACCACCTTTATTGTTTATTTATCATACTCATCCTTATTTCCTTTCACTTATAATCTACCAATTTATACAATAGGTACAGATTTTCCAACCTCATAGGATTTAGTGCGTCCACCATCCCTTGAGAGAAAAATCACCAAGTTTCTTTCCTTATGTTGGTTATAGCCGATCCCAGCATAAATAAATTCGTAGTCCATACCTATCCCACAATGATTGCAATAACTTTTGCCTTACCCATTTCAATCATCTAGGGGTCATTCCTAATAATATATACAAACTCATTCTCATGTATTCCAAATTCAAGGAATAGCACATACGTTCAACGAAATGGAAATTTATTCTAAGCATAACAATAAGGGAGACTCTAAAATAGAACATTCCTATAAATCATCTAGGGGTCATTCCTAATAATATATACAAACTCATTCTCATGTATTCCAAATTCAAGGAATAGCACATACGTTCAACGAAATGGAAATTTATTCTAAGCATAACAATAAGGGAGACTCTAAAATAGAAGTAAAGGAGACAAAGAAAGATGAGATGGAATTCCATATATTCCACAGTTACGTTATAAAGTTCTAACGTAAGTTCTGATATTAACTTTGTCACGATCCAAAACCATGGGCCAAGCCGGCATTAGGATCCAGATAAATTTAAAGTCTTCGAGACTCGTAGTAAACCTAACTCACATGAATCCATTTCTTTAAATCGATTCTAGAAACAATAAAGCCATATTATGATAGCAATTAATATTTGTTTTAATTTATTAAAGCCTTCTATTTATAATTAATAATTATGAAATATATTGGGAAAATACCCAAAATATAACACTGCCAGAATGGCTTGGCCGAAATTATGGAGATGGTGGCCGCAACCTCAAGATTGGTGGTTGGGAAGCCGTCAGCGACGGGGGAAGGGCCAAGTCAACTGGCCTTTAGCTCATCTCATTGGAAAATGGACAAAGATAGCAGACTGTCCCGATCACAAAACACGGCGACTGCTTGCCACGCTTGTTGTGCCTCTTGGAAACAAACGGAGAGAGAGAGAGGCTACGGTATCGACAAGGGAGGTGCTGGAGCCATTCAGTTGTGACAAGATTGCCAGAGATGAGTAGAGGTGTTGCTGCGTCAATCGCTAAGGAGAAATCGTAGCTCCCCTGCCTACTGCATTCACCGGAGACGAGAACCAAGAGAGGGAATTTGATGGCGCAATGGCAAGGAGGAGGTGGCATCGGCTGGCTCAGGTGGTGGCTAAAAAAAAACAAAAGAGAGAGAGAGAGAGAGAGAGATCGGCTGGCTCAGGTGGCTGGCTAAAAAAAAACAAAAAGAGAGAGAGAGAGAGAGGAGAGGATTGAGAGAAGAGAGAGAGAGAGAGAGAGGAAGCGGCGCAAGGAGGAGGTGGCATCGGCTGGCTCAGGTGGTGGCTAAAAAAAAACAAAAGAGAGAGAGAGAGAGAGAGAGAGAGAGAGAGAGAGAGAGAGAGGAAGCGGCGGGTTTTCTAGGTCATTCTGGTTTGATTTGAATCGGATTTGATCCAAATTAAGGATTTGATCTGGTTTTCACTTGGTTTATAGGTTTTAAATCTGGTTTGAAGATTTTCAACAGGTTGAAATTGAATTTTTGGGTTACTTGGTTATACTAGAATTTTACTGGATAAATAATATTATACTACATAGATAAACGTCCTATAGATAAAAATATATATCAATTTATAATTGTTGAACCCATTTTGTGTTTTTTAGAATTGGGTTTTGTATTCTGGATTGGGCTTGAATCTTATTTAATTACGGCCCAATTAATTTTATTTTGGATAGTTAATTAATTAATTAATTTTTATTAATTAGTTAATTAATTAATTAAAAGAAAGAGACAATAAAAACGTGGGCTGCAATTGAACAAAGAGCACTTCTCAAGCAGTTGCTCACCTATAGGAATGTGGGAGATCAAATGAGCTCCTGAGAACGTGTGTTAGTGACTCCTTTTGATAACTGTCTATGGAACTTATAAAAGCAGCAAGAGAAGGCGAATAAAAATACAACCAAAATTCTTAGACGAATTCAACCAAACTCTCCAATAAGTCAAACAATTTTATTTTCGAAGCATTATCTTTATTTTTCCTAAGCACAATTTATTTACGTTTCTTATAAATTACAAGCTTTCATTTCAATACAAGCAATCAAAATTTACTTTTCAAGCAATCAAAATTTACTTTCAAGCAATCAAGCACAATAGGTGAAGCGTTTACCATGGACCCAACCCATAGCCTAAAAGTCAGATTAAGCGCGATATTAATTCCTCAATTAGTGTACTTCACACACCTAGCATACCTGTGATTAATTCTCCAACTCAAGCTGTCAGCCAGTGGATTCGATGCTTTTTTTTTCCAAAAAAGAACGAACGATAATAAACTTCACATTCTATCTATACATTGACGAACGTCCATAGCTAAAATAGAGTGAAAATTGTTGACGTTTATTTTATTTTAAACGTTCATCTTCCTAATTTTTAGCTAAATAGGAAATTGTTGACGTTTATTTTATTCGTGGTGGTAAAATTATTTTATTTTAAATAATAATATAAACGTCAACAATTAAAATTTTTAAAAATTATAATATATTTATTGTTTAGCTAAATAATAATATAATAATTATTATGCTAAATAATAATATAATAATTATTATTATTTTGCTATTTAGAATTAGATTAAATTTTGCTAGTAAAATTTGGAGTCATAAATAGGAAATGAACATAACCAAATCAAGAATTAAATTTTTATTTTTCAAACAAATCAAAATTTTTCTACTCAATGAATAATTTTTAATCAGATCCATAAAGATATTTTTATCAATCCATAAACTTAGCAGGGCATTTTAGGAACCCCTTTCGACTTTTATATATATTATAGATAAAATATAATATTTAATTATAAATTTGTAAATAAAAATTATATAATAAAAATTTTCCTTTGATCAGGAAAATATTTTCCGTTGACTAATTTTTCTAAAAACCCCAAATAACAGAATATTGTGGAAAATATTTTTCTATAAGTTATTTTACGGAAACAAACGGAGTCTTATGCAATAATATTTTTTAAAATATTTCCAAAATTATCGGTGTACCAATATGTTGGTACTAAGAATAACTCTTGAGATAAGGATGATACTGAATCAAATTGATGTAAAGTTTTCGGTGTATGTTTTTTTAAGCTAATTAAACGCTTTTCGAACTTCTTCAATTTCGCAAGTTTTGGCTATTATGTCTAAAATTTAATTTATCCATATTGAGCAATTAAATTATTGTTATGAATGATACTGAAGACTAATTTAATATTTTCTCAGAAGCAGTTCAATTTTATATTTTAAGTGTTCGACACATTAGGTTGTATAATTTTGTATTAAGTCGTGAAGTTTAATTATTTTGTCTACACTGACCTCTTAAACAATTATTTACAATAGTGTGGTTATTTTCCTCCAAGTATTATTTTGCATGCTTTGGCTTTTGATTCTATTAATATATAACTAAATTTGCATTTTCAAAAAAAAAAAAACAATTATTTACAATAAACAAAAACTTTGGCTTTTGATTCTATTAATATATAACTAAATTTGCATTTTCAAAAAAAAAAAAACAATTATTTACAATAAATTGAGAAATATATATATAATTTCTTAAAGGGGAATGTTTTATTTTGTTTTCTGAAAGAAATACCTAAGCTCTAGCTCATAGTATTTGAATGAAAAGATAAAACATCATACAAGAAAGAAAGAGAAGATACCCTCAACTAGGGAATGTTTTTACAAAAAGTCTTTTGTTTATTTATGTATTTATATTATATTATTTTATCAAGATACTTCAGTTTACGGAAAGATTTATGTACATGTATCAAATCAATTATAATATTTTGGTTCAAATTAGGATATTTCTGACTATAGGAAAAAAGAACAAAATATTAATATTTATAGATTATTATAAGAAACCCAAACTTTGCGGATAATTTTAGTTGTATCTTATATTTATATACAAAAATGGACTACTTAAATATCACTTTTTCTTTCAAAAAAAAAGTTTACATTTAGGGTTTGTTCGGTAAAATTAGTTATTTTGGTAGTTGTTAATTGTTTTAGTAGGGTTTAGGGTTTAGTTGTTAGTTATTTAAGTAACTTTTCATAAAACGCTAAAAAGCTAAACGTTACATGAATTAACTACCTTCATATATGAAAATTAGTTTAAATGCTATGTTACCGAACACTATAAAAAATAGAGTTTAGCGTTTTGACTGATCAAAATGATAAAAATTACTTAAAAAGCTGTTACCGTACACAATCTTATTTAACTAATTCCTATACATATATGGAGATAACTTGAAAAAAATAACTGGCATAAATGAATTTTATAATTTTTTATGAATATCAGACTTGCATGTTAATTTTATAACATGAAAGAAAATATTCTTTTTTTATGTTTTCAGAACATTATAGTTTTTTTTAAGGATATTTTTTTAGATGTATATGGTTATGCTTATTTTAAAATTTTAAATAAATAATCATATATGAACAAAGATGAAGTTACGTATCAAAAATTTTTCAAGATAACAATATAATTCAATAATATAGTTATTCAAACAACTTATTAATATCTGCGCAAGAAACGTGGAATTACGATTGCTATATTTATATAGCTCGCATAATAGAATAAACAATTTCAGATTATATTGCCCATTCTTATGAGACTGAAACCGATGAGCAGCCTTTTGTTGAGACTTGAGACCAAATCGAAAATGGATGAACTGAAATCTAATTCAATTCTTAATTAATTTCACTACGAATACATCTTTGATTTATTAAAATTATAACCAAATAATTCTCTTTGATTGCCAATATATATAATTGCATAGATATGGCTTTTGAAAAACACTTCTTTCCCATAATTATTGTAACAAAATTTCATGAAATTGGTTTTGTGGGTTAGCTAACTTGGAAATGATTTCTAAAAAAATTTATTTGTGATATTGATTTTTTTTTTCCTATAGATATCAACCTTCCAAAAACATACACTTGAAGAATAAAGAGAAAATTTTATATAAAGAAAAAAAAGAAAAAAAAGCATCCATCAACATTTAAATTGAAAAGGAAAAATAATTATTTCATTCCTGAAATTTTATAAAATTAATTAACTCGTTCTCGTATTTTTATATATTAGGTATCTAGTCCATGAGGTTTGGTTCATCATTAGATTGTGTTAGAACTTTATTTGAAGCAAAACTATACGTTGAGTTATAGCCAAAATACTCTCCAATTGCTGACATTGCTAAAAAAGTGGCTTTGACTAACAGCTCTTTCCCAAAAATATGTTAAGAAAATTTCATGCAATTGGTTTGTGAGATTGGTTAAGCTAATATCCCCACTTTCCAGAAAGTTTTGTCTGTGATTTTGAATTTTCTTTTATTTTTCCAAGAAATCAACCCTCAAAAAACATATAGATATCGAAGAACAAAGGGAAAATCTTTTTTATTAAAAATAGGAAAAAACTCCCATCAAACACTTACATTGAAAACGTACAATTATTTATTTTGGGCATACAAACTTTATTAAGGAGGCTGTTATGGCTATAGCCACAGCCATTTTGGTTACAAACACAAAGCTCTAATAGATAAGTAGGAAATTGGTCAAGGATAAACCTCAATAAGTTTGGTTACAAACACAAAGCTCTAATAGATAAGTAGGAAATTGGTCAAGGATAAACCTCAATAAGAGCTCTAGGACCAAGCACATAGTTAATTTTATATTTCGCAAACCAGCATCAAAGAAGAGCTTTGCATACTTCTTCCTTTCTCTGCTTGCCAGTGAGACATGCCATCGCTGTCATATCAAACAAAAGCTCAGTTTCAGCCAAATCATCATCCGAATTTTTGTTTCCCATCACCATGTCAATGATTATGACCTTGTTATTATTCTCTCGCTTGCCATTTCTTGTTATTGCCTCTCCATTTCTTGTTATTGCCTCTTTGCAATTCTTCAGTATCTTCACACAGTATTCGTCAGCCCAGTCATGCAATACCCACTGTTTATCAAATCAATTGTGTTAGCAAATTACAGCGTAACATCCCAATTGATATAAAGTTAATTATACATATTGATCAAAGCTGAGAAAGAAATAACAGACCTTGATCAAAGCTGCATCTACACGAGGAGCAACTCGAAACATGTCACCTACAACAAAATTCAAATTCTTGTCGCCTTGCGAATCAGCAACAGCAACAACATGTGCAAGATCCAAAACAGTACACTTTATACTGGGAAAAGCATAAGATCCAAAACAGTACACTTTATACTGGGAAAAGCATTAGCAATAGCCTTAGACATATTTCCAGTGCCACCTGCAACGTCCACCAAAGAATTCAACCCTTTAAATACCTCCTTACACTTAAGAGCCGCCACCTGACCAAGAAAAATGCTATCACTGGCCGTAACTTCATTCACCATTATTAGCCCTAATGTCATGCCCTGCACATTCATATAGTGATTTTCCAGAGGCAGTTACAAATGGTGTTTGATCATCGTTTTTCAGCCATTTGCTCAAACAATTAAATGGGCCCATCATAATTGGGTCAAGCAAAAGAGATATAAAAGATATTGAACCGAAAGAAGTGTCTTTTAGAAGAAAACGAGAGGATGAGCTAAGGCAACAGCCTTCTTCTTGAAAAGAAAATAAACCAGAATGAACGAGAAATCGCATCAGACGGTAAACATGGTGAGTTTTAGCAGAGTTAACCTCTAAGGCAGAAACAAGATCAGAGAGAGGCATGGGCTGGCCATGGTTGTTAATAATATCAGGAATCCCTAATTCAACTGCGCACTTGAGAGACATGGACTTTATGAATTGCAGAGTATGATTCCACATATGAGTCTGAGCTTTAAGTAGCTCATCTACGTTTTCTTCAGTAACCAAATCCATAAGACCACAGAGCACTAACTAAGAAACTATACCAGCTGTTGATACCTACACTTGATTGAATTGTTAACCCTCTCTCTATATACAGCAGTGGAACCTTTTTTTTTTTTTTTTTTTTTTTTTTTTTTTTCTTTTTTTTTTTTGGTAGAAATATTTAAAAGTGGAATGACAGTCTTTTTCGCAACTCACGAAATAGCAACAAAGTAATAAATAATTGATTAGAGTATCGCCGCCACAAGAATTGTATACTAAGTTACCCAATAATTGTGTTAACATATTATTATTTAAAATGATATAAGTAGAATTATTTAAGAGATTAAATTAAAAGAATAAAAGAAAATAAGAAGAAATCAAGCAAGCAAGACAATTTGATGAAAAGGAAATCAAGGATTAAAAACTACTAGGGATTTTGATTTCACTTAATTCTATCCAATTTATTCTATTAGTTTGATAACAATTTTAATTGTTGAAGTATGGGGAAACAACTCTAAAATTACTAACAAGCTCTCCCAATGTATTGTTAGCTATTTTAACCTGGTCTAATTACCCATCTTCCAATAGCGCAATCAAACATGAATTAAATCATTAAGTTTTATGGTTTGCTTCTGAATTCATAACCTAAGGTCGTTAACTTATAAAAACCCTCTATGAGTCACACTACATAGCTTCCGCATCAAGTTATTATTCTCATATAATTTATTACATTTTTCATATCAAAAACCCTTTTCCCGATAGTGATTAATGAAATAAATATTAATGAAATAAATCAATCCACAGGGGAGAAACTTCTACTGGAAGCGTTAAGGTTCAATAATAAAATTATAATTTTGAAAAAAAGAAAAGTAAATCTAATATTATAAATTGGAATTGAAATTAAGCTACATCAAATCTCTAGTATGAGAGTTTAGTTTAACATAGTAATTAAATAAAACTTATTTAAACTTGTAAATAATCCCATAAAGAATAATGAACAAAAAGAGAGTTTTAGAAATAAAAACTAGTCAGTGATAGGCTTGAATGGCTTCCTTGAATCTTGACATCAATCTTGAGCAGTTGAAGTTTTGAAGAGAAAAAACTATGTCTATGTAGAAAATAATAGAACAAGAGATGGTATATATAATGAATGGATTCAACCCCCAATCATGGCTAGTCTCTCTCTTTATATAGACTTTCTGGAATATCTTCGTGTTCGTTTAGGAAAGTAAATCTCTATCGCGTAAGAAATCTTTTGGAGATAGAAAACTGTTTAAGCTTTGTATTTCTTTCCAATTAGGATTTTCCCAACGTCTAAATAGGACTTCAGCTCTAATAAGATACGTCCCACAATATCTTATATTGGCAGCATGGGCTTAATATGAAATTTTGACCCAAGTTGAACTCTGCAAAGTAGCACTGGGGTGCTGAGTAGCATGCCCTGGGGGTGCTGCTTGCTAGAAGTCTTTGCTAATTGATCTTTCTTGCAATTGCTGGTTTCCTATAAAAATCTTGTAAAATTTCTCAAGATCAAATGAAATATGATTAAGGAAGCTTTATTGAAAAACATAAATAAAACTAAATAAAAACTAATTAAAGTAATTAAAAATACTAAAAATACTAAAAATCCTAATAAAACCTACAATAAAAATACTATAAAAATAACACATATCATGGAACTTAATAATTTTATAGACTTGCTATTAATTGCATTGCTTTATGTGTGATTTAAGTAATTAGTGCATTGCTTTCATGATTTTATAGACTTGCTATTAATTGCATTGCTTTATGTGTGATTTAAGTAATTAGATTTAATTAATTGAGTATGATTTCCCCTTACTAGTTGATTATTATTCAAAGAATGCTATTGGTTGGATGTTGAACACAAATAATAGACCGTGGCGTTGGTAGAAAAAATTTAACAGGATAGATTGTTTGATCTCATCTTTAGTATACATTGCTTTTTGTCATGTTAAAAAAAGCAAGAATAATTTTACAGATGTGTTGGCTAAAAAAGGAGTTTATGCTCAAAGTGATTTTTTTGGCTTGGATATGAAGTTTTTGTATTTGGTTTACTTCAACTATTTATTCTCTTATCTCCAAAGAAGAAATTAATAGTTGTCTTTTGGTTTCCAGGTTTTTTTACCCAACATTTTCAAGTTAGGTTTGGTTTGTTCGGGGTGAGCCTATTGGCTCGAGATTAGATACTTGAAAATGTTAAGTTTTTCCTCGATATGTAAAATTAATAAAAGAATTAAATTGCCTATAAAAAAGATTTAATTAATTGATTTTTTTGGTTTAAAATGCGAAAAATAATTGAAATAATAAATTATTGATTAACTTTTTTATTGAATTATATATATACTAGCATTCAAGAACGTGTGTTGCATGTTGTTACTGGTTGAACATAAATGTTAGAATGATTACTTTTAATTTATTTTTTGTATATTTTTATTGATTTTTCAAAGGCAATATAAAATTCAATATTTTTAGTCATAATTATCACACTTATAAAAATCGGTACAAATCACCACCATACGTATCTAGTATTTGTCTATTTGATAAAATAATTTTAATAATCTTTTGTAATAGATTTTTTTTCACAAAATGGAATAGTTACGAAGTTAAAAATAAATAATCATATGATCTAAGAACCTGCCACTTACAAATATAAATATATACATACATAAATTGTTGGTAATCAAATTCAAAAATTTTTTTTTGATAGCGTACCAAAATTAAAAATTAAAAATTAAAATTAGTACTTTAACCATCAATAATAATAAAGTGAGAAGTTTTCAATACCCTTAATGGCAAAAGCAAAAAAATTTTGATAGTATAGATTCAATAAACTATTGATAATAAAAGCAAAGAAATCATTGATATTAGCAACACAAAAAAAAAAACAAAAAAAAAAAAAAAAAAGCTAGTTGATAAATTAAATTTTCAAATAAATTAAATTTTCAATTGAGTTATAATTCAAATATTTGTGCTTTATTGTCATACCAATAGATGTAACATTAAAACCAAAGTATAATAAATTATTTTATACATTGACCAATGTCCATAGCTAAAATAGGATGAAAATTGTTGACGTTTATTTTATTCTTGGCAGTAAAATTATTTTACTTTAAATCTATATATATCTATTTATATCTATACTATATATAAAAATGGGATAAGGGAATCGAGAATAATGGGATTACCAATAGCGTCCTTGATAAAATTTAGAGTACCTAAAATAGTCTTAGTTATAGTTCAATTAGAAAATTACATTTTATTAGTTCATCGGATATAATTTATAAAAATTATTTTTAAAATAAATACATAAAGATAATTAAGAATTTCAAAATTTTAAGTTTTATCTTTTTAAATTTATTTTTTAACAAATATATATATGATAATGAGACATTTAAAAAGATTTTATTTTTTATAATGTATTTTTGATTTTATTTTGATACAATTGATAAATATTTTTTTAGGAGAGAATGAAGAAGAGAAAAAGTTTTTTTTCTTTACGTTTGGTAATGATTTTAATTGGATATATTTTTAAAAAATAAATTTTCCAAAAGAATATACATAATATTTTATTTAGGAGCCGAGATAGAAAAAGAAAAAACTATATATATATTATATTATTGCATATGGGGTTGTAGGGAAAATGAGGGTGGTATTTAAATAGAAGAATAGAAATTTCTTTTATGTAATTATTTTTTTATTAATTAATCTGTTTTTTATTAATTAATTGACTTATTTATTTATTTTAAATTTACAATTTAGAATAATAGAAAAATAAAATACTTAAATAAACTCATCAACTGACCGATATTGGATCCTACCATGATTTGCTTTGTAATTTCGTAACAAATTTAATTATATCTTCCTTGTATAAATAAATGACCTCTTGATGATTAAGTATTTTTAAATTTTCTTGATATTTTTTTTTCTTATATTCTAAATCTATTTGACTTGAAAGAAAATAATATTTTTGGCTTTCAAAAATTTGTGTATATGTTCATATATTTATTTCTCTAATGCATTAGCTAAGTAATACTGTCACTATAGCCAAAATGATTATTATTATCCATTCATATTATCTTCTCATTTCTTTTCTTCTACTCAGCAATAAAAAATAATTTTTTATTATTATTCATTATAGTTGTATATAGATATTGATTTGGGGTTGAGGCAAGGGATTAGAGATTGAGTGATGACTTGATTTTTTTTTTTTTTTTTTTTTTTTTTGTACACCTATTAGGTTTGTAGAATTCATTAAATAATTGGATTGAATTTTATTTTGAGACCTATTCATTATATAAAAATAGAATTTAAGTACATAAGAAAGTAGCATTAACAATTAGATTGTTTACGTGCAAAATCTAATACAATTAGCAAAATCTAATACAAATTAAATAATTATATTTATTTTAATCTAAACAAAAACTTATGCTTTAATATTATATAGATAAAAAAAATTAAAAGAATACAAATATGAGAATATAATGAGCATAATCAACGTGCAATGCACGTCATAAAAAAAGACTAGTAATATATAAAAGCAGAGAATTCTATCTTAAATAAAAGCCAAGTGTAAGTCTCTCAAATTACCACGTATAAGTAGTTAGCGTAATTGTAAGAAGATAAGTTGTAATGACAATAATTATTAGAAGATAAATTGTTTTATATTTTCAGATAATGTCAAATAGGAGAAAAAGAGAAACGAAAAATGAACAAATATTAATAAGCAAAAACTATTTTATTTGGAAATAAGAAAGAAATATAAGGAAAAAGAATTCAAATCATTTTCTCTTCAAATTAGAAGGAAAATAAAAACAATATAAAATTAAATTTATAG
Source organism: Jatropha curcas (assembly GCF_014843425.1). Next base: position 1,042,555 of record NW_023590566.1, read on the forward strand.
AGAAAAATTAATTTTCAGAAAAAAAAAAAAAGGTAACATAAGTCGGATTCCACATGCTTAGGACACACAGTACTAATAGGTATAATTAACATTACATGATTTCAATATATAATAAATAATTATTTATAATAAATTCATTATAATAAATCATAAATATAAAATAAAAAATACTTAATTTCTTATTTCAATATTAGTTAAATTCTCAATTATTATCACCATTAAAAAATACAATAATAGTGTGTGTGCATTTTTTTATGTAGTTCATACTAGGAATGTCAAAATGGATCATGATATGAGAACACTATTAGCCTAATACGCGAAATAAATGGATAAGGGTTGAGGTTAAACGAATTCATGTCATAAATGAGTCATCCATTTATGACACGAATATAAACGTATTATGTCGCGGGTTGACACGCAGGGTAGACAAGTGACCCATTTATTTAAGAGTAAAGAGGTAAATTTAGTGCTAGATATAAAAACTCCAACTAGAACCTATTTAAATTTTATTATTGTTTTACTTTTTTATTTTAATTATGAATCTTGAAGAATTTATGCATTTTATGTATGAAAATTTATTTTTAAATACGATTGGAGTCAAATAGGTTAAAATTTAAAAATATTAGAAGCAAGTTAAGTGGGTTGTACACAGATCAACACAACCTACTTAATCTATTTATGATATTAGGCCAAATTGCTAAGTATAAGGAGTTAGCATAATTATGAAAACATAAGTTATAATAATAGCAATTGTAAGTAAATAAGTTGTCTTATATTTTCAGATAATGTCACATAGGAGAAAAAAAGAAAAGAAAAGAAAACAAATATTAATAAGCAAGAACTATTTTATTTGGAATTGAGAAAGGAATATAAGAGAAAATAATTCCGATAATTTTCACTTCAAATTTAAAGAAAAATAAAAAATTATGAAAACAAATTTGTGGAGAAAAATTAATTTTATTTTTCTTTTATATACAAAAAAAAAAATAAGTAACATAAGTAGAACATCCACATACTTAGGATAGACTGTACTAGATAAGTATAATATATTAATATTTCAAATAAATAAGCATCCATTTATAATATATCATCAATATAAAAATAATACTTATTTTCTTATTTTAATATAATTATAATACTTATTTTCTTTATTTTAAATATAATTAGTTACAATTCTCAAAATTTATTATCACATATGGATAAACTATAATTAATATGTATTGTTGCATTTTTGATGCAGTCATACTAAGCAGTGTCAAAATGGGTGCATGATAGCGAACTACGATTCGCCTAACAAGGCGAAATAAATGGGTTAGGTTGAGGTTAAAGAGTTCGTATCATAAACTGAGTGACTCATTTATACACGAATATAACTGTGTTTGTGGTCACAGATTTGACAATAAATGGGTTAGGGTTGAGGTTAAACGAGTTCGTATCATAAATGAGTGACTCATTTATGACACGAATATAAACGTGTTGTGTCACAGATTGACACGAGCATTAGGAGAGTGACCCATTTATTTAAAAGTAAAAAGGTAATTTTAGTGTTAAGTATAAATACTCTAACTAAAATCTATTTAAATTTTGTTGTTGTATTAGTTTTTTAGTTTAGTTATGAATCTCGAAGAATTTATGTATTTTATATATGAAAATTTATTTTTAAATACGATTGGAGTTAAATAAATTAAAATTTAAAAATATTATAAGCAGATCAAGTGGGGTCGTATACAGGTCAACACGACCTACTTAACATGTTTATGATATTAAGCAGGTTACACGAGTTGTATATGGATTAACACGACCCACTTAACCAATTTTATGATATTAGGTGGGTTAAACGTGTTGTGTTCTTGTCACTTGCCTAATTTTCGTGTCATGTTTATATCGATAAATTTAACAAAATATTAAATCGGTCGTGTTCATGTTGACCCTAATCATATTGCGTGTTAGGCGAATCCGTTTCCAACCTGACACGTCAACCCATTTTGACATCCCTAGGTCATACTATGCATGATTTTTACTATTGCATATCTTGGTAAAAGGCTTCGCAGGATACTTAACAAGACACATTTTAGTATCATTGCAACTTTTTTTTAGCATATCTTAATGATATACAATTTTATAATGCATTTCCACAATAATTTTATTATACAATTTTGTTGTTTTTGAATGATATTATAAAATATTATTTCATCCTTTAATATTGCTTTCCGCATCTTGCGAGTTCTAACATTAGTAGTATATAAAAGCAAAGAAGTCTATCCTAAATGACATCGAAGTGTAAGTCTCTCAAATTGCCAAGTGTAAGAAGAGCAGTTATTTAGCATAAATCTAAGAAGATAAGTTACAGTGACGATAATTGTAAGAAAATAAATTGTTTTATATTTTCAAATAATGTCTTTCTCATAATAATATTTATTACTTACATTCCATCAAGATGATGCTATTAAATTAAATTAAAATACATATAACTCAAGCCATAAAATAAAACAATATTTAAAATACATATAACTCAATTAATTTCTTATTTCAATGATTACCTTGGTGTGTGAGCTAGTTTTATATATAAGTAGTTAGGTTGCACAAACACGAGACACAAGATACGAGAATGTATGAAACATGATAATAAATAATCATTTATAATAAATAATAAACATAAAATAAAAAAATATTTAATTTATTATTTTACTATAATTAGTTAAATTCTCAAATTATTATCACTATTAAAAAATATAATGTTAGAAAAGACACAAAAACCAATTAAAAAAAAACATTTAATTTTTTCTTGATAAAAAAAACGCCTTCATTGATTACCTTGGTACATGGGATAGTCTCATGTCCCACAAGTTAGGTTACACGGAGACGGGACACGAAATACAGGAATATATATATAATATAAAAATAAATGAATAATCATTTATAATAAATAATAAACATAAAAAAATACTTAATTTCTTTTTTCAATGATTACTTTGGTGTATGGGATTAAATTAAAATTAAATTAAAATATATCTAACCCAAGCCATAAAATAAAAAAGCATTTAATTTCTTCTTTCAATGCTTAACTTGGTTTGTGAAATAGTCTTATATACCAGGAGCTAGGTTGCACAGACACGAGATACAAGATACGAGAATGTATGGGATATGATAATAAATAAACAATCATTCATAATAAATAATAAACATAAAATAAAAAAATACTTAATTTTTTATTTAAATATAATTAATTAAGTTCTCAAAATTTTTATCACCATTGAAAATACAATGTTAGAAAGGACACATTATTTAAATATAATTAATTAAGTTCTCAAAATTTTTATCACCATTGAAAATACAATGTTAGAAAGGACACAAAAACGAATTAAAAAATACTTAATTTTTTCTAAGTAATAAAAAAAAAAACTTGGTTGATTATCTTGATGTATGGAGCAGTCTTATGTACCACGAGTTAGGTTGCACGAATACGGTACACGAGATACAGGAACATATGGAATACGCCAACAACCAAACAATCATTTATAATAAATAATAAACATAAAATAAAAAAATACTTAATTTCTTATTTCAACGATTACTTTGGTGTATGTGGTGGTCTCATATTACTAGGAGCTACATTACATGGACACATGACATGAGATATGGAAATGTACGAGATACGATAATAAATAAATAATCATTTATAATAAACAATAAACATAAAATAAAAATAAAAAAAAAAAACTTAATTTCCCTTACAAAAAAACTTAATTTCTTACTTCAACATAATTAGTTAAATCCTCAAAATTATTATCATTATTAAAAATTACAATATTAGAAAAGACACAAAAATGAATTTAAAAAAAAACACTTAATATTTTCTAGGTAATAACAAATAACTTTGTTTGATTATCTTAATATACAGGATAGTCTCATGTACCAGGAGCTAAGTTGCATGAACAAAGGACACGAGATACGAGAACATACAAGATATAACAATAAATAAACAACCATTTACAATAAATAAAAAATATAACATAAAAAAATATTTATTTCTTATTTCAGTGATTACCTTGGTGTATGGGATAGTCTTATGTACTAGGAGCTAAGTTGTATGGACACAAGATATGAGATACGAGAATGTACGAAATAAGATAATAAATAAACAATCATTTATAATAAATAATAAACACAAAATAAAAAAATTCTTAATTTTTTATTCAATATAATTAGTTAAATTCTCAAAACTACTATCACTATTGAAAAATACAATGTTAGAAAAGACACAAAAATGAATTTTAAAAAAATTAAAATTTTCTTGATAATAAAAAGATTAACTTGGTTGATTATCTTGGTGTATAAAATAGTCTCATATACCAGGAGTTAAATTACATAGACACGGGACACGAGATATGGGAATGTACGGGATACGATAATAAATAAAGAATCATTTATAATAAATAATAAACATAAAATAAAAATACTTAATTTGGATACGATAATAAATAAAGAATCATTTATAATAAATAATAAACATAAAATAAAAATACTTAATTTCTTATTTCAATATAATTAGTGAAATTCTCAAATTTGTTATCACTATTGAAAAATACAATATTAGAAAAGACACAAAAATGAATTTTAAAAAACGCTTAACTTTTTCTTGGTAATAAGAAAAAAAAAACTTGGTTGATTACCTTGGTATATAGAATAGTCTCATGTACTAGGAGCTAAGTTATACAGAGGCAAGACACGAGATATGAAAACATACAATGTATAATAAATGAATAATCACTTATAATAAATAATAAATATAAAAAATACTTAATTTCTTATTTCAGTATAATTAGTTAAATTTTTTAAAATTATTATCACTGAAAAACATATTAATAGTGTGTTTGCATTTTTTTATGCATATTATATCATTCACGGTTTTTGCTATTGCATACCTTTGTAAAAGGCTTCACGGGATCCTTAAGAAGACAAATCTTAGCATTACAACTTTTTCGGCATATCTCAGTGAGATACAATTTTGTAATGCATTTCACGAGCATTTTATTATACAATTTTGTACAATTTTGTTATTTTTGAATAATATTATAAGAGATTATTTTATTTTTAATATTGTTCTACGCATCATGCGGGTTCTGATACTAGTAATAATATAAACATCAACAACTAAAATTTTTAAAAATTATAATGTAGTATTTATTTTTTAGCTAAATAATTATTATTATTTTCTAATTAGAATTAGTTTAAACTTTCTCATAGAACTTAGATTCAAATGGGAAATTAACATAATCAATCAAAATTAAACTTTATTTTTCAAAAAATAAAATTTTCTACTCCTTAATTATTTTTATCAGTCCATAAACTTAGCAGGAGTATTTTAGGATTTGTACTTTTATATATATTATAGATAAAATATAATATTTAATTATAGATAAAGATATAATATTTAATTTATAATAAAAAATTTTGTAAATAAAAAATTATATAATAAAAATTTGTTTTGACTAGAAATATTTAAATATAATATTTAATTATAATAAAAAATTTGTAAATAAAAATTATATAATAAAAAATTTGTTTTGACTAGGAAAATATTTTCCATTGACTTATTTTCCTGAATGCCCCAAACAATAGAAAATTGGAAAAATATTTTTCTGCAAATTATTTTACGGAAATAAATCAAGCCTTATGCAATAATATTTTTTTTAATATTTCTGAAATTATTGGTGGACCAATATGTTGGTAGTAAAATAACTCTTGATATAAGGATGATAATGTTTTAGTCGGACATGCAAAGTTTTTAGTGTATAAAAGAAATTGAATGAAGAAAAAAATTTTTTTTAAAAAAATCTATGTGCCTATGTATGATCATATATGTAAATGGTTTTTTTAAGCTAATTAAACACATTTCGAACTTCTTCAATTTTGCAAGTTTTGGCTATTAAGTCTAAAATTTAATTTATCCATATTGAGCAATTAAATTATTGTTATGAATGATGCTGAAGACTAATTTAATATTTCTCAGAAGCAGTTTAATTTGATGTCTTAAGTGTTTGACACATTAGATTATATAATATTGTATTAAGTCTTGAATTTTAATTATTTTGTCTATACAATTATTTATAATAGTGGGGTTATTCTCCTTCAAGGATTATTTTGGATGTTTTGGCTTTTGATTTTATTAATATATAACCAAAGAGTAAAATTAGAGTACATGATTCAAATTTTCTGTATCAAATTTTCTGTATCGGTGCAGAATTTCTTTCCACCGTTTGATTTAAACTAGTTAAATATAAACCATTAGATATAAAATTGATCAAATGACTTATTAACTCTAGAATAGGTTGTCAAAGAGTAGGATATTTCTTTTTTTATTATCAAATATACAAGTTACTGTTTAATTGTGTAAATTGAAAAAAGAAATACCATTTTCAACACAACTATACAGAAACAAAAATTTCAAACGTAAATAATTATCTAATAAATACACTGTTTAAATTTATCAAACAATAATAAATTAAACTTATCTTATTGTGAAAATATTTATCATGTATTTATGTAATTGAAATTATATTACATATACATGAAATCTCATGGTCTTTTTAAAATATTTTTTAAATTAAGGAAACTAAAGCTATATAAATCAAAAATTATTTTTTATATTGTTTACTCAGAAATTTTTTGAATGAAATTTAGTTGGTTTTAGAATTCGTATAACGTAAAAGTTTCATATAGCATGAATTTTACAACGTCTAATTTGTAAACTGTAATTTATATTTTGTACTTAATATATTTTTACAAGTTTCATATAAAAAGTCTTATATTATTTATGCCCGTAATAGTTATTTTTTATTTAATTTATAAATTTTGTGATTCTAATTAAGTTACTTATAATCAAAAGTTTTTCTTGAAAATTATAAACATTCAATATATTTCATGTCCTTTATAATTCAATATCACAAAATAATTCAATATTGATAAACTGTGTGCACATATGTAATTTGTCATAACAAGTGTACGTTTATATTAAAAATGTTTTATATTTTTTTTATAATATGTTAGAGGATAGAAGATAAATAAGGGAAATGAAAATATAATGTTTAAAAATATATAGATAAAAAATAGTGTAATAAGTTAAGTAACCTATTGCATTAAGTTTCTATAAACACGCGTCAGTTACAGAGTATTATGTACCAATACAGAATTACTGCAATTTGTACACTTAGTTAAAGCCATAACCAAATTCGCATTTGAAAAAAAAAAAACAATTATTTACAACAAATTGAGAAATATGTATAATTTCTTAAAGGGGAATGTTTTATTTTGTTTTTTTTGACAGGAAGACTTAAGCTCTACTTCATATCATTAGAATAAAAAAAATTAAGACCTCATACAAGAAAGGAGGAAATACCCTCCACTGGAAATCAGCCGTTTAACAGATATCCTTGTAATAATATGAGCAACTTGATTCGCAGATTTCTTACTAAAAGCGAAAAAAATTTGCCCTAAGTCAGCTCATAGAGTTTTACAATCTAAAACCATCCAATCATGAAAAAAAAAAAAATTAATGTATGGAATAATAAAATTATCAGTTAAATTATTTATAATATTTTTTAATGATTATTTATTTATTTAAGATAATTATAATTAAAATAACCACATGAAATTTTTAAATTGAAAAAAAAATCGTCATTGTAATTTTAATATAATTTAAATTTTAATATAATTTAAATATAATATAAATCAGCAGTTAATACAAAAATGATTCAAATTGATAATGATGACATCACTTGCTGATATGTAATTTTAACAATTATTAGCTATTGACATCAGTTCGCCACTATTTTTGTCAAAATGGTGTTAAATTAGTTCTCAAAGTCATTGAAAAAAATGATAGTTCAAAGGTCAATATATTAACGGCTTAATAGGAAATAATAACCAAAATTTAATACCACATTGAATGAATCTAACTGCTAATTCAGAAATTAGTTGTGACATCAATATTATCAATATTTTTTAAAAAACGTCTTTTGTTTATTTATTTATTTATTTGTTTATTTAGTTTATTTATACGTAGTGTTCAAGGAACATTGCAATACATGTTATTACTCGTTTGAAGCATATCCGTTAGAATGATTATTTATAATTTATAATTTATTTTTTATTAATTTTTACAAAAATATTATGAAAATTCAATATTTTTAGTTGTAATTATTACATGTATAAAAATAGGTGCAAACCACTATCATGCATATATACTATTTGATGAAAAACTTTAATAATTTTTTACAGTAGATTATTTTATAAAATGGAATAGTTACAAAATATGAAATAAATAATCATTTGATCCAAAATCTCACCATATATAAAAATAAATACATATATAAATTATTGTTAATTAAATTTAAATTTTTTTGTGATAGTATATCAAAATAAAAAAAATCAAAAGTTAAAATTAGTACCTCAGTCATTAATAATAATAAAGTGAGAAGTTTATAGTAATAGCAAGTTTATAGTAATAGCAAGGAAAACTCTTGATAATAGAGAGCCCTTCAATTGATTTATTTGATAATAAAAGCAAAAAAAACTTTGATACGTAGAAAAAAAAAGTTGTATTTGATAGATTTTAGAATTTTCAATTGAGTTATAAAATTTTCAATTGAGTTATAATTTAAATATTGGTCCTTTATTATCATAATAATATATGTAATATTAAAATCAAAATATAATAAATGTTTAAAATAAAAACATGCAACAACAAAGAAGCGTTAAATGATTTAAATAATTTTTTTTTTAAATTAACAAATTTATACTAATTGAAAATTGATCCAGAAATTTACTTAGTAGATTAAGGATAAATAATTAATACATTTAAGAGAATGATAAGGCAAAAAGTAGCTAATAATATTAATAAAGCAAATAAAAGGAAATATGAGGGAAAAAAAGAATTTCAATTTATAAATTTAATTATTTTTAGATTTTTAATATAAATAGTTAAGTCCTTTTGTAAGAAAATTATAAACATAATCGTTAAATTTTTAAATTAGAATATATAATATTTTATGTAGGAGAGAGATAAAAAATAAGAAAAAAATATATTATTTTTATTAATATAAAAATAAGAAAAAAATATATTATTTTTATTAATATTTTTCGTTTATGTTTGTAAGATTTGATTGGATATATTTTTAAAAAATAAATTTTAAAATAAAATTTTATATAATTAAACTTGAGATGGTAAACCATTGAAAATATTAATTTTAAAAAATATATAATATTTTGTTGCCAAATGCATACTTTGCCCCTATACTTTGCTAAAAAAACCTTTTGGCCCCCAGTAGTTTGCGGGAACCATTTATGTACCTCAAATTTAATTTTCTGTTATAATCATGTTCTTCCCCATGTTTGCATATGAGTGTGTGTCTTCACTCACAAGGTTGAGCCCAGGGACTTAATACGCATTTAATGTGTCAAACGACACTGCAAAACTGAATACACCTTATTATTTTTTTAAATATCTTTTTAGATTTTTAGATGTTGATCTTCTTCTCCATATTAAACTTGAATTTGGCATTCAAACGACAATATATCTGCAGCATTCAAACAATAACCTGTCTTATTCCAACAAAATACTAATTTAAATAAATTTAGCTTTTAAGTGTTGGTTTTTGCTTAACAAAGGGCTAACTTCCCGAATTAAATAGACTTTTTTTTTTTTTTTTTTTTTTTTTTTTTTTTTTTTTTTTTTTTTTTTGTAAAATCTACAAAATTCAAACAAAAAGTAATATGTGAAATGAAATGTTAAAACCAGAAAATTGAAAAAAAAAATCTAAAAACTGAAATAATTTTTTTTCTAGAAAATGAGGAGGAGAAAGATTATAATCCAAAGAGCGACTTGAGAATCAAAATAAATTTGAGCAAAGGAGTAAAAGAGAGAGATGAGAATTAAAAGAGATTTGAAAGAGGAAAGGAAAACAGAAAGAGATGAGGATGGGGAAAAGAGATAACTGCAACTTTTCATTTTTTTTTTCTTTTTTTCCTCTTCAATCTGACATGTAGGGCAATATCAAGTGACATGGCGTACGCATGTCATTACTTTTTATTATGTCCAATTGCATGTACTATAAACGTTTTCTCAATTCTAGCGAGGGACGTAGTTATAATAAAAAACAAAACTTGAGGTATATAAATGATTACTCGCAAAGTTGAGAGAGATTTTTTGATGAAAATTTAGGGGGCAAAATATGCATTCAGTCAATATTTTATTGATATATTTATATATTTATATACATTGAAACATTTTTTGTTAGATGAATTTTGAAAGAGTTTTATTTTTAATAAAAAGAGTTTTTATTTTTAATAATAATTTTTTATTTTCCTTTTTCATTAACTGAATAATTTGTAACCTATTATTATTTGTAACTATTATTATTTTAATTTAATAAGAGATTTATATCTCCCTTGCAATAAATAGATGACTTATTAATGATTAAATATTTTTAATTTTCTTGATATATTTTTTCTCTTCTATCCTAAATCTGTTTGACTTAAAAGAAATAATGTTTAGGAAACTGCAAAAAAAAAATTAGAATTATATATTTCTGTTTGAGTCATTTTTTGGGGTTTCAAGAATTTATGTGTATGTGCATATATTCCTTTCTCCCATACACTGAGTAAGTAATACTGCGACTATAGTCAAAGTGATTTCCATATCAATTCATATCATCTTCTCATTTTTTTTTCTTTTACTTAACAGTAAAAAATAAGTTATTATTATTTTTCATTATAATTGCATATAGATAATAAGTTCAAGTTGAGAGCAGGGGTTAAAAATTGAATGATTGCTTGATTTAAGGACTAAAGAATTAGGTCTAGGGATTGAGTTAAACTTTATTCTAAAACCATTGTATTATATAAAGATGTAATTAAGTATAGCATTGCAAGTGGTTTGTACAACAAAGTGCTACAAATTAATCACTTGTATTTATTTTAATCTAAACGAAACTTATGCTTTAATATTATATAGATAAAAAAAAAATGAGTATATAACGAGTATAATCAACATACAACACATGTCATACAAAAGACTAGTTGATAATAAAAGTAAAAAAAATCATTGATAGTAGCCAAAGAAAATCTAGTTAGTTGACCGATTAAATTTTCAATTGAGTTTATAATTTAAATATTTGTCCTTTATTATCATAATAATAGATGTAATATTAAAATCAAAGTATAATAAATGTTTAAAGTAAAAATATGCAACAACTTAAAAAAAAAAAGAAGCATTAAATATTAAAAAATTATAATCATTATTTAAATAAATTCTTTTAAAAAATTAACAAATTTTTGCTAATTGAAAATTGATCCAGAAATTTACTTAGCAGATTAATTGATCCAGAAATTTAACTTAGCACATCAAGAATAAAATAATTAATACATTTAAGAGAATGAATAAGGTAAAAGTAGCTAACAATATTAACGAAAGCAAAACAAAAAGGAAATATGAGGAAAAACAACGAATTTTCAATTTTATAAATTTAATTATTTTTAAAATTTTTAAATATAAATATTTAGTCCCTTTTTGTAATGAAATTATAAACCATAATTGAATTTATAATTGGATTCAATCAAAACTTCTACAATAGAATTTTCATTCCTAATTAAGAATTGGATAGAATTTTTCAGTTATGATTTTCTAAATATATATTTGAGTATATTTATATATATATATATATATATATAATATATATATATATATATTTCACTTAATTAAATTTATTATTATTAAAGAATCTTAATATATTTACTAGTTTATTTATATTTTTGTATTACTTTAAAATATTACTTTAATAATTAAATAAATATTTTGCATGCATTAATTGTCAAAGGAATAGAAATTTCAAATTGACTAATATAAACTATATTCACAAAATTCGGGATAATGTTTATTCCCTATTTTTTTCGAACTCATGAATTATTTTATTAAATTTATTTATTCAAAAGTAAATTATTTTTATTTTTTTGACCAATAAAATTAAAATTCTTAAATTTTATATTCTTACCATATATATAATATAATTTACTATTTTATCCAATAAAATTTATACTTAAATTTTTAATAATTTCCTATTTAGAATTAGATTAAACTTCCTATAGTTGCTAGAACATATTTAATAAATGTAAATAAAAATTATTCTAGTAATTTGTAAATATAGAAAGTTAAGATTATACTTACCGCAAGAAGAAGACACGATTACAAACTTAATAAATCCAAATTAGCAAAGCTTGATGTAATAATTTTTGATAATTAAAAGCAACAAATATTATCAATATTAAAAGTAACAGATTATTGATAGTCAAAACTTAAAAGCAATTAAAATCAAACATAATGAATCAATATTACTTGTGTAACATCAATACTATCAATATTTTTTACAAAAAGTCTTATTTATTTATTTATATTATTTTATTTTATTAAGATAAGATTTAGGAAAAGATTTATCTATATCTAGCGTATGAATTCACCTATATATCAAATCAATTATAATATTTTAGTTTAAATGAGGGTATTTCTGAACGCGAAAAAACAATAACAAAGCAGTAATATTTTTATATCATTAAAAGAACCCCAAACTTTGCTTAGTTGTACTCTATGTTTATATACAAAAATGGCTACTTAAATATAACTTTTTCTTTCAAAAAGAGCTTACATTTAGGGTCTGTTTGGTAAAATTAGTTGTTTTAGTAGCTGTTAACTGTTATAGTAGGGTTCTAGTTGTTAGCTATTTAAGTAGCTTTTCATAAAAGCTAAAAGTTAAATATTACATGAATTAATTTTTTATAAAATGCTATCTTAACTTTTAAAATTAATTTAAATGTTTTGTTACCGATGAACACTATAAAAAATAACGTTTAGCATAAAAAATAAACGTTTAGCATTTTTGATGGTCAAAACAATATAAACTACTTAAAACAATTGTTTCCAAAACCATTCTTAATTAACTAATTCTAATGCATATATGGAGAAAGAAACAAAAAAAAAAAAAAAAAAAAAAAAAAAACGATATTTTATTAGATGATTGAATATAATTTTTTAAAATTATTTTTTAAATAAATATATATAGATAATTAAATATTTTAAATTTTAACTTTTATTTTTTAAGATTTATTTTATTAAATATATATGATAATAAGAGATTTGAATATTTTATATTTTATTTTTTAAAAATTTGATTATATTTTTATCATAATTTTAAAAATTTTATAAGGGGAGAGATAAAAAAAGAAAAAAAAATTATTCCTGCTTGTTATTCTTTATTGAGATGTCTCAAAATATTTGCAAAGTTTTTAAATTTGTATATTTAAATAATTAGTTTTTCATAATAATCTTTATGATTATTCATTAAAGGAATGTCTTTTATTAATATCTTAATGAGTTAAGGGTAAAAAAGGGCAAAATAATTTTTATTAACTAAATTATTAATATGCGTATTTTGTCAAACCATACAAATAAAATGTGATGGAGAAAGTATATTATTTATAATATTTTTTCTTTACGTTTGTATAATTTAATTGAATATATTATTTTTTAAAAAAATAAATATTCAAATAAAAATATATACAAAAAATTGAATGAGTATGAATAATGAATATAATCAACCTACATAAAATTAGTTTATAAATAATAAAAATATATTTATTATCTGCCACATTCTAGCAAAAGTGATAAGGATAACGTTATCATAGCAAAAGTGACTATTATTGAAATAAATGCCAAATTTTGGCAGATAAATCATTGAGGATAACAAAAGTTAATCAATGATTGAGTATTTCAATTATTTTTCGCATTTTAAACCTGAAAAATCAATTAATTAAATCTTAATTATGTAAATCACACATAAAGCAATGCAATTAATAGCAAGTCTATAAAATTATTAAGTTCTATATTTCTATATTTCTACCCAAAAAAAAAAAAAAAAAAAAAATTTCAAACCGCAAAAAAAAAAAAAAAAAAAAAAAAAAGTTTCCAACTTCTATATATATGAGAGATGGGGTTAACAATTCAATCAAGTGATAAGGTTTCACTGCAGGTATAGTTTTTCTTAGTTAGTGCTGCTAATGGTATTATGGGATTTGGTCACAGAAAGAACGTAGATGAGCCTACTTAAAGCTCAAACTCATATGTGGAATCAATGAGCTACTTAAAGCTCAAACTCATATGTGGAATCATACTCTGCAATTCATAAAGTCCATGTCTCTCAAGTGCGCAGTTGAACTAGGCATTCCTGATATTATTAACAACCATGACCAGCCCATGCCTCTCTCTGATCTTGTTTCTGCCTTACAGGTTAACCCTGCTAAAACTCACCATGTTTACCGTCTAATGCGATTTCTCGTTCATTCTGGTTTCTTTTCTTTGCAAGAAGAAGGCTATTTGCTTACCCCATTCTCTCGTTTTCTTCTAAAAGACACTTCTGTCGGTTCAATACCTTTTATATCTCTTTTCCTTGACCCAATTATGATGGACCCATTTAATTGTTTGAGCAAATGGCTGAAAAACGATGATCAAACACCATTTGTAACTGCCTTTGGAAAATCACTATATGAATATGCAGGGCATGACATTAGGGCTAATAATATGGTGAATGAAGTTACGGCCTGTGATAGTATTTTTCTTGGTCAGGTGACGACTCTAAAGTGTAAGGAGGTATTTACAGGGTTGAATTCTTTGGTGGACGTTGCAGGTGGCACTGGAAATATGTCTAAGTCTATTGCTAATGCTTTTCCCAGTATAAAGTGTACTGTTTTGGATCTTCCACATGTTGTTGCTGTTGCTGATTCTCAAGGCGCCAAGAATTTGAATTTGGTTATGTTTTGGGATCTTCCACACATGTTGATTCTGCTGTTTGCCTAGAATTCCTCAAGGCCGGCCAAGAATTTGAAATTTTGTCGATAGCATGGTTGACATATGTTATTCAAGAGTTGCTTCTGATTATCTTAAAACAACCTGCTGAATGGCAGTTTATTAGGATTCAATTTGGTGATAGCCCCTATTGGTCATGGGGTTAAATGGTGTATAATCTAACTAATAACTACTTGGACATGCTGAGTGGTAACGCTTTAAATTTGCTAGGCCTGCAAATTGAATTTGATAAACAGTGGTATTGATGGCGACTACCGGAGTGTTGCTGCAAGATTTATTGTTATGTGAAAATGACTACTTGAGAGAGGAAAATCGCAAATTGCAAGGCAATAAGGCAGGACATATTCGGAAGGAACACATGAGAATAATAACAAGGTCAATAATAATTTGACATGGGATGACTTTCCGGAAAACAGGTGGAAGGCGAACTCGAGAGAAATTTCACAGTATGAAATGATTAGCATTGAAGGCCTCGAACGCCTTTATTTTTTTGATAGCACGGACGATAGGCAATATCTCACTGGCAAGCACCAGAGAAATGAAAGCAGAAGAGTGGAGCGGAAAAGCTCTTACTTTTGAATGACTTGCGTATTATCAAAATTATATAAATTAATTTGCTGTGGTGGTCATTGACGCTAGCTACTCAATTGCATGTTTGTTTATCCTCTACGTACCAAATTATCTACACTGCTAAGGCAATTGATTTGATAAACAGTGGGTATTGTGCGACTGGGCTGACGAATATTGTGTGAAGATACTGAAAAATTGCAAAGAGGCAATAACAAGAAATGGCAAGCAAGAGAATAATAACAAGGTCATAATAATTGACATGGTGATGGGAAACAAAAATTCAGATGATGATTGCATTGAAGCTGAGCTTTTTTTTGATATGGCAGAGATGGCATGTCTCACTGGCAAGCAGAGAAATGAAGAAGAGTGGGCAAAGCTCTTCTTTGATGCTGCTTTCACCAAATATAAAATTAATTATGTGCTTGGTCCTAGAGCTCTCATTGAGGTTTATCCTTGACCAATTTCCTACTTAACTATTAGGGCTTTGTGTTTGTAACCAAAATGGCTTTGGTCATAGCCATAACAGCCTCCTTAATAAAGTTTATAAGCCCAAAATAAATAATTGAACTTTTCAATGTATGTGTTTGATGGAAGTTTTTTCGTATTTTTAATAAGAAGGATTTCTGTCCTTCGTACTTTGGGATCTATCATTCTGTTTGGAAAGAAGAGGAAGCAAAATAACGATGGATTGGTAATTTTCTTTCCATTATTATTTTTCACCCTTATATTTGGATAATGAAGGAAAATAATAATAGAAAGAAAATAAATTTATTTTCCTTTGTTTGAAAAATGCAAAATTGTAGAGGAAAACATTGTTAATATTGCGACCACCATTTGCGACCGACAAGAAATGATCGCAAAATTGCAACTGATTTGTAATAACTAACGAATGATATTTATTGCCATGGAAAATTTTGAAGGGAACAAATTAGCGACCGCTTTGTAACCTCTTGTGGCTTATCAAAGACCGCGAAATAATCGGTTGCAAAATTCACATGTGAGTTTTTCCGCCTTGTATTGTGCGACCGAGCTGCGACCTCTTGGGTATTTTAGAAGTCGCGACCAAATTTTGTTGGTCACAAATCCCAACTAAATATAATACTTGCCGCGTTAGGTAATCTACAACTGTTTACTAATGAAATTGCGACCAATCGTGGCTATCGCAAAAAATAAAAGGATTATAAACCTGATCCTCTTCTTTCTCGTGCGATAGTACTCTCTCTCTGTCTTTTTTCTTTCTCTCTCTGTGGTCGCCGCGCTTGCTATTGGATAACTGCCTCTACTGGAGGCTTGTCGAACACCCGAGATCGTCGCTTGAGTGTGGTTTAGCGCAAGTGAGTCCCTTGTTTCAGGTCGTGACATATCATTGCCGAAAGCCGGTCCGGCCCATGTTTTCTAGTCGTGACATATATAATATTTTATTGATATATTTGTATATCTATATATGTTAGGTAAATTTTAAAAAGAGCTTTATTCTTAATAATAATTTTTTATTTCTTCTTTATTCTTATAATAAATTTTTTTATTTTTTTATTTTTAGATTTCTTTTTTGTTATTGAATAATTTGTAACTTATTATCAATTTTAAGCAAAAATTTCAAAATTTTAAGTTTTATCTTTTTTATATTTTTGTTAAAAATATAATATGGAATAAGTAGAATGACATATTGAAAAATTTTTTTATATTCTTATTTTTTTATATTTTGATTCTATTTTAAATTATATTTCAAAAATATTTTATTTCAAGAGAGAAATAAAACTATATTCTTTTATTAATTTTTACTTGTATGATTTTGGATTAGATATAATTTTAAAAAAAAATATAAATTTTAAATATAATTTACAATAATATTCTTTATTTATGAGCAGACTTCAAAAAAAATTAATATTATTTTTTTATTTTTATTAATATTTTTTCTTTATATTTTTATGATTTGATTTGATATATTTTTAAAAAAATAAATTTTCAAATAGAATTCACAATTAAGCCTTTCAAAATTATAAAATTTTTATTTTTCAAAATTTATTTTAAGTAAAATAAATATATGTGTGTGGGATAGGCATACAGTTTAAAAATATATAATATTTGATTGATATATAATATTTTATATACATTGAAACTTTTTTTGCTAGGTGAGTTTTGAAAAGAGTTTTATTCTTAATAATAATTTTTATTTTCCGTTGAAGAAGAAATTTTAAGGGCAAATGATTGAGGATTTTTTTTTTTTTTCTGTATGGTTGTAGGAAAAATTAAAGATATATTTGAAAAGGATATAATTTTTTTTATGTAATCTTTTTTTGTTAATTATTTAACTTATTTATTTATTTTAAATTTGCAACTTAGAACAATAGAGAAACTAAATATTTGAATAAACTCGTTAACTAATCAATACTGAATTCTAGTATGATTTGCATCTTAATATTCATTTATTGACTTTGGATTAGTATTTTTTTTTTTATCCATCAACATTAAATTTCATTAAATTATAACATTTCCAGTTCAAGAAGGGGTTGATTTTGGAAATTCAAATTAGTAATTCTTTAGTAAAATTTTATTTTTTTTGTTATTTGTTGAGTTCTGAAAAGAATTTTATTTTAATAATAATTTTTTATTTTATTTTTCGTTATTGAATTAATTTTTAACTACTATCACTTTAATTTAATAAGAACTTTATATCTCCTTGCAATATGGCATCTTGATGATTAAGTGAATTAATTTTTAACTACTATCACTTTAATTTAATAAGAACTTTATATCTCCTTGCAATATGGCATCTTGATGATTAAGTATTTTTAATTTTCTTGATATTTTTCTTTTATATCCTAAATTTGTTTGACTTGAAAGCAAATAATGTTTAAGAAATTGAAAATAAACTAGAACTATATATTTTTATTTTGGATCATTTTTTGGGTTTCAAGAATTTGTGTGTATGCATATATATTTTCTTTTCTAATGCACTGGGTAAGTAACACTACCATTATCAATTCAGATCATCTTCTCTTTTTTTTTTTTTTTTTATTTTACCTCGCAGTAAAAGTAATTTTTTATTATTTTTCATTGTAGTTGTGTATAAATATTGACTTTAGGGTTAAGAGCATGGGATTAGAGATTGAGTGATGACTTGATTTTCTATTTGGGCACCTATTAGGGTTTTAAGAATCTGCATTTATAAATTAGGGACTAAAGGATTAAGTCTATGGATTGGGTTGAACTATAGTTTGAGATCACTTCATTATATGAAAATAAAATAAAAAGTAATTTAATTTTGATTAGTTATTAATTTTCCTATTAAACGTAGAATTGCACTTATTATGAGGTTTGAAAAGCACCGAATTATGGATAAAATATCAAATGATAGATTGGTTTGATAATTATATGAATAAATAACAATTAACCAATATATGATATGAAAGAAAGCAATTAAAATAATTGTTTTAGCTATGTAGACTCCAGTATATATTGTATCCTTTATATTCTCCAACACAAGTGAAACAAAAATTAGAACAAAGAGACAAATCAAATTACAAGGGGTATGAAAATATAGACCCATAGTAATAATATCTTTATTGCGTTTCCTTTTTTGGCATATTTATTTATTTCCTTAATTAAAACTCTTTAGGTAATACCTAACTTAAGTTTGAAGCATTTGAACAAATAGGAGTTTGAATACCAACATTTAATAAAATTTGAACAAATAGGAGTTTGAATACCAACATTTAATAAAGTTAATTTAATATAAATATAATTTTGAATTATTTAAATATAAATTCTTTAGTTAGTATGGATTGATTCTATTGTTTACAAAAATAAAAGTAATTTATTTTGATTGATTATTAGTTTTTCTATTTAAATATAAACTATTTAGTTAATATATTTAAATACAAAACTTTACATGCAATTATATCATTTCAAAATGTGATTAAAGTTTTTTATTTAAATATAAATTTTTAAGTTAATATATATACCATGACTAAATTTATGGATTGATTCTATAGGTTGAAATATATATACCATGACTAAATTTATGGATTGATTCTATAGGTTGAAAAAATAATGGTAATTTAATTTTTATTGATTATTAGGTTTCCTATTTAATGTAAAGTTAGACTTATCATGAGGTTCAAAAACAACCAAATTATAGATGAAATACCGAATGATAAATTGGTTTGATAATTATATGAATAATAACAATTAGCCAATATATAAGATAAAAGAGAAAGCAATTTAAAATAATAACAATTGCATAGACTCCAATTTATAGTTCAATTATAGTAAAATCAGTGTTTTTGGTTTGTACCTTTTATAGTTTTCAACACAAATGAAACAAAAATAAAAACAAAGAGAAAGCAAAAATTTAGAATAAGTGTGGCAATATGGACCAATAGTATTAATATTTTGGTTGCATTTTGTGGCAATATGGACCAATAATAATAATATTTTGGTTGCATTTACTTTTGTTTGGCATTTTTATTTATTTTCATAATTAATATTCTGTAGGTAATACCTAAGATAGCCTTGAAGCATTTTAACAAATAGGAGTTTTAATACCAACAATTAATGAAGTTAAATTAATATGAATATAATTTTGAACTATTTAAATATAAATTATTTAGTTAGCATATACGCCCTATTAAATTTATTGATTAATTCTATTAAATTTAATACCAAATAGTAGTTTTCCTACTTAATATAGACTTGGACTTATTATGAGGTTGGAAAAAAAATCAAATTATAGATGAAATACAAAATAATAGGTTGGTTTGATAATTATACGAATAATAACAATTAGCCAATATTTCATTATTTAAAAGGAAATTATTAAAGCATATCAACTATTAATCATAATTTAGTAATGTGTTGTAATTTATACTATTATTATAATTATTTTATAGCTGATATTTTGCAATTATCATATATTGTAATTTTAGTTTAATAATAGAATTTTTTTTAATTTAAAGAAATGTGGTATCTATACTGAGAATAATGTATTAATTTTTAATAATGAACTGAAACTAGAACTAGAACTAGAACTAGAAAACCAACTGGAACATGACCAAAATGTGTTTTGATTTTAATTCTAATCCCATTTCTAAATCATTTGGTTCTTATTTAGATTTCGGATTTAAATTTATAAAGAATTGAATTATGATTTTGATTTCAATTCTTATTGAGTATCAAATCAAACCAAAATCGGTCAAATGTGTCAGTATGCACATACCTATTATAATAATGATCAAATAATGTGATGTATTAAAGATGGTAAAGTTAAAACAGCCGAAACCTTTTTTTTTCAAAAAAAAAAAAATACTAATAAATTATAATAGCAAAGTGAATCCTAATGGATTGCCCATACATATATCTATCTATCCATATTTATACTATGTATAAATTAGCAATATCCCCGTGCTATGCACGGTTAAAAAAAAGTTAAAGTAAAATTGAAAGAATATATATATATAGTTAAAGTAAATTGAAAAGAAATATATATATATATATATTATATATATATTTCTTTCAATTTTTATATATATATAGCTGTGATTTTTTAAATTAAAAGAAAAAATTAGAAGATAACATGTATTTAGTGAGCATGGATTAAAAAATATTGAAATTTATAGAGATAAATAAAAAAAGAAATTTATAGAGATAAATAAAAAAAGAAGTAAAATGACAAATGATAAAATTCATTAATTTGATTTATTTTAGAATTAATATAAAAAATAATCAACTCACTATAAAATCCCTGAATACATAATTTATTTTAAATATTGAAAAATTATCGCTAATGTCTTATATTTTGATGCTAATTTGGGATTACTATCAAAATAGCGATAAAAGATTTTGTAGGTAAATTAGTGACAAGATTTTTCTCGCTAAATTAGTTATTTTTGTCGGCACTTGTATGCTTAAAAGTAGACAAATTTCAATTGGAATTAATTTTGTCGCTATTTTATCGGTAAATTGACGCTATTTTGTCGGTAAATTGGCGCTATTTTATAATTAAATAAAAAAAATAAAATGAAAGGTGGTATTCATTAATTTGATTTATTTTAAAATTAATGTGAAACATAATTAACTGGCTATAAAATTCCTGAATCCATAATTTATTTTAAATAATTAAAAATTTTGTCGCTAATTCCTTACATTTTGACATTATTTGAGATTACCATCAAAATAGCAACAAGAAGATTTTGTTGGTAAAACACTTGTCACTATTTTTTTAGCGACAAAACAGATTTTGTAGGTAAATTAGCAAAAAAAATCTTGTCGGTAATTTAGTTATTTTTGTCGGCAATTGTTTGCTAAAAGGTAGACAAATTTTATCGGTATTATATTGAACTTTATCGTTAACTTTGTCGCTATTTTGTAGGTAAATTGACGTTATTTTATTGTTAAATTTAATGTGTATTTTATTAAAATAAATTTATTTTGTCGCTAATTTAACTCTATTTTGTTGGTAATTTCATAAAAAATTAAAAAGTTTTTCCTGAATTTGCATAATTAACCTGTTTCAATATAGCATCAAAACTTGTAATTATCAATCCAATTCAACATTATATATCATAATACACCTGCAAAATGTTTATAATATTTCGCAATTTAATTCAGCAAACAAGTTCCTTACTGTATTAAAATTACAAAGATAAAGGAACAAAAAAAAAAAAAAAAAAAAAAAAAAAAAACTCTTACATTTAGTCCAGGAGCATCAGATGGAAGTGGAATCAAAAAAAAAAAAAAAAAAAAAAAACTCTTAACATTTAGTCAAGGAGCATCAGATGAAGTGGAATCAGATGGAGGAGCTGTGGAGGTCTATATCGGCAGCAGCTGAAGATGCTAATGAATCTGTGTGTGAGACTGCTGCTACACCAATCTCTCTAACGCTGATATCTTTTCTATGTGAAAATAATATCAAGTATAAAAAACATCTAGTTAAGATAGACTGCAAGTAATATAATGATCTCAATACAAATATAATGATTTAAAACTACAAATTCATTATATATATATATATATATATATAACTACAAATAAGTACAGCTTGTCAATGATTAAAATGGAGCATTATATTAATTAAAATATACTTGACTAGATGCAATGGTCCAACTGGTATATTTTAAACTCAAGTGCAGTCTTCTTTTTGTGCTTTTGAGATAATTTAGACCCCCATTAAGGTCCTAATTCAAGGTGTTTGTAATAAGCCTAACAAATTAATTATTGTTATAAGCCTAAATTTTGGATGAGCCTCTTCTTTGACGTCATCAAGATGAGCCTGTTATTAGAAAGCATGTAAGCTTATAAGTTGTAGACTCAAAAGAAACCTATGGCTATCATTGAGTTAAATCTTTAAATTAGCATAAGAAAGAAAGAAAAAAACTAGCAATTAGAAAATTATTTCACTCCCTAAAATATTTCAATTATGGATCACACATATTATGTTGCCAAATTAGTGAGAAGAGGCATAATGGAAAAATATGAAAAATAAGAAGAGTAAGATTCCAAGACAACAAACAAAAAGACATCCTGTATACTTTTCAACATGCAGAAATTATTTGAAAAAGAAAAAAAGATCAATTTATGATTAATAGCAAAGGAACACAGTTGGCTTTTTTACATGCACAAGTAAAAGGTCTTTTCTTTTTCATAATTGAGTTCTTCATTGTTCACAATTTGGAAACTTAGACCTGTAATTTCCTTCTATGAAGCATATTATCAATTAACAATGTTTAGATGGTGAAATATTCTTGTTAGTTACCAATAATTTATTTATTTATCCATTTTGATATCTGCAGTTGTTTCAATTGCTGGAATTGCAATTCTAATAATCATTGCAGTTTGCTACCTCAAAAGAAGGTTCATATCAAATAATTTTGTTTTCTGTTGGAAAAAGAAAACCAAAGTCCATCAAACCACTAATCTTTTTAAAGAGCCATGGAATGTTGGCACCAAAAAGGTACAGATATTCTGAAGTTAAGAAAAAATGACATAGTCCTTCAAAACTGAAGTTAAACATGTTTGAAGTAGAGGTGTTTGAGCAAGTGGTTTTAGAGTACAAGCTAAATAATTTTTAGTAAACTATCAGTAACCACAGTATTCAAATAATTTTTAGTAACCACAATACATAAATCACAGTATTCAATCCCAAAAAGGCTAAGCAAATTTAAAGCATCAGAAAAAAAAAAAAGAAAACATAAACTCCTGTTTTTAACATACACATCATGCAGAATTTTATCTATATTGTAAAGAGAATTACAAATAAAATTTGCAGAAAGGGGGAATGATCTAATGAGATAGAACCTAAATTGAAACAAAACGGTATAAACTACAAGGGAAATTAACCATTCAATTCATTTGATGAGGATGGGGTGGAATATATATAATATAATTAATTAAAAAGTGAAACAGAGTAAATTATATCAAAATTCTTAGACTTAACATTAGTTGGTTTTGACTAACAAAAAGATTATTTATATTGAACTAAGAAGTAGAGTAGCCATATTTTCATTTTCACTGCATATTATTAACTTATATAATGCACTTTTCTACTCATTCCATTAACTTTATGAAATCTCAGAGCATGATGGCCATGACCATCATTAGTCCAAGAAAACTCAAGGAATAAGTAACCTCTATAAGAAACTAACTAAAACCAAAGTAACCTTTCAAAAGTGAAAACAGAGAATACCTGAAAGAAAAAAAGGAAAGAAAAGAAAAATTACTTTTAATCTCAAGAGTCAAGACACATTAAATGAACAGAGTATGTTAATCCAATAAGCTTTTTTTATCCTCAAGATCAAAAATCTTTAAAAAGCCATCAAAAAGATAATGATCCCAAGCTGCTTACAAACATCGGCGAGAATCAAAAAGCAATAGCCAAAACAAAAAATGAAAACACATCGGCGAGAGGAGAAAAATAAGAAGTAACATACTTGTAAAATTAACGAGAGGAGAATAATAACCTCAAGCTCATCTCATAGGCGTCTTAGCGGAGGCAGCTGAGGTACGACGGTAATGGTGAGCAAAATTTCTTCCGTTGGCTCTAGGTTGTAGTTTGGAAAAATCGGGGACAAGAGAAAAGAGTGAAAAGGAGGGGAAACAGGGAATTGGCGCGATAGTTTTTTACCCTAAAATTATTTTCATCTCAAAATTACGATAAAAAAGTTTTGTTACTATTTTGACGGTAAAAAAAATATCGTCGGAAAATCAAGAAAAATTTTTTATCACTATATTTATCGGTAAATAATCTTTAAATGATGGCGTAATTTTTTTGGCACATAAAATACTGACATATTAATAGCTATAAAGTTTTGTCATAATATTTTCAAATAATTTTAATTTTTAATAATTTGAAATTAGTCAATATTTTAATGGTTTTTTATCGATAAATACCGACAAATTTGTCGGTATTTTTAATCAGTAAAATTATATTTTCTTGTAGTGTCATGTTATTAATTCTCTAACACTATAATCAATCAATTGTATTTAACATAATTTAATTTAATAAAAAATAATTTTTAATTTTTAATTTTTAATATAAAATAATAAATTTAAATTTAATATTTAATAAAAAATAATTTTTAATTTTTAATTTTTAATATAAAATAATAACCGTCCATATCATTAAAATTCATAAATTATGTATTATTAAAATTTATATAAGCTGTTACTTAATATGCTATTAATTCTCTAATGTCATATTAATCAATTACATTTAAAGCAGTTTAATTCAATCAATAAACATTCATAAATTAATTTATTTTCAAATAAATAGATAAACAGTTAAGAGATTATACATGTAATCAATTTGGAATCTTACGTGGCAATATTATGAGAAAATCTGCCTGCTTTATATATATATATACTAGTCACGTGCCTGCGCGATGCGCTGATTGTAATATTTTTGTTATTATTCTTATTACTCTCCAATACTCACCTTAAAGTCAAGTTAATAAAAAAAAAAAAAAAAAAAAAAAAAAAAAAGAAGAGAGAAATAAAGTGTCTAAGTTCCATTATGTTTTGTCTTGAAATTCAGAAAAAAATTTCATATTTATTTGTAACCATAGATCTAGCACTCTTCATATTTATTTGTAACCATAGATCTAGCGCTCTCCATAATAAAGCAAAAGGAATACTTACCAATTATTTGTTCTTTGAGTCTAAATCTGAGTGCACCATGTATGAATCAATATATCAAGGGCGTATTATTTGACTAACATTTGGGAATCTAAATTTCAATTTTAGAAAAAAAAACTAAATAAAAAGATTAAAAAAAAAAGGTTGACAAACAAAATTAACCATGCCAAAGATCCAATTCATACGCATACATGCAAATAAAATAAATAAAAACCTCAAATATCAAATAAAAATTAAACCAATAATCTTGAAAGATCTTACATTATTTGTAAAACGAATAAGGTTTGAGAGAAATTAATAGAAAGCAACAATTCACAAATATAATAATTAATTATACAAAAGAAGAAAAGAGATCTTATTAGTGGATTTCTTTCATTAAAAGAAAAGTATTGCTTAGGTAGCTTTTGTAAACAAAGAAGATCACCAAATTTGGTGCAACTATAAATTTTGTGGGTGTTTGAAAACTTTGATTATTAGATTGTGAAAGAAGCTTTCATTACTTTTTCGTCTGCTGTATTACTATTGGTTTTTGGTGGCTTCGTCTCCCAAAAAGGGAGAGAGAAAGAAAATGGAGAATTATTTATTTTTATGGGCAATCTTTATGTTACACTATTTTTACCTGCTCTATTTATGAACTATTCATTCAAATTTAAGGCAAATACTATGGAGAATTGATTATCAAGAATACAATTGATTATCAAGAATACAAACAGGTATAGATTCTAACTTTGTATTGATAAACGATAATAATTAATAATTATATATTAAAACAATAAATTAAAAATGCGAAAAGAAAAAAAAATTAAATCAGCACTTCAAAACTCTAGTTTTGTGTCATTTCAGTATATATATATATATAAAAGATGTGGGAATAGAGGGAATAATGAGATTTCCATCCTTAATAGAATTTGTATTAAAAATTTATATTTTATAAGTGGCATAAATGAGTTTTATAATTTTTTATGATATCAGACTTAGCATGTTAATTTTATAATACGAAAGAAAATATTCTTTTTAATTTTTTGATAACTGATTGATAAATGAATTATATACTTCAAAGTCATTGTTACATATATTATTGATTATTACATCTTGACATTTATGATTTTGTATTTAATTAATTAATTGCAATACATACTAAGTGGAGACCAATTAAAAAATTATGCCACATGTCATTTTTTGAAAAAATATACCAAGTAAAAGCCTTATAAAAAAATTATATCACATGTCAATTTCTCAGGAAAAATACTTGCTATATATATATATATATATATATGCTCTAACCTAGCCATAAAAAGTATCTCTTATGATCTTTTTTTATTGTTTATGTTTGCAGAACATTATAGATTTTTTTTAAGGAGATTTTTTTAGATATACATGGTTATGTTTATTTTAAAATCTTAAATAGATAATCGTATGAATAAAGATGAGGCTCATTTATTATTATTTTTAAGTGAGATGGATCTCCTATAAAATGTAATGAAATAATGAGAATTAAAGATGACACAGCATCTTGAATTACTTCACCATTTTCATCATATATAGGTTCACCTTCATCATTTATTTGAAACTATATAATGCAAATATTTTTAGTAAAGGACCGTTTACTATATATATATATATATATATAAAATGGTGCTGCCATAGGCTGAGACGACAGCTCCCTTAATAGAATTAACAATTTCAGATTATATTGCCCATTCTTATGAGATTGAAAACCAATGAGCGGACTTTTGTTGAGACTTGAGACCAATTCGAAAATGGATGAACTGAAATCCAATTCAATTATTAATTTCACTCTGAATAGATTTTGTTTTTATTGAAAAGTTTTTTTTTTTTTTTTTTTTTGGAAAAGACACTCTCAATAGATCTTAAATTATTGATTTATTAAAATTATAATCAAATAATCCGTATATTCTCTCGGATTGCGACCCAATGCATAAATTCACTCATGTACATTTACATAAAAAAACCTTATGCTATCTCAATTTTTACTTGATTTATTAGAACACTCATGTACATTTATTAAAACACTTCAATTTATAAAATTATATCAATTAAATACTCTAATTTGTAAAAATTATTTTATTAAATACTCAAATTTCTAAAAAAAAATCATCAATTAAATACTTATTAGATAGTTGAAAAATATAAAAAATTATTGTTTTAAACATTATACTAACCATACAGTAAGTGAGTATTTTGCACATAAATGCCCAGTCTGAAAAAAAAAAAAAAAAAAAAAAAAAAAAAGAAAAAAGCCATATCTGCTGTATCTCCGGACATTTATATGGATAAGTTAAGTATATATCATCATGTATACTATACATGAATGTGTATGCTGGTCTATATCAGACCTATATCAATTAATTTAATTAAGTAATTAATTTAAAGATATTCATACACAAATTTATCATGTGTCAGGAACCAGACTTGAACTGGTGACACGAGGATTTTCAGTCCTCTGTTCTACCTGCTGAGCTATCCCGACCATTTTCGAGGTGACGTCTTCCTCATAGTTCAGGTACATAATAGGTCACTTACAAAATTTAGAGTGCCACAAGATTTTTTCAAAAAAGTACTTGGATATATTTATGCATTTAGCCTATGCGAATATATATAATAACATAGATATGGCTTTTGACAAACATTTCTTTCCCATAGTTATTGAAACAAAATTTCATGAAATTGGTTTTGTGAGCTAGCTAACTTGAAAATGATTTATAATCTAAGGTCCCCCTTTCTAAAAAAATTTATTTGTGATTTTGAATTTTTTTTTTCTTCTATACATATCAACCTTTCAAAAACATATACTTGAAAAATAGAGAGAAAATTTTTTATAAAAACAAAAAAGAAAAAAGGAAAAAAGCACACCCATCAACATTTAAATTGAAAAAAGTTAATGAGAGGGCTGATTTAGTTTGGGCATATAAACTTTGTTATGGAGACGGTAGCAGACCCGCGCAAATAATTAGGGGCTAAAAAATAATTTTACTTAATTATGGTAGGCAAAAAACTTTTTTTTTTTTTAAATTTTTTATACTGAAAATTATTATTTTTTTTTTACCTGTGGTCAAGTATGCAAAGTGCGTTATTTTATTTATTGGGGTAAAGAAATAAATATCAATGAGTTGCTTAATTAATCTGTGATGCATACCAAAAAAAAAAAAAACAAAGTTGATGAGCTTTTGTTCTGATGTAAAAATAGGAAAAAACTCACTTACATTGTAAAAATAGGAAATCTCTTTTATTAACAATGGGAAAAAACTCCCATCAAACACTTATACTGAAAAGGTACATTTATTTATTTTGAGCATATAAACTTTATTAAGGGGGCTGATATGGCTATAGCCACAGCCATTTTGGTTACAAACACAAAGCTCTAATAGATAAGTAGGAAATTGTTCAAGGATAAACCTCAATAAGAGCTCTAGGACCAAGCACATAATTAATTTTATATTTCGTGAAACCAGCATCAATGAAGAGCTTTGCCCACTCTTCTTCATTTCTCTGCTTGCCAGTGAGACATGCCATCACTGTCATATCAAACAAAAGCTCAGCTTCAGCCAAATCACCATCTGATGTTTTATTTCCCATCACCATGTCAATGATTATGACCTTGTTATTATTCTCTCGCTTGCCATTTCTTGTTATTGCCTCTTTGCAATTCTTCAGTATCTTTGTTATTGCCTCTTTGCAATTCTTCAGTATCTTCACACAGTATTCGTCAGCCCAGTCATGCAATACCCACTGTTTATCAAATCAATTGTGTTAGCAAATTACAGCGTAACATCCCAATTGATATAAAGTTAATTATACATATTGATCAAAGCTGAGAAAGAAATAATAGACCTTGATCAAAGCTGCATCTGCAGGATGAGCAACTCGAAACATGTCACCTACAACAAAATTCAAATTCTTGGCGCCTTGCGAATCAGCCACAGCAACAACATGTGGAAGATCCAAAGCAGTACACTTTATACTGGGAAAAGCATTAGCAATAGCCTTAGACATATTTCCAGTGCCACCTGCAACGTCCACCAAAGAATTCAACCCTTTAAATGCCTCCTTACACTTAAGAGCCGCCACCTGACCGAGAAAAATGCTATCACTCTTCATTCAGCATATTATTAGCCCTAATGTCATGTCCTGTATATTCATATAGTGATTTTCCAAAGGCAGTTACAAATGGTGTTTGATCATCGTTTTTCAGCCATTTTCTCAAACAATTAAATGGGTCCATCATAATTGGGTCAAGCAAAAGAGATATAAAAGGTATTGAACCGAAAGAAGTGTCTTTTAGAAGAAAACGAGAGGATGGGGTAAGCAAATAGCCTTCTTCTTGCAAAGAAAAGAAACCAGAATGAACGAGAAGTCGCATTAGACGATAAACATGGTGAGTTTTAGCAGGGTTAACCTGTAAGGCAGAAACAAGATCAGAGAGAGGCATGGGTTGGCCATGGTTGTTAATAATATCAGGAATGCCTAGTTCAACTGCGCACTTGAGAGACATGGACTTTATAAATTGCAGAGTATGATTCCACATATGAGTTTGAGTTTTAAGTAGCTCATCTACGTTTTCTTCAGTGACCAAATCCATAATACCATAGAGCACTAACTAAGAAACTATACCTGCAGTTGAGACCTACACTTGATTTACCAGCAGTTGATACTAAACTTGTTAACCCCTCTCTCTATATATAGCAGTGGAACCTTTTTTTTTTTTTTTTTTTTGGTAGAAAATATGGAAAGTGAACTTAATGAATTTTATAGACTGCTATTAATTGCATTGCTTTTATGGGTGATTTAAGTAATTAGATTTTAATTAAATTCAATTTTCCGGTAAGATTCGAAAAAATAATTGAAATACGCATTTTTGATTAAACTTTTTTATTGAATTATATATATATATAGTAATTATATATATTATGCCAAATTGTTGGCATTTATTTAATATAGTCACTTTTGCTAAGACTATGATAACGGTTATCCTTATCACTTTTGGTAGATTTTGATAACGATGTCGCAAATAATAAATATATTTTTATTATTTTAAACTAATTTTACGTGTAGTTGTATGTTCACTATAACTCATTTTATGGATACTCTTCCAATTTTTTATATATATTCTATTTAAAAATTTAAATTTATTTTTAAATAATATATTCAATTAAATTATAGCAACATAAAAATATATAAAAAATGATGAATTTTTCTTTCTTAAACTCTTATAGAAGATTTTTAAATTGTAATAAAAACATGAATCAAATATTTAAGAAAGTATAAATTTTCAAAATAAAGATATAAAATATTCAAATGAAATATAAAAATATTCAAATGTCTCATTATAATATATATTTAATAAAAATAGAATTAAAAAAATAAAACTTAAAATTTTAAAATACTTAATTATATATACATATTTATTTAAAAAATAATTTTAATAAATTATATTCAATTAATTAATAAAATATAGCTTTTAATTGATAATTACGAAAGTGATTTTAAAATATTCAAATTCTATTAAAGATGGAAATTTCATTATTCCCCATATTCTTACATTTATATGTAGTATAGATAGATAGATATGTGTCATAGATAGATATGTATATAGGTATTTATCAGCATTCACTCTCCTATTATAATTTATTAGTACTTTTTTTTTTGGAAAAAAAAGGTTTTAGTCTTTTTAACTTTACCATTTTATTACATCACATTATTTGATCATTATTATAATAGGCATGTGCGCACCGACACATCTAATAGAAGAATTATGAATAGGGTTGAGCAGTTTTGGTTTGATTCAATTTTCAATAAGAACTGAAACTAGAATCATAATACGATTCTTTATAAATTTAAAATCGAATCCTAAATAAGAACCAAATGATTTAGAAATGGGATTAGAATTAAAACCAAAACATAATTTTGTCATATGTTCTAGTCGGTTTTTTTATTTTAGTTCCAGTTCCTTGTTAAAAATTAATATATTATTCTCCGTATGGATACCATA
Source organism: Jatropha curcas (assembly GCF_014843425.1). Next base: position 1,074,177 of record NW_023590566.1, read on the forward strand.
TTTCTTTAAATTAAAAGAATTTTATTATTAAACTAAAATTATAATATATGATAATTACAACCTATCATTCGGTATTTCATTTATAATTTGATTTTTTTTAAACCTCATAATAACTGCAAGTCTGCATTAAGTAGGAACACTAATAACCAATCAAAATAAAATTATTTTTATTTTTTCAACCAATAGAATCAATTCATAAATTTAATAGGAGCGTATATACTAACTAAAAAAATTTACATTTAAATAAAAAACTTTATTCATATTTTGCAATAACATAATTGCATATAAAATTTTATATTAAAATATATTAGCTAAAAAATTTATATTTAAAAAGAAAAAATAATAATCAATCAAAATTACATTACCTTTATTTTTTTCGACCAATAGAATTAATCAATAAATTTAGTAGGCATATATACTAACTAAATAATTTATATTTAAATAGTTCAAAATTATATTTATATTAATTGTTGGTATTAAAACTCCTATTTCTTAAAATGCATCAAGGTTAGTTTAGGTATTACCTAAAGAATATTAATTATGAAAATAAATAATTATGCCCAAAAAAGTAAACGCAACCAAAATATTATTATTATTGGTCCATGTTGCCACAAAATGCAACCAAAATATTACTACTATTGGTCCATATAGTCACACCTCTTCTATTTTTTTTGCTCTCTCTTTGTTTTTATTTTTATTTTTGTTTCACTTGTGTTGAAAATTATAAAAGATACAAACCAAAAACACTGATTTTACAAAAACACTGATTTTACTATAATTGCAATATAAATTGAAGTCTATACAACTGGAACCACTATTTGAAATTGCTTTCCCTTTTATGGTATATATTTGCTAATGGTTATTATTCGTATACTTATCAAACCAATCTATCATTCCAATCTATCATTCGGTATTTCATCTATAATTTGATTCTTTTCGAACCTTATGATAAGTCTAATTCTATATTAAATAGGAAACTTAATAACCAATAAAAATTAAATTACCATTATTTTTTCAACCTATACAATTAATCCATAAATTAGTCGCATTTTGAAATAATATAATTGCACATAAGGTTTTATAGTTAAATATATTAACTAAAGAATTTATATTTAAAGAGGAAAGCTAATAATCAATCAAAATTAAATTACCTTTATTTTTGCAAATAATAGAATCAATCCATAAATTTAATAGGAGTACATATATTAACTAAAGAATTTATATTTAAATAGTTCAAAATATTTATATTTAAATAGTTCAAAATTATATTTATATTAAATTAACTTTATCAATTGTTGGTATTCAAAACTCCTATTTGTTCAAATGCTTCAAACTTAAGTCATGTATTAACTAGACATGGACACGATTCCGGAACTGCCGGTTCCGGTTCTGGTTCTAAAAAATTTGAAATCAAAACTGAATCAGAAATTGACGATTCCATTTCGGTTCCTTAACGGTTCTAAAACCGACGGTTCTGGCCAGTTCTTGACTGATTTTTCGGCGAATCGAATAATTGTAAAATAAAAAAAGTAGAGAACATTTTACAACCGGCCAGCTCTTAGAACCGCCGATTCACGGTTCCAAAAATGGTGGAACCGGAATTGAATCATAAACCATCGGTTTTAGTTTCGATTCAGACCTGTTCCGGTCCCAATTCCCACCGGTTCAAAACCAACGGTTCCTGCTCCAGGAACCGTAATTTGGCCACCTCTAGTATTAGCTAAAGAATATCAATTAAGGAAATAAATAAATTGCCAAAAACAGTAAACGCAACAAGAATATTATTGTTATTGGTCTATATTGCCACACCTCTTCTAATTTGACTTTCTTTTTGCTTTTATTTTTGCTTCATTTGTGTTGGAAACTATAAAGGACACAAGCTAAAAACACTAATTTTACTTTAATTGCAATATAAATTGGAGTTGATATAACTCGAACAATTATTTTAATTATTTTCTCTTTTATCCTAACTCATATCATATCTTGGCCAATTATTATTATTTGTATATTTATCAAATCAATCTATCATTTGGTATTTCGTTTATAATTTGATTCTTTTCGAATCTCATAATAAGTCCAAATTTACGTTAAATAGGAAAATTAATAACCAATCAAAATGAAGTTACGTTTATTTTTTCGACCAATATAATCTATTTATAGATTTAGTAGAATAGTATGTACTAACTACAGAATTTATATTTAAATAAAAAACTTTAGTCATATTTAAATAAAAAACTTTAGTCGCATTTTGCAATAACATAATTACATATAAAGTTTTATATTTAATATACTAACTAAAGAATTTATATTTAAATAAGAAAAATAATAACCAATCAAAATTAAATTACCTTTATTTTTACAACCAATAGAATCAATTTATAAATTTAATAGAGACGTATATACTAACTAAAAAATTTATACTTAAAATAGTTTAGAATTATATTTATATTAATTTAAGTTTATTACTTGTTGATATTAAAAATCCTGTTTGTCAAAATATTTCAAGATTAGGTTAGATATTACCTAAAGAATAGTAATTATGAAAATAAATAAATATGCCAACAAAAGTAAACGCAACAAAAATATTATTACTATTGGTCTATATTTCCATACCTCTTGTAATTTGGTTTTCTCTTTGTTTCTCTTTGTTCTTATTTTTGTTTCACTTGTGTTGGAAAATATGAATGACACAATATAAACTGGAGTCTACACAACAGGAACAATTATTTTAATTGCTTTCTCTTTTATCATAACTTATATCATATATTGGTTAATTGTTATTATTCATATATTTATCAAACCAATCTAATATTTGGTATTTCATCTATAATTTGATTCTTTTCAAACCTCATAATAAGTGTAAGTATGCGTTGAATAGGAAAATTAATGACTAATCAAAATTAAATTACTTTTATTTTTTAACCAAAAACACTGATTTTACTATAATTGAAATATAAATTGGAGTCTATACAATTGTTATTATTTAAATTGCTTTCTCTTTTCTATTATATATTGACTAATTGTTATTATTCATATTGTATATTTATTTCATATAAATTATCAAACCAATCGATCTATCGGTAATTTCATCTAATATATTTTCGGTTCTTTTTGAACTCATGATAAGTCTAGTTAGATATCTATTCCATAAAGTTTGTCGTCATTGGTGTATATTTTATCATTGTTTTGAACATAAAAAATTATAACTCACTATTTTATACATACTTAAAGTAAATGAATAATAATACTTTTTAAAGATGCAGGTCATACTATGGAAAATGATAGAAATTTGCATAAAAAATTTTATGTTGTATGTAAATATATTTAACTATAAGAGATGCTATTATATTCAAATATTACAAAACAATAGTACCATAATAAAAGGCATCAATTTAAGTTTTAAATTACTTATTATTTTTTGTCAAAATACAATTAAATTTTGTAAGGATTTGTCCATTCCATTACTAACTAAATAGTATTCATGTAACGTGTTATAATTATCATTTATATTCAGGATAATTTTGATTACTTTTATAAGTTTAAATTTAAACGACTATCTATTATTAGGTGGTGTTGGATATTTAAAGACAAACTCTTCTTATTGGTTGTTTCAAATGTCTTCACTTTAAGTTAGGTTTACTTAATAGGGTGTTAATTCTAATGGAAATTAAATAGTGCCAAAGAAAGGGAAGGTCAACAGATAGACTATTTATTTTTGAACTCAATTCGGTGCTTATTGTTCATATCCTCATTTGTAATTTTGATTTTCTCGTTTGTTCTTATTTTTGTTTCATTGTGTGTAGAATAGTTAATAAATGATTTTACAATTGATTTAAGTTCTTCATATTCTTTAAGTATTTTTGGTAAGGTTGTACCTCCATTTTATATAATTATTTCAAAGCTAAATCTATCAATTTGGTATTTTTTCACAATAATTTATTCTTTTTTCGACTATTCCTCCATGAATAAGGTGCAAGTTCTGTGTGAATGAGGAAATTAATTAATATATCGATAATTTACGAATTAAATTAACTTTTATTGTGCTTTTCTTAAACTATATAGAACATAATCCATAAAAGTTCTGTAATAGCGTTGATATACTACTATATAGTATTTCTATTTTAAAATAAAAAAACTAATTCACATATCAAAATAAATATACTTTTTTTTTTTCATATTGTATAGAATTAAAGATCTTCGATAGATATTTTTGTCACTACAAAAAGTTGAGTAGGGGGCTTTTATAGAACCTCATGTTTTTCCCTATATCGGGAAACGTTTTAGTACTATACTAGTCTTTTTTTTTTTCTTACTTGCGTTGGCACTCGTTGATTTTAGTTGATTATGCTCGTTATAAACTCATTTTTTATACTCTTTTAATTTTTTATTTATATAATATTAAAAAATAAATTTTTGTTTAAATTAAAATAAATACAATTAGTTAATTTGTATTGCACTTTTTCATACAAACTAATTATAATGTTACTTCTTATGTACTTAATACTACTTTCATATAATGAAGTGATCTCAAACTAAAGTTCAAGCCAATCCATAGACTTAATCCTTTAGTCCCTAATTTATAAATGCAGATTATTAAAATCCTAATAGGTGCCCAAATAGAAAATCAAGTCACCACTCAATCTCTAATTCCCTGCTCTTAACCTTAAAGTCAATATTTATATATAACTACAATGAAAAATAATAAAAAAATTATTTTTATTGCTAGGTAAGAGGGAAAAAAAAAAGAGAGAGAAAATGATTTGAATTGATAATGGTAATCACTTTAGCTATAGTTACAGTATTATTCACCCAATACATTAGACAAAGGAATATATATATAATATACACATTCTTGAAACCCAAAAAGTGATCCAATATAAAAATATATAGTTCTATTTTATTTTCAATTTCTTAAATATTATTTTCTTTCAAATCAAACAAATTTAGGATATAAGAAAAAAATTTTCAACAAAATTAAAAATGCTTAATCATCAAGATGCCATCTTGCAAGGGGATATAAAGTTCTTACTAAATTAAAGTGATAGTATTTAAAAATTAATTCAATAACAAAAAATAAATTAAAAATTAATTCAATAACAAAAAATAAAATAAAAAAATTGTTATTAAAATAAAACTCTTTTCAGAACCCAACAAATAACAAGAAATAATATTATATTAAAGAATTATTAATTTAAATTTCTAAAATCAACCCTTTCTTGACTGGAAATGTTATAATTTAATGAAATTTAATATTGATGTACCAAAAAAAAAAGAGACTAAACCAAAGTCAATAAATGGATATTACAATGCAAATCATGCTACAATTCAGTATTGATTAGTTAATGAGTTTATTCAAATATTTTTTTCTCTATTATTCTAAGTTACAAATTTAAAATAAATAAATAAATTAAATAATTAATAAAAAAAGATTACATAAAAAAACATTATATCATTTCCAAAAACAACAGTAATTTTTCCTACAATCATATAGAAAAAGAAAATTTCCACAATCGTTTGCCCTTAAAATTTCTTTTTCAACTAGAAATAAAAATTATTATTAAAAATAAAACTCTTTTGAGAACTCACTTACAAAAAAAGTTTCAATATATATAGAATATTATATATCAATAAAATATATATCAATAAAATATTATATATTTTTAAAATTAAAATTTCAAACTATACACCTATCACACACACATATGTTCATTTTATTTAAATAAATTTTGAAAAATAAATATTTAAAAAATTTAAAAGGTTTAATTGTGTATTCTATTTGAAAATTTATTTTTTAAAATATATCAAATCAAATCATAAAAATATAAAAATCCTGTTGATATTAATTTAAAATATACTAACTAAAAAATTTATACTTAAAATAGTTCATAATTATATTTATATTAATTTAAGTTTATGCTTGTTGATATTAAAAATCCTGTTTGTCAAAATGTTTCAAGGTTAGGTTAGATAATACCTAAAGAATAGTAATTAATAAATAAATATGCCAAAAGAAGTAAACGTAACAAAAATATTATTACTATTGGTCTATATTTCCATAGCTCTTGTAATTTGGTTCTCTTTGTTCTTATTTTTATTTCTCTTGTGTTGGAAAATATAAATGACACAATATAAACTGGAGTCTACACAACTGCAACAATTATTTTAATTGCTTTTTCTTTTATCGTGTGCTCATATCATATATTGGTTAATTGTTATTGTTCATATAATTATCAAACCAATTTAAAATTTGATATTTCATCTATAATTTGGTTCTTTTTGAACCTCATAAAAAGTGCAAGTATGCGTTGAATAGGAAAATTAATAACTAGCCAATCCATAAATTTAGTAGCGTCGTATATACTAAATAAAGTATTTATATTCAAATAAAAAAATTAATAACCAATCAAAATTAAATTACCTTTTATTTTTTCAATCAATCGGTATTTTTGTCAATCAATACACATGAGAATAGTCTTAATTTTCCTCTCTCTATATATATATAATGATTTCAGCTAGGTTACCGCCTCCACTGGTAACTAATAACTATTAAATAGAAAAACTTCAGGGCTTTAACGATTATTAGCATTTTGCTCGTAACTTGGAAAAAACAAGAGGCGAAAACGAACTTCAAACTGAACGAATGATGTTAAATAAAACATGTCTGGTGTCAATCAACTATGCTAATGATAGGTAAATTCGCAAGTGCAAGAAATAGCAAACATGTAATTAAGAGTGAGTAAAGTATCGTCTCACCGAGATTATATAACAAGTACTAAAATTATATTAATCTACTATTATTTAAACTACAATAAAGAAAATAGATTGAAAAATAAAAAAATAAAATAAAACAATGAATAAAAAATAAAATAAAACAATGAATAAGAAATTAAACAAGAATATTTGATGAAAAGAAATCAATGATTAAAAGCTACTAGGGATTTTGACTTCACTTAATTCTATCTAATTTATTTTATGAGTTTGATAATCAATTTTAATTGTTCGAATATGAGGAAACAACTCTAAAATCATTAACAAGCTCTCTCGATGTATTATTAGTTATTTTAATCTGGTCTAATTAATTACCTCTCGATGTATTATTAGTTATTTTAACCTGGTCTAATTAATTACCTATCTTCCAATAGCATAATCAAACATGAATTAAATCATTAAGTTTTATAGAGTTTGTTTATGAATTGCATAAACCTAAGGTCGTTAAACTTATGAGAATCTCCACGCGTCAAACCATCATAGCTTCTGCATCAGTTATTATTCTCATTAATTTATTACCTTTTCATATCAAAATCTTTTTCTCGATAGTGATTAATGAAATAAATCAATACAGGGGAGAAAACTCTAGCTTTGAATAAGTTCAATAATAAATTATACTTTGAATAAAGAAAAGCAAATTTAATACTATAAATTGGAATATAAATTAAGTTACATCAAATCCCTAGTATAAGAGTTTAGTTCATCATAGAAATTAAATAAAACTCAATTAAACTTGAAAATAATTTCATAATCAATATGAATAATGAAAAGTAAAAACAAGATTAAGAGTTCAGATATAAAACCTAATCAACAAATAGCATGGACGACTTCCTTAATTCTTTACACAAACTTGAATGCTCGAAGTCTTGAAAGAAAGTGAAATGACTCTAATTTTTATTTTCAAAAATTTATTTTCAATTATATTTAGTGAACCGACAGCTTAGAAATTAATATTAATATTTTAGTGCAACTGCAAAAAAAAAAAAAAAAAAAAAAAAAAAAAAAACCCGATTGAAATCGATGATTTGGGCCGAATTGAACCGAATCAAACCGGTTCGACCCGAACCATCTAGAAAACTCTCTTTTTCTTTTATCTTCAACGCCAAGCTCACTTTCCCCCTCCCCAGCTCACCTCCACTCCATCGCCATTGCCACCACAGCGCCACTGCCACCACCCCCTCTCCCTCTCCTTCTTCCTCTCCTTCTTCTTCTTCTTCTTCTTCTTCTTTTTCTTCTTTTTCCTTTTTCCCTTCCCTCTTTCCCTTCTTCCTCACTGCGCCTGTGTTCCTGGCGAGACAGCAACAGCTCACGCCACCCACGCCGCACGCCACCCAGTCCTCGCCGCCACAGCCCTTGCTGCAGTCCAGCGTCGCAGCAGCTCTGCCAGCAGTCCCTCTTTGTTCTCGGCCAAACTTTGCAGCGCAGCACAGTTTCCTGCTCCCGATCGGCGAGACGCAGCGCCTCCTCCACTTGGCCACGCCATCTCCACCGCCTAGCCGCCGCTCCAGCACGCCTCCGACCACCAACAGCCGCTGCTCCCCGATCCGGCATGCTTGGGTACTTCCAGTCTAGCTGAAATTCAAAAAAAAATAAATATTGGGGTATAAAATTATTTTAAATATATTTTAGTTAGTTAATGTAGTTAATTAGTTACTAAATTTAGTTAGTTTAATTTTAATAATTTTAGTTGATTTAGTTAGTGTTAATAATATTAGTTAATGAAACTAGTTTTTATTATTGGTAATTAATGAGTTTAGTTAAGTTAATATTAGTAATGTTAATTAGATAATGAAACATTAGTTCATTAAATTAGTATTAGACAATGAAAATTAATTGATTCATTTAGTTAAGTTAGTGTTAGTGTTAGTGTTAGTAATTAGTGTTAGTAATTAATTAGTTAAGTTAGTTGTAGCTAATTGTTGTAGCTAGTTTATTTAGTCAAGTTAGTATCAGTAATATCAGTCAATTGAATTAATTTTATTATTTGAAGTTAATTAATTTAGTAATATTAGTTAAAGAAGTTAACTTTAGTACTTGTGGCCAATTAGTTTAAGTTAAGTTAATGTTAGTAATGCTAGTTAATTAAATTAAAGTTAATGTTAGTAATGCTAGTTAATTAAATTAATTTTATTATCTATAGTTAATTAATTTGGTTAATTTAATTTGGTAATTATGAGTAGTTAACAGCTTTATAATTATAGTGTTGATTTTATTAAGGCAGTTTGGATATGATGTTATTGTAATATATATAATTTAATTGTGTGGTAATGTTGAGATTGATGGAGGATGGGAAACGTTTTTTGACTAATTGCCCGACGGATGGGCCGTATAGATTGAATATTTGTGAAATTGTTGATATTTTATCAGGTAGATAGTTCAATTTTTAGGGGAGATGCCGCCGAAATTTCGGTAGAAATTTCGGTGGCAAAAATAAACAAACTCCGGTAGGAAATAAAATACGAGTTAGAAGGAATAAATTATTATAGAAAAGAACTTATATCAAAGACTTATATCTCAAAAATTAGTTTATATAGATAAGGTTAGGATAATAAATTCTTAGAGTGGTGAATTGAATATCATTTTGTCTGATAGAATTTATTTTTTTGTGTGCGTTCTTTGTATCTTCTTAAGATGCCCGTCCATCATAGGCTCCTCCAGAACAGATCAAAGCTAGAACAGGACAGGATCAAAGCTAGAACCTTGCTCTCCATCACTGTGAGTAATAATGAATAATGCACATCAACACTGCATTTGCATAACATTTATTTATAAACATTACATTTTTATTTTCATATTTACAACATATTATAATTATTTCATCGTATATATATATGTATTATGTTTCGATCATTGTAATTACACTTATATAATTGTGCATATGGATGAATTGTTTGATTATGTGTGTTGTGACATTACTGTGATTTGTTTGTGTGGAATTGGGATGAAGTGGGTCACCATGGGTTTGTGAGAATGGTATATGTGATATGGATCCTGCATATGATATGAAAGTTGGCCGGGTAAATGGGAGATCGGCGCCCCCGTGTGCACCTACTGCTATGTCTGTGTGTATGGAAAAACCACAAAGGTTGTTTCTTTATTGGGCGCACCTGATAATCTAGATCTGCCGCACCCGCAGGGTGGCCCTCTGCTGTTGTGAAGCGCCTGATGACTAGAGGAGACGACCGGGTTACCTCCTGTTGGTATGGAAAAGAATAGAGAGAATGGAAAAACAATGAGAGGGCTGGTCAAGTGAGGATTAGACCGGTCTGCCAGTATGGGGGATCGGCTCCCTGGTGCACATGTGAGAGGATGGGCCATGTGGGAGGACGGCTCATCGGGGGTTCGGTGACTGCACTGACTAATTTCCACGTGTTGTGATTATATAAAGATGATATTGTTTGTGGGTGCTGATGTTATGTCATATGCCTGACCGTTGTGTGTCCATTCAGTATATTAGGGCGCATTTCGTGTGACTGTATGTGTGACTGTTGTTGTGGGTGTGTACTAATTTTATTATATGTCACTGAGTCGGAAAAACCCCCTTCTCTCCAAACTTCTCAGGTATTAGGAAGTTGCCGATCCAACGGAAGCTCTACAATCTTCTCCGTAGAGTTATAAATGTAAACTTTATATTTCTGTTATTTAAATTTGGATGTAGTAATTATTCTATTATTTGATTATTATTGAACTCCGCAGTTATAGGATTGTGTATTTTAATTAGGCTTGCCGTATGCGTTCTTTTGGAATGACATGTTATATATTAGACGTAGGCATTTTAGTATACCCATATTCTGAATATGACTTATCATGATTAGGCCCAAATTAAACTTCAATTGAGATATTTAAATTTTGGGCCAGATTGTATAATAATTATATTTAAACCCTACTGGTATGGGCTTACTGTTATTATTCATTGGTGTGACTGGTGTTAGTAGAGTAGTTTAGGCTTACGACGGGCCTCGGGGCCTTAAGCTTACCGGGGCCTTAAGCTTACCGGGGCCCTAGTGCCGGTCCGGCCTATAGTATCGGGTCGTGACAACAGGTCTCCTTGATTATGTCGGCGGACAGCCAAAGCGTCCTCCCTGTTACCGCAAACCATCCCTAATCCTTTTGGGGGTGGCCCATGAGTATGCGTACTGTCGGACCCACATTAGAGTCATATTTTAAGCTAGACTAGTAATATAATTGCTGCTATTAGGACTGGTCTTGTTATGTTCTAATGGATTTTGTTCTACACTTTGAATTTCAGTATGGTGAATACTAGGAGGAGAACATCCGGAAATACGGAGCGAGCAGCTCCAGACGAAGCCTCTTCCGGGCATCCAGTCAACCCGAGACACCGAAGAGGCAGACGTAATCGCAATGAAAATAATCAGGAGGAAGGTATCCAGGAAATTCATGACGAGGAAAACGTGACTGAAAATCCTGCAGGAATGAGCACACTAATGTCTGGACTTCAGCGAGCTATAGCGGCTATGAACGACATGTTGATACAGCAACAGCAGTTCTTTCAGACTCAACAGCAACAGTTCTTTTCAGACTCGAACAGCAACAGCATTCTTTCAGGGGACTCAACAGCAACAGCAACAACAGATGCCATCCACCCTATGCCTGACCCAGCAACACAACCATTTCAGCCGGCTCCACCAACTACTGTTCCGAGAGCTGCTAATGATAACCTTTATGATAGGTTCATTCGTTATAAACCACCTAAGTTTACAGGCACTGAAGATGCTCATTCCTTTCTAGCCAGAATCAGAGAGTTCTGCACTGAGTTGGGTTGTGATGACGAGAGATCCATCATATTTGCCGGCCGCCGAATGGAGGGTATGGCTGAAATGTGGTTTAGAGATTATGTTTTGCCTATGGTTAAAGGGATGTATTGGCAGCAATTTTCTTCTCTCTTTATTGACCGTTTCATACCAGAAGGAACTAGGAGGGCCAAAATGAGGGAATTTGAGTCCTTGGTTCAGGGAAATTTGTCTATAGATGAGTATGCTACCAGATTCTTAGAATTGAGCAGGTATGCTCCAGGGTCTGTACCTGATGAGGCCACAAAGGTATACAGATTTATCAGTGGGTTGAATGCTGTGTACGACTCTATTCCAGCAGAGGGGACAAGATTTTAATGCTGTGGTAGATCTAGCCAGACAAATGGAGACTAAATACATTTCTGATGGAGTCATCTCAGGCAGAAAGGGTAATAGAACTGTAGCTCCGCTTGAGACTCTAGGCATATCAGGGATGAGTGGATCCTTCGTTATGGGTGCTCAGTCTTCGAGTTCTCGCCTCCAAAGCAGAGGAAGTTTTGGTAGAAGAAAAGATAAAAGGAGACAGTGGCCAAGAAAGGGTACTCATTCAGGTGGTTCCAGTAGTGGTCATAGTTCAGGTAGCAGCAGACCGACAGCAGACAGACCGAGTGTGACTGTCTGTCGCAGGTGTGGCAAGGCTCACAAAGGAGACTGCGATCTTGATCCTAATGCCTGTTTTAGGTGTCATCAGATGGGACACTATGCTAGAGACTGTCCATTTTCTCTGTCACGATATGTGCCACCCCAGTCTTCCATGGGTAGTGTGTTCAAACCTCCTTTCTCTACACCGCCAGCTTCTGGTACTAGACTTCTTGGCCAGCAGGGCCGTGGTTCTATTGGTAGGGGCAGAGGCCAGAGTTCAGGACAGAATTTACATGCCGCGGGAGCACAGCCCCGACTTTTCCATTTGACTCCGGGAGATGCTCAGGCATCTAATGCCGTGGTGGCAGGTACTTTCATTATTTGTTCTTTGGAGGCACGAGTATTATTTGACCCTGGTGCCACCCATTCATTTGCATCTCCTAGGTTTGCTATGAAAGTAGAGAGTGCCCAATCAGTAGAGTGCCCAATCAGTTAGACGTTCCTTTGCTGATATCGACACCTTTAAGTGAAACTATTTATACTGATTCAGTCATCTTAAACTGTCCTATTAGTCTTGAAGGCGTAGATTTACCTGCAGACCTAATTATCTTAGATGTGATAGATTTTGATGTGATCTTGGGAATGGACTGGTTAGCGAAGTATGATGCGGAGGTCCACTGTAAAAGGAAAGAAATTATTTTTAATCTACCAGATGGCAAGAAACTTGTTTATAGGGTGGACAAGAATATAGCTCCTTATAATCTAATTTCCGCGATTAGCGCTAGAAAACTGCTGAGAAAAGGCTGTCAAGGGTACCTAGCATTGGTTAAAGACACCACAATGGAAACTCGTAACGTAGAAAGCATGCCGATCGTGAATGAGTTCATCGATGTGTTTCCAGAAGAGTTACCCGGACTTCCTCCAGATAGGGAAATTGAATTCTGTATTGATCTGATTCCTGGCACAGAACCTATTTCCATGCCACCGTATAGAATGGCACCAGCGGAATTAAAAGAGTTGAAAGAACAGTTGCAGGAACTGTTGGATAAGGACTTCATCAGACCAAGCATTTCGCCTTGGGGTGCTCCAGTCCTGTTTGTGAAGAAAAAGGATGGTTCACTTCGCCTATGCATTGATTATAGGCAATTGAATAAGGTGACTGTGAAGAACAAATACCCGCTTCCAAGAATTGATGACCTGTTCGATCAACTGCAAGGAGCTACATGTTTCTCGAAGATTGACCTTAGCCTTAGGTCTGTTATCATCAGCTTAAAAAAATTCAGAGGAACAGACATTCCTAAAGGCTTTTCAGAACAGATACTGGCCATTATGATCCTTGTCATGTCCTTCGGACCTTCACCAACGCAACGCCAGAGCGTTCATGGATCTGATGAAACCGTGTGTTCAAAGCCATACTTGGACGATTGTGATCGTGTTTTCATACGATTGACCATATCTAGGTTTATTCTTAAGAACTGTGAAACAGATATATACATATCTGAGAATTGTGCTTACAAACTCTGGGAGCATCGGTTTGGATTGCCAAATTTTCCAAATGTTGACAAGTTCTGGCTGGAATGGCTGGAAAGTGTAAATTTCTTGGGTCATGTGGTATCTAAGGAGGGAATCATGGTTGATCCCAAGAAGATTGAGGCAATCATCGATTGGCCGAGACCGACTACTGTCACGGAAATTCGCAGTTTTCTGGGTTTGGCCGGCTATTACCGTCGTTTTGTGCAAGACTTTTCTCGCATAGCAGCACCATTAACTAAATTGACTCAGAAGAATGCTAAGTTTGTGTGGTCAGAGTCTTGTGAAACGAGTTTTCAGAAGTTGAAAGAGTGCTTAACCACAGCTCCAGTATTAGCCTTGCCATCAGGTGATGAAGGATACGTAGTGTTTTGTGACGCATCCAGAGTGGGGTTGGGATGTGTTTTAATGCAGCATGGTCGAGTCATTGCGTATGCTTCTAGACAGTTGAAGAAGCAGTTGAAGAAGCATGAACAGAATTATCCCACTCACGATTTGGAAATGGCCGCGATCATATTCGCACTAAAAATATGGAGGCATTACTTGTATGGTGTATCCTGTGAAATATACACTGATCATAAGAGTCTAAAGTATATTTTTGAGCAGAGAGATTTAAATTTGAGACAGAGACGCTGGATGGAGTTCCTTAAAGATTATGATTGTACCATTCAGTATCATGCGGGGAAGGCTAATGTAGTAGCAGATGCTCTAAGTCGAAAGTCGTTGGGAAGCTTGGCTCATATTTCGGTTGAAAGAAGGCCGTTGATTCGGGAATTGGATGACATGCTTGATGAAGGCCTTCACTTAGAAATTCCTGCTTCAACTGCTTCAAACTGTTTGTTGGCTCATTTCAGAATAAGACCAATGTTGTTTGACAGAATTAAAACCGCTCAAGACAGAGACCCGCAAATGCAAAGAATTGTGCAAGAAGTAATTACTGGCGGATCAGGAGACTTTTTGTTAGACAATGATGGTGTGCTCAGGAAGGGTACTCATGTTTGTGTACCTGATGTTGATAATCTCAGAAGGGAGATCTTAGATGAAGCCCATTATGCTGCTTATAATGTGCATCCGGGTACCACTAAAATGTATCGGGATTTGAAGGAGAATTATTGGTGGACTGGAATGAAAAAGGATGTAGCAGAATTCGTATCCAGATGTCTTGCATGTCAGCAAGTGAAAGCAGAGCATCAAAGACCTTCTGGATTAATGCAACAACTACCGATACCTGAATGGAAATGGGAAAGAATTACCATGGATTTTGTGGTAGGGCTACCAAAAACACCAGGAGGCTATGATTCGATTTGGGTGATAGATCGACCTTACAAGAAGCTATTTCTTCAGTGAGTCCTCTTATATTGCTGACAGGTTGCAAGGTTGTATGTTAAAGAGATAGTGGTCTTTCATGGAAGTTTCCTGTATCCTATCGTCTCTGACGGGGAACGCAGTTTCAACTTCGAGATTTTGGCAGTCTTTACAGAGAGCCTTGGGGAACCGACTTGACTTCAGTCACGGGGCTTTTCATCCGGCAGGGACTGATGAGGCAATCCAGGAGAGGACTTATCAAACACTAGAAGACATATCCGAGAGGACTATCCAAACACTAGAAGATATGCTCCGGATGTGCGTACTAGATTTTGGAGGATTTTGGGACACGCACTTACCATTAATCGAGTTTGCTTATAATAATAGTTATCAAGCAAGTATCGGCATGGCGCCTTATGAAGCTTTGTATGGCAGGAAGTGTAGGTCTCCTATCTGTTGGGGGGAAATAGGAGATAAACAACTGGTAGGACCTGAGTTGATTCAAATCACATCTGAAAAGGTTCCTATCATTCGAGACAGGATTAAGACGGCATTTGATCGACAGAGGAGCTACTCCGACCCTAAGCACAGAGAGGTGACATTTCAAGTGGGAGATTTGGTCTTTCTGAAGGTATCTCCTATGAAAGGTGTTCTTCGTTTTGGTAAGAAAGGAAAACTAGCTCCGAGGTACATTGGACCGTACCCTGTAGTTGCACGAATTGGAGAAGTGGCTTATCAGTTGGATATGCCTAACGAGTTCTCTCATGTACACCCAGTATTCCATGTGTCCATGCTACGAAAGTACGTTCCTGACCCATCTCATGTGTTAGAGCCACAGGAGATCCAGGTGGGTGAAGATTTGACATATGAAGAAATACCAATCAGCATCCTTGATTTCCAGATTCGTAAACTTCGATCTAAGGAGATCCCTATGGTTAAAGTTTTATGGAGAAATCATTCGGTGGAGGAATGCACGTGGGAAGTAGCAGCGGAAATGCAGAGAGAATATCCTCATCTTTTTCCTTCCATGTAAAGTATTTTGTGTATTAGTAGTGATCGCCTTTGTTATTTCTCTTTGGCTGAATACAACTTGTCTTCTCACTCGCATGTATTCTGACCTTATTTTGCTTCTTATGAAATTCGAGGACGAATTTTTATAAGGGGGGAAGATTGAAATGACTCTAATTTTTATTTTATTTCAAAAATTTTATTTTTTCAATTATATTTTTAGTGAACCGACCAGCTTGGAAACTTAATATTAATATTTTTAGATGCAACTAACTACGACAAGAAAACCCGAGTCAAAAAAAAAAAAAAAAAAAAAAAAAAAAAAAAAAAAAAAAAAAAAAAAAAAACCCGATTGAAATCGATGATTTGGGCCGAATTGAACCGAATCAAACCGGTTCGACCCGAACCATCTAGAAAACTCTCTTTTTCTTTTATCTTCAACGCCAAGCTCACTTTCCCCCTCCCCAGCTCACCTCCACTCCATCGCCATTGCCACCACAGCGCCACTGCCACCACCCCCTCTCCCTCTCCTTCTTCCTCTCCTTCTTCTTCTTCTTCTTCTTCTTCTTTTTCTTCTTTTTCCTTTTTCCCTTCCCTCTTTCCCTTCTTCCTCACTGCGCCTGTGTTCCTGGCGAGACAGCAACAGCTCACGCCACCCACGCCGCACGCCACCCAGTCCTCGCCGCCACAGCCCTTGCTGCAGTCCAGCGTCGCAGCAGCTCTGCCAGCAGTCCCTCTTTGTTCTCGGCCAAACTTTGCAGCGCAGCACAGTTTCCTGCTCCCGATCGGCGAGACGCAGCGCCTCCTCCACTTGGCCACGCCATCTCCACCGCCTAGCCGCCGCTCCAGCACGCCTCCGACCACCAACAGCCGCTGCTCCCCGATCCGGCATGCTTGGGTACTTCCAGTCTAGCTGAAATTCAAAAAAAAATAAATATTGGGGTATAAAATTATTTTAAATATATTTTAGTTAGTTAATGTAGTTAATTAGTTACTAAATTTAGTTAGTTTAATTTTAATAATTTTAGTTGATTTAGTTAGTGTTAATAATATTAGTTAATGAAACTAGTTTTTATTATTGGTAATTAATGAGTTTAGTTAAGTTAATATTAGTAATGTTAATTAGATAATGAAACATTAGTTCATTAAATTAGTATTAGACAATGAAAATTAATTGATTCATTTAGTTAAGTTAGTGTTAGTGTTAGTGTTAGTAATTAGTGTTAGTAATTAATTAGTTAAGTTAGTTGTAGCTAATTGTTGTAGCTAGTTTATTTAGTCAAGTTAGTATCAGTAATATCAGTCAATTGAATTAATTTTATTATTTGAAGTTAATTAATTTAGTAATATTAGTTAAAGAAGTTAACTTTAGTACTTGTGGCCAATTAGTTTAAGTTAAGTTAATGTTAGTAAAGTTAATGTTAGTAATGCTAGTTAATTAAATTAATTTTATTATCTATAGTTAATTAATTTGGTTAATTTAATTTGGTAATTATGAGTAGTTAACAGCTTTATAATTATAGTGTTGATTTTATTAAGGCAGTTTGGATATGATGTTATTGTAATATATATAATTTAATTGTGTGGTAATGTTGAGATTGATGGAGGATGGGAAACGTTTTTTGACTAATTGCCCGACGGATGGGCCGTATAGATTGAATATTTGTGAAATTGTTGATATTTTATCAGGTAGATAGTTCAATTTTTAGGGGAGATGCCGCCGAAATTTCGGTAGAAATTTCGGTGGCAAAAATAAACAAACTCCGGTAGGAAATAAAATACGAGTTAGAAGGAATAAATTATTATAGAAAAGAACTTATATCAGAAACTTATATCTCAAAAAATTTAAGTTTATAGATAAAGTTAGGACTAAATAAAATTCTTAAGAGAGAAGTTAGAATATAAAATAAAATTTTTTAGAGTGGTGAATAAATATTTTGTCTGATAGAATTATTCTTTTTGTGTCGTTCTTGTAATTTCTTAGATCGCCCGGGTCCATTTAGTGTTCCTCCAGGACAGAATCAAAGCTAGAACCTTGCTCTCCATCACTGTGAGTAATAATGAATAATGCACATCAACACTGCATCTACATAACACTTATTTATAAACATTACATTTTTTTTCATATTTACAACATATTATGAGTATTTTATCATATATATATTATGTTTCGATCATTATAATTATAATTGTAATTACACTTATATAATTGTGCATATGGATGAATTGTTTGATTATGTGTGTTGTGACATTACTGTGATTTGTTTGTGTGGAATTGGGATGAAGTGGGTCACCATGGGTTTGTGAGAATGGTATATGTGATATGGATCCTGCATATGATATGAAAGTTGGCCGGGTAAATGGGAGATCGGCGCCCCCGTGTGCACCTACTGCTATTGATGTGGATATGGAAAACCACAGGTTGTTTCTATTGGGCGCACCTGATTAATCTAGATCCTGACTTGCAGCCCGCAGGGTGGCTTCCTGTTGTGAGCGCCTTGATGATCTAGATGTATGGACACGACCGGGTTACCTCCTGTTGGTATGGAAAAAAAAAAAATAGAAAGAATAGAAAGACAATGAGAGGGCTGGTCAGGTGAGGAGGAATTAGACCGGTTCGGCCAGTGGGGGATCGGCTCCCTGGTTGCCACATGTGGAGATGGGCCATGTGAGAGGACGGCTCATCAGGGGTTCGTGACTCCACTGACTAATTTCCCACTGTTAGTTGTGATTATGGTGAAGATTGATATTGTTTGTGCGGTGCTGATGTTATGTTCATATGCCCCATGACAGTTGTATGTTCATCAGGTTATATCAGGGCGCATTTTCGCGTGACTGTGTGGTCGGTGTGTACTATTTATTATTATTTCACTGAGTCGGAAAAACTTTTCACTCCCCTTCTCTCCAAACTTCTCAGGTGTTAGGAAGTTGCCGCATCCAACAGAAGGCTCTGCAATCTTCTCCGCAAGAGTTTATAAAATGTTTAACTTTATATTTCTTGTCATTAAATTCGACGTTATTAAGTATGTCTAGTATTCAATTATTATGAAACTCCGCAGTCATAAGGATTGTTGTTATTTTTAACATTAGACTTGTCGTATGCCGTTCTATTGAAACGATGATGTTATATATTAGATATAGGCGATTAGTATACCGTATTTGAACAGGACTTATCATGATTAGGAGGCCCAAATTAAACTTCAACCGAGACATTTAAATTTTGGGACCGGATTGTTATAATAATTGTATTAAACCTTTGGTATGGGCTTACTATTATTATTCATTGGTGTGGCATGCATAGGTAGAGTAGTTTAGGCTTACTACGGGCCTCGGGGGCCTTAAGCTTACCTGGGCCCTAGTGCCGGTCCGGCCCACGGAATCGGGTCGTGACAGAAAGAAAACTAAAAAAAGAGTAGAACAAAGATTTAAGAACCAAGATTCGATGATTTAATTCTTGTAATGATCTCTCTTTATATAGACTTCGTAGGGTGTCTGCAAGTAGGAAACTAACTGACCTAATTAGGAAGAAATATTATTTGAGTAGGAAACTAATTTTGTGTTGTATTTCTTCCTAATTAGGAGTTTTCTTTGACCAAATAGGCTGGAACTCAAACAAGGTAAGTCTTTTATTATTCACATGCAGCTTCATCCACAAACTACGCCCAGGCTCCAAAACTACACAGGCTAAATAATTAAATTCGACCCACTTTGAATTTTCAACTTTTCTTGGTAACATGACGGTGGTGTTTGACACGGCCAGGCCATGTACTTTAGTGACTTGGCCATGTTGAGCTTTTAACTCTATTTTTTCAGCTCTAGCTTTTTCTGTATAAATTTTAGTTATTTTCCTACTAGAAATCCTTTAAATCAAACTTATTAAGATTATTAAGAATCAAGGAAACTTAATTAAAATATAAATAAATCTAAATACAAACTAATTAAAGTAATTAAAAATATTAAAATTCTTAATAAAAACTAAACTAAAAATACTGTAAAAATAATATGAGCTTAACTTTGTGCCCATACAGTATGTCAAACACAAATAACACCAAATAGTCATATAATAAATGGACTTAGATAGAAAGAACCATAAACCTAATTTTCGATAACGATAACTGTCCAACATACAATAAGATATTTAAAACCCCGATGCGTAGATGATTCATAAAGATCACTTACATTATATGTCCAGCATACAGTAGAGTACTTGAGACCCTTGATAGGTAGACTCATTATAATCACATCTACTGAAATTCATTTACTTCTCTCAGGCGTGGCCTGCTCTGGGTTTGGTGTACAACATATAATAGGACAGCTAACCCCAGATGCCTAGATTTTCTTCCACCAACCACTAGTGGTTTTGCTTCGTCCTAATGCTATCCAATCACCAATAAACAATGTCAAACATAGATACAGAACTTAACCAATGTCATGAAATATGCAGACATATATTATATATAATCATTATTGGATAATATATAACATATATATGATGCTAAACAGGAGTCTCAAAACAGTTTCGCATATCGGGTTCAACATGGATTTATCTAACACGCGACACGATTAGGATCGATATGAATGGAATCTATTTAATAATTATGTCAAATTTATTGACACGAATACGACACGAAAATTAGGGAGATAACACGAACACAACACGTGTAACCTGCCTACTATTATAAATAGGTCAAGTAGATTGTGTTGATCCATATACAATCCGTATAACTCGCCTAATATCATAAAGAAGTTAAGTGATTCGTTTTAGCTTTGTATAACTCACTTAACCTGCTTATAATATTTTTAAATTTTATTTAACTCAAATCATATTTAAAAAGAAATTTTCATATATAAAATACATTGATTCTTCAAGATTCATAACTAAAATAAAAAAAATTAATACAATAATAAAGTTTAAATAGGTTTTAGTTGGAGTGTTTATATCTAGGACTAAAGTTACTTCTTCATTCTTAAATAAACAGATCACTTGCCTAATTTACGTATCAACTCGCGACATGACACGTTTATATTCGTGTCATAAATGAGTGATCCGTTTATGACACGAATCCATTTAACCTCAACCATAACTTATTTATTTCTTGTGTTTGACGAATCATGTTCGCGTGCCATGACCCATTTTGACATACCTAATTACTAAAATACATGAATAACACGAGTGCATAAAAAAGCACCACTCGCGGTAAAACAGTTGACTCTTTGATTCTAACCTTCGTATTAACTCTGGCTGCAAGACCAGTTTTCTCTATAGTTCACATTCTCATCCTGTAGAAAATTGTAATTTTATTATACCGTTTAATATCCCAATCACAGTAATTTTCTCATATTTTATAGATGTCTCAACTTATTTAATATGTGAAACAAATTCAATTATTTTGTATCCGTAAAATAATATTTTATATGACCAAATAATTCAAATCTTAGTAATTAATTTATTTGGCTCACGGATTGAATAATTAAATTCTAAGTAATTTCAATTACTGAACGCTTTATAGTCCACTAGAAATACTATATATCTAATTCAAATCTACAATTCAAATATATTATAAAATATTCAAATATCATAAAAATATTTACATTTATATAATACTGCTTTTCGAAAATAATTTCCTTATAAAATTTTAGACAAATAATTCGCTCTTAACTATTTTCTTAAGAAAATTGAAAAATAACAATTGGATGATCATTCCGATGCATAAGATCAATCAAAGTTATAAGTATAAAATCCATCAATCCGGTTTTCTGATTTTTCCAATTAGAACTGATTTTATCTGATTTTAAGTCTTTACCTTTAGATGTCAAACTAGATGGATTGACTATTGATTTGCGGATGAATTAATCCGACTGACCAGTCTTGTTCGATTTTAAAAACACTGATTTTTACAACTTAGTATATAGTTTTCTACATTTTAGATCATATACTTAATTCGAATTTAGTCAGTTAGATTTTTACTTTTTGATTCCACTAAATTGTTATTATTATATATATTGCTCTTGCCAACTAGATTTTCTGGATCCATCTTGACTCAAAGTGTTAAGACTTAACAACGGAAGCTGAAATACAATTCAAACTTGCTCTCGACCATGCATTGCTAATCTGATTTGCAACAGAGTCTTCAATAATATGTACAAATGCAGAGTTGAACGTGGATCAAAGGCAACTATATGGATTGGGCAGCAGCACCGCAAAAAGTAGGGCGAGCATCCTTCGGCTCATATAAAAAAAACTGAACCGAATTTTTTGGTTTGTTTTTTTGGTTTAAATAGTTTGGTAGCATCATCCTTATGCTGTAGTTTTAAAGAAATCTATAAATAACTCAAACATATATCCTGGTAAAAAAATCGAAAATCCTAAATTTTTCATTTTTTTAATGATAAGTATAAACATCTCCGTGCGAGTTGAGGTGATATTTAAATAAAACTCTTTAAACTTTACTTGCCCTACTAATGCAATAGTTGTTTGACATTTTTGGCTTCTCTTATTTATTTGATTTTTGAAGCAAAACTACATACCCAAAATATTCTCTCCAGCTGCTGGTAATTGCTATAAATATGGCTTTGACTAACATCTCTTTCCCAAAAGTATCGTAAGAAAATTTCATGAAATTGGTTTGTGAGATTTTTTAAGCGAACTTGAATGTGATTTATAGGCTAATATACCCACTTCTTAAAAAATTTTATCTGTGATTTTGAATTTTCTTTTGTTTTTCCCAGAAATCATCCCTCAAAAAACATATGATCTCGAAGAACAGATGGAAATATTTTTTTTATTAAAAATAGGAAAAACTCCCAGCAAGCACTTACATTGAAAAATTTACAATTATTTATTTTGGGCACATAAACTTTATTAAGGAGACTGTTATGGCTATGACCACAGCCATTTTGGTTACAAACACAAAGCCCTAATAGTTAAGTATGAAATTGGTCAACGATAAACCTCAATAAGAGCTCTAGGACCAAGAACATAGTTAACTTTATATTTGATGAAACCAGCATCAAAGAAGAGCTTTACCCACTCTTCTTCATTTCTCTGCTTGCCAATGAGACATGCCATCTCTGCCATATCAAACAACAGCTCAGCTTCAGTCCATCATCATTTGAATTTTCGTTTCCCATCACCATGTCAATGATTATGAGCTTCTTACTATTCTCTCGCTTGCCATTTCTTGTTATTGCCTCTTTGCAATTCGTCAGTATCTTCACACAAATTCTTGGTGCCTTGCAAACCATCAACAACGTGTGGAAGATCCAAAACAGTGCACTTTATATTTGGAAAAGCATTAGCAATAGCCCTAGACATATATCCAGTGCAACCTGCAACATCCACCAAAGAATTCAACCCTTCAAATACCTCCTTACACTTAACAGTAACCACCTTACCAAGAAAATACTATCACTGGCCGTGGCTTCATTCACCATATTATTAGCCCTAATGTTATGTCCTGCATATTCAAAGAGTGACTCTCTAAAGGCAGTTACAAATTGTGTTTGATCATCGTTTTTAAGCCATTTGCTCAAGCAAGTAAATGGGTCCATCAGAAGCGGGTCAAGCATAAAGATATAAAAGGTATTGAATTTAAAGAAGTGTCTTTTAGAAGAAAACGAGAGGATGGGGTAAGTAAATAGCCTTCTTCATGTAAAGAAAAGAAATCAGAATGAACAAGAAGTCGCATTAGACGGTACATATGGTGAGTTTTGGCAGGGTTAACCTGTGAGGCGGAAACAAGGTCAGAAAGAGGCATGGTTTGGCCATGATTGTTGTTAATAATATCAGGAATGCGCAGTTCAACTACACACTTGAGAGACATGGACTTTATGAATTGCAGAGTATGATTCCACATATGAGTTTGAGCTCTAAGTAGCTCATCTACGTTTTCATCAGTAACCAAATCCATAAGACCACAGAGCACTAACTATATCAAGCAGTTGACACCTTCACTTAATTAAATTGTTAACGTCTCTCTCTATATATAGCATTGGAACTTTTTTTTTTTTTTTTTTTTTTTTAAATCCATAAGACCACAGAGCACTAACTATATCAAGCAGTTGACACCTTCCACTTAATTAAATTGTTAAGTTCTTCTCTCTATATATAGCATTGAACTTTTTTTTTTTTTTTTTTTTTTGGTTTAGAAATATAGCAGTGGAACCTTAATTAATTTTATAGTCGCATTGCTTTTATGTGTGATTTAATTAATTTACATTAGTTAATGATTTTTCGGGTTTAAAATGCCAAAAATAATTGAAAAATATTGATTAACTCTTTTTCCAATTAATTCTATATTATATATTATATATATATATATAGATCAATCCTAAAAAAAATAATAAAAAATAATAAAAAAATAATAAAAAAAAAAACTTTAAACAGCAGACTTGGCATTCTCCTATCTAAACATTTCTATTTTTTTTTTTTTTACAAATTTTTTGATTTTTTAATCTGCTTTCTTAGCAATTATTTTTTCTTTTATAATTTTTTTATCTATATATTATCTATAACAATAATTATATTAAATTTAAAATTTAAGATTTAAGAGATTTTATAATAATTATATTAAATTTTAAATTTTAATTTCAAATTTAAGAGATTTTCTTATCTCTCTTTAAATGCTAAAATTCCTCTTCTTTCTTTTCTCTATTTAAGAGAACCCCAACTGCACAAGGGAAAATATATATTGAGAAGAAAGTTTTCTGACTTAGGGATGCTTCGTACATTCTAAAATTTTTTTTTTTTTTCATTTTTTTTTCATTACCTCACATATGTACATTCTAAACTGGCTTAGATTATGAAATGATATTATTTTGGTGATAGGAATTGAAGAGAAGAAAAATGTAGCTGTTA
Source organism: Jatropha curcas (assembly GCF_014843425.1). The sequence goes on from NW_023590566.1 coordinate 1,099,038, forward strand.
CGTTTGTCATGAATGAATTGATTGACATAAAATGTGTTCTTGAAGAAAATTTAAAATTGGTCCACTATTTTAAGGTATATTGCATCCAATATGTGCTTATTGATCTATTTTTTAATATATTTTATGTATTTATTATACCTCAATTTATTATGTTTGGATTCACTCTGTGTTTATAGAGAGAGATCAAACCAACTTTAAGATTGAAGCATCATTTGAAGTTGAGGCATCAGAGTTTTACCTTCATGTCAAATACAATACTGTGGATGAATACCTTAACATCTTTTTTCCTGTTAATGGGCTTTTAATATTCTCCGATTGCCAATTTTTCAGTTTCTTTTTTTATATGTAATTTTCATTTAATTTATGTTTTTCGCTTTTGGTGTATTTTATGAAAATAAAATGTTATTATTATTTTTTATTTCCAGAAGAAGAATGTTATTTTTGTTATAATATTGACATATCTTTTATGGACTGAAATTATTATATTTAATTTAGCTTTTATTTTTCTTAAATGGTCCATTAGTTTTAAATTAATTTTAAAAATGCATTATTTTTGAATAAGTTTTAGTTGGATTTTAAATGCATTTTATGAAAAAAATGTTATTATTATTTTTTATTTCCAGAAGAGATGTTATTTTTGTTATATATTGACATATCTTTTATGGACTGAAATTATTGTTATTATTATTTTTTATTTCCAGAAGAAGAATGTTATTTTTGTTATAATATTGACATATCTTTTATGGACTGAAATTATTATATTTAATTTAGCTTTTATTTTTCTTAAATGGTCCATTAGTTTTAAATTAATTTTAAAAATGCATTATTTTTGAATAAGTTTTAGTTGGATTTTAAATGCATAATAATTTATTATTCATAATAATATTGTCAAGATTTATGAAATACAAATTTGCATTCATTATTTTTTTTTTAAAAAAAAAATTGAGAAATGGACAAGAAAAGATAACTTTAAAAAATATCTACTGCAATAATTAAAAAAAATAATTATTATTAACATTATAGCCTAAATTATGGGCTTAAAATCCTTTTCTAAATGAAGGAGATTAATAATTTTATCATCTTATGATTTATATGGAAATTACAAACTATAAAATAGAATATATAATAATATATTAACCCGCAATGCGCCGGCGTACTATATATATATATATATAAAGTACCTAATTTGGCTTTTATTTGAATAATAGTCACTTTTGCTAAGATTGTGATAACCTAATCCTTGTCACTTTTGCTAGATTTGATAAGGATGTCGCAAATAAATAAATACAGTATATATTTATTTACAAGCATATGTGTATAGGTCATTAAATGGGATCTACTATGCTATTATAATTTATTAGTATTTTTTAAAAAAATATAGTTTTTTAGAAAAATATATTTCATTAATAATAATATGGAGAATTGCAAATAATGATATAGACTAGACATAAAACTTAACTATGAGTAGCTAATAGAGTTTGTTGATCTTTAAAAAATGTAAAAAAATTTATATTTTTTTGAGTAATGAAAATAAAAATTAGAAAATATAATACTATATCTTTTCACTTGGAATTGATCTTAACAAAAGATATAAATTTTCACAGCATCACTTATTTCGTTAATTGATTTGGACATCAAAATAATAACTCCTCTGGATCTTCTATAACTGGATTGTTTTTCCAAGTATTTACAACATATGACGAACACAGATGAGTTTCCGCCACTATGCATCAATAGCATCAACGGAGGAACAGACTGCACTATCGGACTCTATTGGTCGAATATCTATACCTCCAAATCAAGATTTAAAGTTTCCAACTAAATAAAATCAAATATACTAATTTTATTTAATAATAAACCCTCAAAGAAGGAACAAAAAACACTTCAAATATGTAAATAAATAAATAATAAAAAAATCAAAACAAAAAGAGAGATTTATTATAGAAATAATGGATATGAGTTTATTAAAAGAAAAAAGCAAAAGAAAATGTAAAAAATAGGAAATAGGGGCTACCGCCGTTTATCAGCACACTCGTAAACTAGAAATTAGTAAAAAAAAAGGTTTTAGTTGTTTTACTTTAAGCATAACACATGACATAATTTGATCATTGACCTTTTTGGCTTTTCTTCTTTATTTGAAGCAAAACTATATGTTGAATTATAGCAAAAATAATCTCTCCAATTGCTGACAATTGCTAAAAGTGTGGCTTTGACTAACAGCTCTTTCCCAAAAATATGGTGAGAAAATTTCAGGAAATTGGTTTCGTGAGATCGTTAAGCTAACTTGAATGTGATTTATGGGCTAAAAAATTTTGTCTGTGATTTTGAATTTTCTTTTGTTTTTTTAGGAAATCAATCCTTAAAAAACCATACCGATCTCAAAGAACAGAGGGAAATCTCTTTTATTAACAATAAGAAAAAAATCTCATCAAACGCTTGCATTGAAAAGGTACAATTATTTATTTTGGGCATACAAACTTTATTGAGGCTGTTATGGCTATGGCCACAGCCATTTTGTTTACAAACACAAAGCTCTGATAGTTAACTAGGAAATTGGTCAAGGATAAACCTCAATAAGAGCTCTAGGACCAAGCACATAGTTAATTTTATATTTGGTGAAACCAGCATCAAAGAAGAGTTTTGCCCACTCTTCTTCATCTCTCTGCTTGCCGGTGAGACATGCCATCTCTTCCATATCAAACAACAGCTCAGCTTCAGTCCAATCATCATCTGAAGTTTGGTTTCCCATCACCATGTCAATGATTATGACCTTGTTATTATTCTCTCGCTTGCCATTTTTTGTTATTGCCTCTTTGCAATTCTTCAGTATCTTCAAACAATCTTCGTCAGCCCAGTTGTTATTGCCTCTTTGCAATTCTTCAGTATCTTCAAACAATCTTCGTCAGCCCAGTCATGCAATACCCACTATTTATCAAATCAATTGCGTTAGCAAATTAAAGAGTAATAACACAAGTGATATAAACAAATGGAAAGTTAATTGTACATATTATGGTCAAAAGCTCAGAAAAAGTAAAAGAAATAGCATACCTTGATCAAAGCCGCATCTGCAGGAGGAACAGCCTGTAACATGTCACCTGCAACAAAATTCAAATTCTCGGCGCCTTGCGAATCAGCAACAGCAACAACATGTGGAAGATCCGAAACAGTGCACTTTATATTTGGAAAAGCTTTAGCAATAGCCCTAGCCATATATCCAGTGCCACCTGCAACATCCACCAAAGAATCCAACCCTTCAAATACCTCCTTACACTTAACAGTCACCACCTTACCAAGAAAAATACTATCACTGGCCGTAGCTTGATTCACCATATTATTAGCCCTAATGTCATGCCCTGCATATTCAAATAGTGACTCTCCAAAGGCAGTTACAAATGGTGTTTGATCATCGTTTTTAAGCCATTTGCTCAAGCAAGTAAATGGGTCCATTAGAATCGGGTCAAGCATAAGAGAGATAAAAGGTATTGAATTGAAAGAAGTGTCTTTTAGAAGAAAAACAGAGGATGGGGTAAGCAAATAGCCTTCTTCTTGTAAAGAAAAGAAACCAGAATGAACAAGAAGTCGCATTAGACGGTAAACATGATGAGTTTTAGCAGGGTTAACCTGTAAGGCAGAAACAAGATCAGAGAGAGGCATGGGTTGGCCATGGTTGTTATTAATAACATCAGGAATGCCTAATTCAACTGCGCACTTGAGAGACATGGACTTTATAAATTTCAGAGTATGATTCCACATATGAGTTTGAGCTTTAAGTAGCTCATCTACGTTTTCTTCAGTAACCAAAGCCATAAGACCACAGAGCACTAACTATATCAGCAGTTGATAACTACACTTGATTCAATTCTTAACCCCTCTCTCTATATATAGCAGTGGAACTTAATTAATTTCGTAGACTCACTGTTAATTGGATTGCTTTATGTGTCATTTAGTTAATTAATTTTTCAGGTTTAAAAGGCGAAAAATAATTGAAATTCTAAATTATTGATTAACTTTTTTTTATTGAATTATAATCCACCAAATTTTACTATATTTATATAATAGTCGCTTTTGCTAAGATTGTGATAAGTTTGTCTTTTGACAATGTTTCCAATTTTGATAATTAATAATATATATTAGGATCCACTCTGACTCTGCTATTATAATTTATTAGGAAGAAACGAAAAAGTTTTAGGGTATGATTTATAATAGGCACTAACGGCTGTAGATTATTTCCAGCTATTAATATATATTAGGTTTTTTTTTTTTTTTTTTCTTTATTTTTATATTAGGGTATGGTTTATTATTTTCTTAGATATTTTATGTATTTTGCATCTTTAGGTTTGATTTAGTAAGTTTATTTTATGTACTCTTCTTTTAATAAATGAATTTATTTTAGTTAAAAAAATATTATGATTTAGTATAATATATTAATTAACTAGTCATGATTCCGTACTTCGCGTGCGGGAATGTACATATTATTTGATAATTATTATCATTGAATTATTTTGATAAGTTTTTAATTTGCAATTCTATACTGAAAATTTTTTTATTAATAACAATAATTAACTCTTATAATATTTGAAATTTAAAAAATATTGATTTTACTTTTTATATCTAGATTTAACATAATATAAATGATTGATACTTTTTCATAATAATTTAGATACATTATGAAACTAAATTTGAAATAAATGTTATGAATTTGGATGAATTTTAAATATAAAACTATAAAAATGTTATTAATGTATTTACTAAAATTGTATATAATTTATTAGTAATTGACAAATTACAGTTTAAAAAATAAAAGGATCCTAAAACTCTTCCAAAAGGCACGAAGATTATCAAAATTAAAAATAACTTTAACAATTTCCCATTGCACAACTAAATACTTGAACTACTGTACCGCATCACTTTAAATCCTTCCAAAAGAATTTGACATAAAAACGGAAAGAGACAAGGATATATCTTTAACATAAAAATTTCTCTAAATTACATCAATAGCAAATGAAATTTAAACAAAAAAATTTATAAATCTCAACTGTTCTCCTTGGATAATGAATGAAATTTGGTAAAAAAAAAAATAGCAAAAAATATTCATAAGCTTAAATAGAAACAGTGAAATATGCATAAAGAAAAGACAGCCCTATATATTTATAAGATCTACTAAAACAACAACCCATGTAAATGATTTAAGGAAGGTGAGGCCCCAATGTGGTTGCAGAAAGTCGATAAGTTGTTTTGTAATTGGAGTTTCTGTTGGTAAATGACTAATGATCTTTGAGAAGAAAAAAGGTTAATAGTAGTGAAGGAATGACTAAGAAAGATGACTATTTTATTCACTGATGTATTGCTTAAATACACAACATCTTAACAGAAAAAATATAAAAACAGCAACAAACTTAGCTAAACTCTAGTAAGCAGTAACAGTTAGTAAAGAGAGTCAAATAACTAACTCCTAAAAAATAGGCTAAGGAAACTGAACTAGATAATCTTGTTGAAACTCAGCAGAATAATCAACTATTGATGCATATGTTTAACACTCCTCCTTGTATCAGTAGGTGCAAATTCCAAGCTTCTCTCTCAAGTCTTCAAATCGGCTCTTGGCAAGATGTTTAGTGAATATGTCTGTGAACTGCTCTTCAGTCTTGCAATATTAAGTCGAACTGCTCCATTCTTCTGAACATCTCTGATAAAGAATAATTTTATACTGAAATGCTTTGTCTTTCCATGGAAAAATGGATTGTTGGAAATGGCGATGGCTGCTTGATTGTCCACCATAACTTTCGTGCTCATCTTTTGTTCCAAGTACAAATCACTCAGAATTTTTCTGAGCTATAGAGCATGATTAACAGCTGTTGTTGCAGCTATAAACTCTGCCTTAGTGGTAGACTGTGCAACTACCTCTTATTTCTTCAAACTCCAAGTAAATGTCCCTGAACCAAAACTGAAATAGAAACCAGATGTGCTCTTCATGTCGTCCAAAGACCCAGCCTAATCAATATCTGAGTAGCCTTGCAACTCAAAACTTTATGACAAATAAAACTTAACACCAAAACTTAAAGTTCCCTTGACATATCGGAGAACTCTTTTTGCAGCTTTGAGATGATACTCATTAGAACAATTCATAAATCTTGAAAGAACATTTACAACATACATGATATCTGGCATTGTTGCAGTGAGATACATCAAGCAACTAATCAAGTTTCTGTATATGGACTCATCCACTTTTGCAGTTCCATCACCCTTGCATAGCTTCTCTTTTTGACACATAGGAGTACTCATGCTCTTACAATTATCCATGTGGAATTTCTTCAGAATCTCCTTTGTATACTTATGTTAACAGATGAATATTTCTCCTTGTCTCTGCTTGATTTCCATTCCAAGAAAATAAGACATTTCTCCAAGATCTGTATCTCAAACACTTGCATCATATCTTCTTTGAACTGTTGTATAAGTTCAAAGTTGCTGCCAGTGACTAAAAGATCATCCACATATAAGGAAACCACCATAAAGTTATTCTTGTCATCTTTAACGTATAACATGGACTCACTAAGACTTTTGACAAAACCTATTTTGAGCAAGTATTCATCAATTCTGCTATACCAGGCCTTAGGAGCATGCTTTAAGCCGTACAACGCCTTCTTCAACAAATACACCTTTTCTTCATTTCCTTTCACAGCAAAGCCTTTAGGTTGCTCGACATAAATTTCTTCCTCTAGAAAGCCATTTAAGAAGGCTGACTTGACATCGAGTTGGTAGATTTTCCAATGCCTTTATGCTGCAATGGCTAGTAGCATTCTGATTGTGTCGAGCCTCGCTACAGGAGCAAAAGTATCAAAGAAATGTACTCCGAAAACTTGAGCATACCCTTTTACCACTAACCTTGCATTATATTTGTTGATTGAGCCATCTGCATTTTCCTTTTTTCTGAACACCCATTTTACTCCAATCACCTTTTGATGTTGAGGCCTTTCAACTAATTCCCAGGTCTGATTTTTTTATCATAGCAAGCTCCTCCTACATTGCAACCCTTCATTTAGGATCTTTCTCTACTTTTTGATATCCTGCTAGTTCAAGCACAGCAACATTGCATCTTTGATATATGCCAGTAAGTGATCTGGTGCCTTGTACAAAAGGATCATCAACTATCTCATCATGTTGAAGATCATGAAATTGCTGGTTTTCCGCACTCTCCAGCACCACTTTTCCTTCTCCATGAAGTTCAATCTCTACTTACTAGAATTTTTCTTGTGTCAGGTTGAAAAACTCTATAAATTTTAGATGTTGAGCTATATTCGATAAACACGCTAGGCTCAGCTTTCTTATCTAACTTGCCTTGTTTGATCTACGGCACATGAGTAAAACACAACCAGCCAAATACTTTCAGATTCTTTATTTGTGGCTTATAACCATACCATGCCTCAAAAGGAGCCCTTCCATTGATTGCTTTTGTGAGAAGCCTGTTGAGCAAAAATACAACAGTATTTGCTGCTTCTACCCAATATTCTTTCGGAAGATCATTCTCATAAAGCATGCATCTGGTCATCTCCATTATTATTCGATTCTTTCGCTCACTGGCCCCATTATATTGTGGAGTGTATGGAGCTGTAAGTTGATGCTCAATTCCAGCCCTCTCACAGAATTTATCAAATTCATTGGAGGTATACTCCTTGTCATTATCTGACCTCAAAACTTGAATTTTATAGTCACTTTGGTTTTCAATCCAGTTCTTGAATTTTAAGAACACACCTACAACCTCGGACTTAAACCTGAGAAAATAGATCCAACATATCCTTGTGAAATCATCAATAAAAGCAATGCAGTATTTACTCCCATTGAGTGAAGGAGTTTTATAAGGTCCGGCCACATCTGTATGAATAAGTTGCGGCTTCTCAGTAGCTCTCCAGGCTCCTGTTTGGAAAGGAAGTCTTGCTTGTTTACCAAATTGACACACCTCGTAGATTGGTAGATTGGATTCAATGTGAGGCAAACCACATACCAACTCCTTTTGCATATTCAAAATTGCTGCGTGATGAAAATGACCTAACCTCTTATGCCAAGTCTCTATGCTAGTTGTAGTAGCAATATAAACTACTTGTTCCCCCTCCATCGGATCAAGTGAGAAAATCTTGCTTCTCATTTTAATTCTTATGACATCATTGTCATAAGCATCCTTGATCATACACTGCTTGTTTTCAAAAAAGACTTTGAATCCCTTCTCAACTAGTTGCCCAACACTCAGTAAGTTCTGATCAATGTCAGCTACATACAAAACATCAGAAATTAATTTAGTACCTGTGCAACTCTCAATGCCGACAATTCCCTTTCCCTTGACAGCAATGTAGTCACCATTACCAATTCTGACTTTGGATATTTGTGACTTATCCAACTCTCTGAAGAGTTCTTCATCGCCGGTCATGTGATTGGTACAACCACTGTCTACGAGCCAACAATCACTTGAACTTGAGCTGGTGCTTGTAAAACAAGATGCTACAAACAACTATTGTTCTTCTTCTTGCTCGCTTGTTGCTTGGGCATCGTCCTTTTGCTGGAAATTGCTTTTGCATATTCTTTAATGGTGCCCCAGTTTATTGCACTTTCCACACTTCACATCGGGTCTTTTCCAACATTTGAAAGGAGGATGACCCTTTTTGCCGCAATGTTTGCCGGAGGAAAATCTCTCTTCTTTTCTCCTTTGCTGCTGCTAGTTGTATCACGTGGATTTAAGCTCTTCTTATAACTCTTCTTCTTGTCTTTCTCTCCTTGATTGATTTGTAAGTTAGCCTGCAATGCTCCTTCCACAGAACCTTCACTCCTCATCAATCTCCTTTGTTCTTGAGCCTGTAAAGCATTGTTTAGTTTTGCTAAGGTGACTTTGACAAATCTTTGCTACTCTCCATGGATGATATAGTAGCATCAAACCTTTCGGGAATAGTTACAAGTATTTTCTGAACAAGTTTAGAATCAGAAAATTCAAAACCAAGCAACCTTATTTTGTTAGCAATGCTAAGAAGCTTATCTGTATACTCCTTGATTGTCTCTAACTCCTTTATTCATTGCATCTCAAACTCACGAATCAGATTCAACACTTGCATTCCTCTAACTTTTTCATCTCCTTCATATTCAGTTTTGAGGAAATTTCAAACTTCAAATGCTGACTTCTGGTTCATGATTCTTGTAAAGATTTCTTGTGCGACAGCAACGAACAAGGTAGCTTTTGCCATCGACTTCCTTGTTTTTCTTAAAGTATGACTCTTCAGTTGAGCCATGGTTGGATTATTTGTCAAGGGAGTAACTTCGTAGTCCTCCTTAACAGCATCCTAGAGATCATTCGCCTCTAGGTGGGCTTCCATTCTGGCTGCCCATAATTGGTAATTTTCACCCTTAAACACTGGTGGTGCTAGTGCTGTATCAGAATCCATTTTATGGATTGAATCTAGGAACCTAAGGTTTTATGGTGGGTTTCTCTTGGCTCACGTACAGATCCTTAATAAAAAGAGCTCTAATACCAATATGTTGGTAAATGACTAATGATCTTTGAGAAGAAAAAAAGGTTAATAGTAGTGAAGGATTGAGAAAGATGATTATTTTATTCACTGATGCATTGCTTAAATACACAACATCGTAACAGGAAAAATAGAAAAAACAACAACAAACTTAGCTAAACTCTAGTAAGCAGTAACAGCTAGTAAAGATGGTCAAATAACAAACTCCTAAAAAATAGGCTAAGGAAACTGAACTAGATAATCTTACTGAAACTCCGTAGAATAATCAGCTACTGATGCACATGTTTAACAGTTTCCCTCTCCAATCAAATGATTTCTTTCTCATTTTTCAGCATTTTCAAAATTTAATTCAATTGCAACTTTACTATTGACTTTAAATTTGCAGCTCCATACACATGGATATAAGAGATAAAATATGAGGTTATAAGAAATAATTCTAAATAGATAAAAAATTCAAAAAAGTGACCAATTCTAGCTGCTAGACTATCATGATCTTTTTTTTTTTTTTTTTTTTTTTTTAAAAAAATTCAAAAACAGTGACGCAAATTCTAGCTGCTAGATCTCATGACGTTTTTTTTTTTTTTTTTTTTTTTTTTTTTTTTTTTGCCTTCTTTTTATCCGTGAAAAAACTGATGAACTGCAGATATTATGGAGATAAAAAAGTACCGTCACGAATGATTGTTATAAAGAAAGAGAGAAAAAAAAAAAAAAAGCGGCCAAAATTCATGAATAAAGTCAGTAAATATATTCTTAGGTCTCCAAACACCATGAATATCTAATTAAATAAAATTATAGATGGACACAAAAACAGAAAAAATTTAGATATTTTAAAATATATATAACGATTTAAATTATAAAAATACCTCAACTATGCGACTTGTTGTAAAATCATTTTAAAATGATCTTTTATCCCAGATACTCCCGTTTGAAAACATGTAATATATTGACACTCTAGTTTAAAACTTAAATCATTAAAGGATTAAAGTGATATTTAATATGAGACCTATTGATTTACCTTGAGTTAAATGAACCAAAAATTCACCATTTTAAAAGATTATTATTTTTTAATTAATGAATTAATAAGATAATATCACTTCAGTCCTTTGTATAACTATATATATTTTATTTTCTGTTATTAATTAATTAACTACTAATCAATGTCAAATTAAGGCCAAAAGATAATGTATGACTCTAATTATATATATATATTGACTCTAATTATAATATATATACTATATATATTATATATATTATATATATATGAAAAAATCAATGTAGTTGATATATGAAAAATCAAATGTAGTTGTATTATTTTTTTGTCTAATTATCTATATCCTTAGGCCTTGAAAATGAGAGATTAAGAAAATGAAAGATATAAAAATGCTACCAACACTAATCTAATTTTCATTTATAGTGCAGTATACCTAACCTTTTCAGAAACTTGCTTCTGCAATTAATGGTTTGAGTTCAAATCTTTTACTGATTATTCTTCTTTAACTTACTGAATCCATAGATTTGATTTGTTTACCTTATTTATTTGTTTATTCATTTACAATATGCACGTGTTATTTATTTATTTTTTGTCTCCGACATTTCTGCAGAGATTTGTTTGGATTTTGGTAATCCTAAATTCTTTATTTTGCCTCAAACTACAAATCAAATGGCTTATTGAAGAATATAAAATAGAAAGAATTATCTTTCAATGATAGGATAGAATCACAAGTTTTAAACAAATTGAAAAGTCAAATAAGGAGCACGCAGAAGGCTGAGGTATCTCAAGAAACTAGAATGGAGGGGCGCGCAACGTTGGTCATATTAGTCAGCATTTGGGCATATATCAGTTCCTTTTATTAACCATTATTTTTACAATTTACAACTGAAAAAATACAGTACAATATCTACGGTTTATGAAATACAATTAATCCGTCTTATCTTTTTTAAATAGACTAAAATATCCTTATGGTATATTTCGTCAGACTATGCTTTCGTTCAATTTTTATATTTTCGCCATCAAATGCCTTATGAAATGACGAAAATATTTCTTTTATTTTTAAAAATATAGGGACAAAATTAGTTGTATTTTTCAAACTATAGGGACTTTACGATATTTTTTTTCGTATAATATTTTAGTATCTCTCATTTGACCTCTGTATTTTCTTATTAACTTAATGGAATATATAAAAATTAGACTAAAGAAACTAGTAATATAATAGAAGCAAAATATGGGAAAAATTTATAAATTTTAAAAAAGACAAAAACTCACTAGTTGTATTTTGTACATATTTTGCAAATCATAGGAATCGTACTTATATTTTCCCTCTTCAGTTCACCACATGTACAGCCTCGACATGAGGGTCCATTTTATAACAACCCAATGATGTCACTGTTTCCATTCTGTCGCACTTTACAAAAAAAAAAAAAAAAAAATCAGCTGTTTCCATTCTGTCGGCAACTTTACAAATAAAAAAAAAAAAAAAAAAGCAGCAGTTTCAAATGCTATGGCTTTCGGCAGTTGATTGTTGTTGTTGATCAAAAGCCATCCTCCTTGTTTTTGTCTAGCATTATAAGTGGTGAAATCATTTGAGCTAATCTTGACAAAATTGCCCTTTAACTTGAAAAAAAAAAAAAAAAAAAAAAAGCAGCAGTTTCAAATGCTATGCTTTTCCAGTTGATTGTTGTTGTTGTATCAAAACCCTCTTGTTTTGTCTAGCATTATAAGTGGTGAAATCATTGAGCTAATCTTGACAAAATTGCCCTTTACTTGAAGAACTCTCCATTCTGTCAAATTTACGGGTTACTGGTTCATCCCTCAAATTGAAATACTTTAATGTATGGAATTGTTCTTTTTGGGAAAACATTGAGATTTGTGCCCTAAATCTCATCTCGTTGTGTCATCATGGGCCAAAAATAAGCCTGAAACTTCAGGATCTTCGCTGTCTAGTTCATTTGATTTTTAGTGCGCTACACAATTCTACAACTTACGTTATGCTTATATGCAGTTTTCAAGATATTTCTCTCAGCTAGAGACTCTCACATTGCAGATACTTCCTAAGCAGGTTAAGGATATTATACATGCCATAAAGTGCCTAGGGAGTAAGAATTCCTGAACTAACTTGTCTCAGGCACTTGATATTCAGAGTTTCTCTGCATGATGATGATGATAGTCTTCATGGCTTGCTAAACAGCTGAAAACAGAACTACCTCCTGGAGTAGCACTGCTCTTGTTTAATATATCCTCCTGGATTTTATTATTGATATATGCAAGACATGGATTGTACGAATGAGAACTAACCCTATGAAACCAATGCATGTAGAGATCGGGTTTTAGAATTTAGATTAAATCTGTAAATTTGTAAAAATAAAAACTTCCAGAAGTATAAATGAATAGATCATCAACTTATTAAATAAGCCTGAAAAAAGCAAGCTCAAGGGAGGTTATTGATCTGAGTTCTGATAAGCTCAGGAGCAATTCATTACATTTCATGCAAAGTGGAAATTAATAATGAATTGTAATACGTAAGTAATATAACTAATGAACCTAGGCTTTGTAAATGGAATTTGGTTCCTATGCTGTGAAAAAAGATATGGCAGAAATTATATACAAGTTCCTCCTGGCAGCGTTTGTGTACATATTCTTACATTGAGAAGTAAAAGGTTAATTACTGTTAAATTACATTTCACAGAAACTAGGAACACAATGGAAACCAGGAATTAATTATAACACAAATAATATATTAATTAGACAAATCAAATCAAAGTCTTGGAAATAAGAAAAGAACCATTTCATTTCACAATATTGTTGTATAAGAATTGCAATAGTCAATCTTACAATTTCTCAAGCAAAGCATACTTGATAAGATCTCAAAGAAGTGAAATTCCGATACTGAAATTATACAAGAGCAAATATTTAGAGCACTTGATTGGAACTTACAGCCAATGTAGCTGTACAGTACAGAAATCTTTTAAGACCAAAATAGTACACATTGCTTCTTAGCTGCTCAGAACTTTCTGAGGATCAAGTTGGCCACTACAGTAACTGGAAGGAACGGCAGAAAGTTCAAGCCTTCCTCTCCATTCTTCACCAGGTTTTAACGTAATAGGCTTTTCGATGGCTGCAGCCTCCACGCACAACATGTGCTTGTATTCGTCATCCCCAAAATCAGCCAAAGCTTTTGCCTTCTTATCCCATGGGTTCCACACCACTACATACAAAAGATAAGAAAAAAAGGTACATAATGTGTTCATTACTGGGGAACACTGAATGGGAAAATTTATAGCTCAAGTTAATAGCAAAAGCAACTCAGTTTCCAAGCTTGGTCGACCCGGTTTCGAATGCTAGTCTTTCTATATTCTATTTCTCTAAAAAGGGACTTAATGTCACAATATCTACCTAAATGGATAATGCACTTCAGTTTTTCACAGTATGAATGATAACTCAGAAAGCCAAGAGAGAATCAAAGAGTGAAAACATCAGAGTCCCACCCTCAGGAAGCTTTTAGCATAAATGGCTAAAACAATGTCGATCATGCTACGTTAAAAAAACAGAAAGAAGTGTAAATCTCACCGGCATCTGGAAGTCCATCTTTCCGTAATACAAATGTTCTCTTTTTTTCATGATCCAGAATTGCTATCTTCGTTGGAGTGCTGAGGTATATCTTATCAATCTATGTAAAGATAAAGGTTAAAATTAGAACATCATAAACCGATAACCACAAGTATAAAGAGAAAACCAGTATCCTTAACTCACTTCTGATTCAAAAGTTATTGCATCCCCTTGCTCAGTAAACCGTTCCTTATTCTGCAGGTTGTCAAGATAATCCAGAGTCTCTAAGCCTTCAACTCGAACTTCACTGCAAAAAGGTAAAAAACAAATAAAAGAATGAGGGAATAAAACACTATCAAACCAGAAAAACTAAAGCCTGCATTTGGGCAAAAATTAATAACAGCATGTGTAAATCAGTTTTGCCTTAGAACGACAGTAGGCTATATAAGGCAAATATAAAGATCTACCACAACATTCTTCAGCAGAAATGGCTGTACAATTGGTGGATTCAGAAAATAAGAAACAAAAATTTAACTCAAAAGCTGATAGTGGACTGAGAAGTTGCAAATATTGGCCAGTCTAATTTTCAAAGAGTTCCATTTTTCACATATCTGCCCATGTGAACATTATCAAGGCTACCAACACCAAGTGGAATGGGAAAAGATGAACTAAAGGGATTATATCTAAATCTAGCATCAGGTACAAGTTGGACTATTGCATTATAGATAACCACAGAACAGGAAAGCTATTCAATAAGCCAAGAAAGCCCGAATTTTCAAGGTTAATGCAATGCAATAAAGGAAAAACCTATGCAAAATTGTTAATAATTGAAACTTCTAAGGTTCTGATACTACTCACAAGTCAACAATACATAGGGATGGAACAAAGATTCTTTTAGAACAAACCCTAAATACAGAACCAAAAAGAAATACTAACATGTTGAAGGTTTGAGGATTTGCTTACACACTTGTATATTCTGTTTTCTGTAATCTATTAGTGGGGTTAGGTAAAAGTATGGATTTGGCTTGAGTATTGAATCAACTAAGAATAACTTAGTTATGGGCTGAAGTGAAATATGGTGAAAGTATGGCTCAAATCTGTTTTTGTAGTTTGCACTTTAAAACTAGTAGTTAAATAGAAGCCTCAAGTAATCAATGAAATATAACTTTTTGAAGGTTCAACTTACACAACCTGTTTTGTTTGTGCTGTGTGTGTGAAGTTAAGTTACAGAGCCTGCTGTGTGTGTGAGCTGTGAAAGTGTCTTCCATGCTACCATTCTGAACATGGCATCAGAGCTGTAATTGATCTTTAAGGGGTTTGTGGCTGAGAGAAAACAAGTAAGAAACCTTCCTAAAAGACTTAAACACTTGCGAGTTTCAGAGTATGGCTTCCAGCAGTCTTTCCACTCCTTCAGCTCCTGTTTGCACTAGCGAAAACTACCAAATATGGGCAGTTAAAATGAAGGCTTATCTGAGAGCTTTTCATTTGTGGGAAGCTGTGGAAAATGGTGTAGATCCTCCTCCCTTGGGAGGAAATCCCACAGCTGACCAAAGGAAACTATATAATAAGGAGTGCGGGAAAAAGTTCAAGGACTATAGCATGTGAAACAGCAAAGCTTGGGACAAGATCAAAGAGGAGTCCCTAGGCAGTGGAGAAAACAGGGAAAATGCAAGTGTTTAACTTGAGAAGGGAGTTTGAGTTCCTTCCAATGAAAGACTCAGAATCTAAGAAAGATCGCTAGTTAACAAAATCAGGCTGTTGGATGAAGATTTGACCAACAAGAGGATTGTGGAGAAGGTTCTTGTTAGTCTAACAGAAAGATTTGAGGCAAAATTCTCATCTTTAGAAGATTCTAAAGATCTGAACCAGCTAACTCTGCAAGAGCTGGTCCATGCCTTGCAAGCACAAGAACAAAGGAGTTTAAGATGAAGAGTCAATAGAAGGAGCCCTTCTTGTCATGAATAAAAGCTATGTTTCTACTAGTAGCAGTGGGAAAAACAAGAGAATGAAGGAGAAATGACAAATGACGGCAAGAAAAGTTTTGAGAAGAGAGGAAAATTTCCAACATGTGGAATTTGCAAGAAGACCAATCATCTAGAAGGTCTTGCTCAGAGAATAAATAATGTAGAAGCTGTGTCAGGTATGATCACATTGAAAAAGCTTGCAGATCCAAACAAATCAAAGACAACAACCACCTGCACAACAGGACAACTTTGTAGAGAACCAAGTTCAGCAGGAAAACCATTTGTTTATGGTTTCAGTCCCTCAAAACCTCAAAACATACCTGGTTTGTTGATAGTGCATGTACCAACCACATCGCAAGTGATGTTAGCTTGTTGCACACCTTGGGTAAAGTGACAGGAAGAAGGTCAAGCTAGCAAATGGAGATGTAGTGGAAGCTCAAACAGAGGAACAATACTTGTCCAGACTAAGCAAGGTATTAAAACAGTTCCTGATGTTTGCTTAGCTTAGCCAAATGCAGAAAAGGGGCATGGGTGTTATTCAAAGGCTATTGCTGCACTATTTTTGAACCTAGTAGTTTTGATATAGCTAAGGTGAAATTGGTTCACAATAGTTACTCTTTTAATTAGGAATTAGTAAAGCAACATGCATATAATGCTGGCCATGAGAAGTCTTGGTTAAGGCATTGGAGATTGGGCATTTTAACTTGAAATCTTTAAAGTTTATGTGCTCAAATGAATTAGTGAAGGATTTACGGCAGATTTTTGTGAACAATGAAGTTTGTGGGCTGCTCTCAGCTCGGGAAGTTGCATAAGAAAACCAATTGAAAAAGCTTGGAGAGCATAGATTAACTTAGAGCTAGTGCAAACGGATGTCTGTGGTCCAATGAGGGATTAATCCTTAAGCCAAAAAAACGTACTTTATCTTGTTTATTGATGATTTCGCAGGTATAACTTGAGTCTATTTCCTAAACTCCAAGTTCCAAGTATTTTCTACAGCAATTCAAGGTTTTCCTGGAAAAACAAAGTGGCTGTAATTCAAAGACTCTTAGATCAATGGGACTGAATACATCTCTACAGAGTTTCACAAGTTTTGCAAGGCTTTGAGCAACATCAGTTGACAATCAGCTATTCTCCTGAATAAAATGGAGTTTCAAAGAGACAATACGATCGTAATGGAGATGGCCAGATTCATGTTATTTGAGAAGAAGCCACCTAAAAGCTTCTGAGAAGAAGCAGTTTTACTATTGTATACATGCTCAACAGGCTACCTACAAGGTTTATGGCAGGAAAGACACCTATTGAGGCTTGGAGTGGTAAAAAAACTTTCAGTGCAGCACCTGAAAGTCTTTTGCATGTGCCACCTATAAAGAGGGGAAAACTTGATGAAAAAGCAGAAATTGGGATTTTCTTGGGGTATGCAGCAGAATCCAAGGGCTACAAAATCGACAATCTACAAAATATGAAAGCAATGGCAAGTAGGGATGTGGAGGCTGATGAAGAAGCATATTAGTATTGAAAAAGAAACAGAGGTTGAAGGGAAATGCAGTGGCTCAACTAGAAAATGGTGTTGAAATAATTTAGAATCCAGCTTAGGAGATCAAGCTGAAGACAGAAATTCAGAGTAGAGCTCACTGCTGACACTGGTGTCCTCAAAGTTAGACCCCTAGCTGATGTGTATTAGAGGTGCAAGGTACCGATCTTTGAAGTGTGGAACCAGGCAGTGGAAGAGAAGATGAATATGATAGAGAAAAAAGGCACAAGGTAGCTTGTCTCTAAGCCTAAAAGCAAGAATGTAATTGGTGTAAAATGGGTCTTTAGGATCAAACTTAATCCCAATGGATTCATCTTCAAGCATAAGGCCAGATTGGACGTTAAGAACTATGCAGAATAGCCAGGAGTGGACTATGGTGATGCTTTTGCACCTACAGCTAGGCATGACACCATTAGACTGTTGGTGGCACTCGCAGCTTAGATGGGATGAAGAATGTGTCACATGGATGTCAAATCAGCCTTCTTAAATGGCCTGCTTCAAGGAGAAATTTATGTAGAACAACCAAAAGGGTCTCAAGTTAAAATAGTGAAAGGATGGTATACAAGCTAAGAAGGCACTCTATGGCCCAAAACAAGAAACAATTGTGCAGCAGAATTGACTCCTATTTGTCAAAACAAGGACTCAAGGAATGAAAATGAAGCTAAAACATATGTTAGAGAGGATGATGATGATGAGAAGCAACAACTCGTTATATCTTTGTATGTTGATTACCATTTGTAGGGGTGTAAATTGATTTGGAACATACCAATATAAATCGAACTTCCCAATTGAATTTTATTTTGAAATTCAGGGTATTGATGAATTGAACAGCACTTTAGGGCTGGTTCTATTGATGAATTGAAGAGCACTCCAGTGTATGAATTCAGTCTTGGCTTTGCCGTATTTTCATGGAATTCTAAAAGCAGGATTTGGTAGCTCAGTCAACTGTTGAGGCTAAGTACATAGCAGCAGCAGCTACTGCTAACCAAGCAATTTGGCGAAGAAAGATTCTTAATGATTTGAAGTGGAACAAATGAAAGCTATTGTCATTAATGTAGATAATAAATTTGCTATTACCATAGCAAACAATGTAGTCCAAGAACCAAGCACACACATGTCAAGCTCCATTTCATTAGAGTAGTGTATTGGATTAAGATTCTATTAGATTTTAAAAGATTTTAAAATTCCAATAGTATTCAATCTAGATTTTTTTGGAGTCTATTAAAATCTGATGGTATTCAATATTGTATTAATGTAGATAATATTTGGCTATTACCATAGCAAACCAATGTAGTCCAGAAACCAAGCACAATGCAGCACATGTCAAGCTGCCATTTCAATTAGAGTAGTGGTATTGGATTAAGATTCTATTAAGATTTTAAAATATATTTAAAATTCCCAATAGTATTCAATCAGATTTTTTTTGGAAGTCTATTAAAATCTGATGTATTCAATCTAGATTTTTTTGGAGTCTATTAAATCTATTGGATTAAGATTCTATTAGATTTTAAAAGATTTTAAAATTCCAATAGTATTCAATCTAGATTTTTTTGGAGTCTATTAAAATCTGATGGTATTCAATCTAGATTTTTTTGGAGTCTATTAAAATCTGATGGTATTCAATTATGACCTTTTAAAAGTCCATATAAATTTGATGGTATACAAAAAATTACTAATTTGAAAAGATTTTGTAAAATTATTGATTTCGTTGGGATTTTAAGGTGCCCGGTATGAATAAAAGAGTCATTCACAAATCCATCCTCCCAACCCAAAGATTTCAAAAATCTTTTAAAGTCTAACAGAATTTTAATCCAATACACCCCTTAATCAGGACGAAAGCAGAGCGAGTACTTGCGAATTTAAAATGTATCTATTTAAAATTTTACTACTCGTATCCGATCTAAACTCATTTAAATACTCATTTAAGTACATGTATTTGAACCCGTTTAAATTTTACTATATGTATTTGTCCAAAACTCGTTTTAAGTACCTCTTGAATGGGTAGGGTACCTACGAATCTTAAACTATTCAAATTCGAACTTATTTAAAATATATTTTTTACTAATAACGGATAGAATACTTGCAGGTACCAATTAACGAACCTATTTAATATAGAGATTAACGGATAACTGGTATCCAAATATCTATACATATACCCTACTTGTATCCATTATGGGTAGTAATTTCACTACCCATATCCATTATGGGTAGTAATTTCATTATCCATATCCGTTGCATACCAATTTATAACTACCCATATGCTCTTTAAATGGATCGGAGCAGGTATCCTAAAATACTTGTACCACTTCTATCCCTACCCCTTAAAATGTAAAACAATGTGTTAATTATTGGATTAGTTTCGAATTAATTCATGTACTGTGACTTTGATATTTTGACAAAAATTAATATTAATGTTGCAAATTTTCAGAATTAATTTGATTATTTTTGAAATTTTTATGCATCAATTTCAATTAAATAATGATATAATCAAATAAAAAATTGAAAAAGTTTGAAATAGTCAAAGAACTGAAAAATACATTCTGCCATTGTTGTGGCTAGACCACTAGGCTCTGTGAGCCGCAAGCGGCAGGCCATGCATCGGTTTCAAATTAATATAAAACCACCTCCTCGCGCGAGCTCTAGCAGTTGGCGGAGGTCTATGGTCTTCTAATCACATTGTGACTGTTCTAGGAGCACAGGATGGCCGCTGGCGACGCAGGCCATTGCAGCCTTTCACTTTCGACAGTGGTAAGGTTTTAATGACGGAAAAAAAAATGATTTTGGAGAAGATGACGCATTTAATTTTTGGTCCCTCATTGTTTTTCAATTTTTCAATTAGATTCCAAAACCTTTTAATTTGTTCAATTAGGTACTGAAATTAATTTTGATTAAATATATAAAAATCACTGTAATTCCATCAAGGTCAATAAAAATCTATAAAAAAGTCTCACCAATTCCACAAAACTCTATGTAGAATTCTAGTGGAATATGTGAAAATCTTAGAAAATCCTTTAATTTCATCAAACTCAATAATTCTTTTAAAATCTTACACGATCCTAAGTCAATACACCCCCTTAGAGAAGCTGAAAAAAATCAAGAAGTTCACTTGGTAAAATTGCAAATCTGAGCAGCAAATTGCAGATATCTTCATTGAAGCTTTGCCTAAAGCAAAGTTTGAAAGTATAAAAGAAAATTCTCAACGAGTGTTGAAGACTGAGAATTTGCTTGATTACTTTTGACTAATTGTTTTGGAGGCAAATTTGTATTTTCTATTTTCTGTTACAAGCTTGCTGTTACATCATGTCTATTAGTGGGATTAGGTAAAATATGGGTTTAGCTTGAGTGTTGAAGTCAGATAAGTATGGCTTAGTTATGGGCTGATGTGAAGTATGGTGAAAGTATGGCTGAAATCTGTTCTTGTACTTTAAAACTTGTAGTTAACTCTATATAAGTCTCAAGTAAACAATGAAATATAGCTTTTGAAGGTTCAAACTACAGAAACTGTTTCATTTGTGCTGTGTGTGTGAAGGTTTAGTTACAAAACCTGATCGTTGTTTGTGAGCTCTATGTATTCTGAACTACCATTCTCAACATAATGATTAAGTTGACCCTCTCATATGTCAGTAAATTCACAATTTCCCAAGACCACAATTGTAGGGGTTGAAGAAAAATCATTGACACTTGTACAGTCACAGGGTTATCTGGAATAAGGCCTCTTTTGGTTGGGGGTAAGTGAACTCGGGAACTTGGACTTCCGGGAAATAATGAATTTGGTCATGTTTGGTTCCCAAAAATAAAGAACTTCCAGGGAAGTTGAATTGCTCAACTTACTGTCCGTACAGGAAGTTGTTTCCTCTCCTCAACCCAAGGAAGTGCACTTCCTGACCTCTAAAAATTTGACAATCTCCACTTTGCCCCTATTTAGTGCTACTGTTGCAATAATTAAAAGCTTATGGAAATTTGGTATTTTTGGCTTAAGATGACTTTTTGCAACAACTCGACCCAATTTGACCTCTTAACAGCCCTAAGAAATTAACTTCATTAATTAATTAACTAAAATATTTCACAAACACAACATTATGGAAATTTGGTATTTTTGGCTTAAGATGACTTTTTGCAACAACTCGACCCAATTTGACCTCTTAACAGCCCTAAGAAATTAACTTCATTAATTAATTAACTAAAATATTTCACAAACACAACATTTTTCTAATTAAAATAATATTTTTATTTATTATTATGTAAAATATATGAATTATAAGGTAAGTCGAATGATGTCAAACATATATAAAATGTGCTTCATAGTTTTTTTTTCAATGAATTATTTTAATTATTATACTTAAATTAGTTTTTTTTTTCAATGAATTATTTCAATTATTATACTTAAATTCATAGTAGGAGCATTATCGTCATTTGACATGTAAAAATTCATTAACAAAGTTTTTTTTCCTCGGAATTCAATATATCAACCAAACAATATTCACACTGTACTTCCCAGGAAGTAGGTGAATTTGAACCAAACGAGGCCTAAGCAAACATCTTATCTCTTTTTAATGAAATTATTTCTTTCCTGATTTACTCCACGTTTGATCCAAGCTCCTGCTTAGAAAGAAAACTTCCTTTTTTTTTTCTGAAAGGAAGAAAACTTCCATATTTAATGAAAACATGCCTACTGAATTTTCCCACAATTGATTCCAACCTCTTGCGCAAAAAGGAAAACCAAAATTCGTCCAAGAAATATTTGTCAAAATTTGCTAAACATCAGACCAAATCAACTGATAACAAAATATTCCCAGACGTGAAATATCTCCAAAGAGGGAAGGCATGGATTAAATTCAACCTTTTTTCTTTAGTTAAAATAATGATATGAACCTTCTAGGAACAACTTATATCACCAGGAGAATTAGGGAATAGAAAAAAATTAGTAACCTATTCTTTACCCCCTATGGTTATCTCATCAGTTACAGCTAGGTCAAGTAAAGCAGAGCTAAGAGGATAGTAGAGTCTTGGAAAGAGAGGGGAAAAAAAATATTAGTCCATTTGGATAAATAATCATTTAAGGAATGTGGATTTGGATTTGAATTTCAAGACTAAAATCATAAAATTTAGTGTGCTACCAGAACTCTAGATACTTCATTATTTCAAATGACTAGCTATCCAAATGGACCATTAGTAAGTGTAACTAGGGATAATGCTTATTCTACCAATTTCGCAAGTTAAAAGAATAATGTTTGAGGATCTAGATAATTTAACAAATCCTATGTTTTCTGTCTCCCTAAACACACAAAGACTGAATATGGTTAATCATTCCCTCCTCATTCATCATCTGACTTGAAGCCCCATAAGAAAAAGCATTGGTCTCAAACGATCAAATCATGAACTGCCATCTGCAGAACTAAGACAGCT
Source organism: Jatropha curcas (assembly GCF_014843425.1). Next base: position 1,121,985 of record NW_023590566.1, read on the forward strand.
CTTGCATATGAAGCAGAAGATTAATGTGAATAAAGGTTGGTATCCAATGATGGTGAAGCTTAAACATATTAAGGCGCGGTTGACTTGTTTATTTTTTCATTTTTAATCTAGAGGGAATGTATGACTTGTAATAGCAAGCAAAGGAAATCAACCAAGGTTCTAAAGAAGTATTCTGGGAGCAGCTTAGCAGGTACATATAAAAACATGCTTCGAATTTAAGGTTTCCGAAAGCATCCAAGGATTATATCACAACCAAAATCTCCTACTATTGCCAGAAACAAACAAGAGGAATATTACAGCAATTTACAAATCTATTCTATATTAACTTTTTCAACAGGAAGTTGAACTTGTAACCATTCTGAGGTTTCCAGATCATGGTTTTAAATAATTCCAAATGGAAAATTCTGTTAACAAAATTAAAGGTTTTCAAGATAAAAACATGGCTTAGTAGTTAGATGAATCAACAACTATAATGACAGTATATTATAAGGAAAAGTAGTGAATTCTACATGACAGCTTATGACAGTCTCATGCATGTCTAAACAATAAGAAGATACTAATACAACTGTGAAGCACGTCATATTATGACCAAAACAGCAGAAACCAAGTTTATCATACCTGATGTCTGAAACGGAGAAATAAGTGTGATATGCAAAAGTGAATGAAAATGGCTTGCCATCAGCATTGGTATTTCGAACCCGAGATGTCAGCATCAAATCTCCTCCCGGTCCCAAAGCTACCCTCAAGCGGAATTCAAAACTAAGAGCAGAAAAAAAAAAATAAAAGCATTTTATGCAAGCCTATCACATGGAAAATTAATTATGTAAATTTTACCAAACAATAATTGTAATAAAGAATTCAAATAAATTAAAGATTTCAAATACTTCACCTATGAGGCCAAATTTTCATATCGTCTTCAGTGGGCTTGAGGATCAAATCAATAAAAGCCCTACTAGAAGAAATTGTTGGAAAAGGAGGTGGGTCAGAGTCGATGCTCCAAAATCTATTCCTTGCAAATCCATGTGACTCAAGACCACCATGACTTGCAAACTGCATATATTGACCAAGCTTTCATGACTACGAACATGATAAAACAAGTAAGAAGGAAGGTAGAGGAATAGGAACATACTTGAGGGAAACATATTGGAATACCTCCTCGTATAGCCTTTGAAGTCCTAAATTGAGCCTGTACAATACATCCAACAGTCAGTTTGAGCTCATTTAGGAGAATAAAAATGACTCGGATATGAAGCACACAACAGGAACATCCTGGTGCACAAGACTTTCAAAATTGAAGGATCTAGGTAAGGTCAAATATGCAGCCTTCCCATGCACTCTAAGAAGGCTGTTTCTATAGGTTGAACATGTGACCTTAAAGGTTACAATGGAACAATCTCACTACTACACTTCACCATCTCCAGATAAACAGATATAAGAATAAAAAGATAATTAAGGAAAGATGTAAATAGGTACAGTTAGCTCTTGTCTAATCATCTATGGCATGGCAACAACAAGAAGCATCATGCATGACACAACATCAGCAGCACCAAAAGTTGCACAATGCCAATGAACTAAAGATGCATATTTACAGTGGATCCAGAGAAAATATAGAAGACTTTTGACTCAGGATGACATGGTACCTTTACTACTGGCAATTAATATTTTTTCCCAATGCAACAACCAGTCAACTACAGAGTTCCGTACTCTTGCAATCATTTAAAGTTAGGTCATTTCAAAAAAAAAAAATAAAAAGAAAAACACAATGCTCTAGTAGAGTGCAATAAATTCATTCACATGCATTTTCTATTTTTCATTTGTACTTGACATTTTTAAAGTAACACTGTTTTACATGTCTGTAATTGATGTAGTGCAAAGGATATACTATATAGAGATATAAAAACTTCAATGGCATTCCAAAAGTGGAATCAAACACAATAATTACAAAAGCAAGAACTACTAGATTATTACATAGCACCTTACTGCTAACAAAAAGCAACTCCTCTCCGTGGTCATTCTTCCAAGATGTTACCTGACCCCCATATAGATACACCTGGATAAACAAAAATACGTAAAACGGTGCACTATAAAAAGAAAGGAACTATTATGGCAAAAGAGAGTAAGCTTGTGAACTGACCCCATAGATGATGACAACAAAAAATTAAACAAGACAATAGTACAGAAGACATGCAAAACATTAAAATTCATGACATTCAATAGCTACCTAAATAAGGAAAACTTCTCCAATTTCCTCGCTGCTTAATGGCCTTAACCAAGTCTACTGATTCCCTTAGATGTCATCAGTAAAAGTTCTATCACAGTTCTATTATTCATTGTGCTGCAGATAGTCCACCTTTATTATTAGAAAATCTCCAGAAATTAGGATACCCAGTGAATTGTCGAATAACAATATTTCAAGATTTTATAAGATCTATAAACAATCATCTATACTTTTCAAGTAGTGCATTACCCAAACCCAAGTACCCTCTATTTGATATGAGAAAAAAGAGACCGATATGTGCTCAAAATCTATGAAAAAATATATCCAAACATTAGAAAAAATGAAGCTCAATTAAGTTCAAATATGAATAGAAGGCATAGTTTTTTCTACTCTATTTGTTACCTAATACTACATATCAGATAAGGGTAATTGATTATGGATATGACGACTTGATAAGTCCAACCAACCGATACATGCACACATAAACTACTCATGCCAAGCTCAGATCGTGAAGTGAAACAGAAAAAAAAAATATGCACATGCAAGACTTTTTCTGTTCGAGAGGAAAGGGAGAAAAGGAAAAGATAACCAGTCTGTAATACGCATTACCTACATTAACATAACTATATATAAATTTAAATGTAGCTAATGTACTTCTTTCTATCCTATTCTTTCTAAACAGGGTATTATAGATAAATAAAAGAAGCAGCTTAAGCTAAAGCTACTCTCAGTGAAACAGATCAGTCTGACAAGAAACATTAAATCAGAGGACACCGAGCTCAAAGGTTTGTTGCACTTTTATTCTGTTAACAAAAGGCGAAAATCAACTCTAATTTTTTTTTTTTTTTTTTCAATGAACATATAACAAAAAAAGAGGAATAAATTTTTCTTTTCCTATTGGTGCATTATTCTCATTCTAAAGATCATTCAAAAGAAGCCCAAACAGATTTTAAATTTTGAGAATATTTCAAACACTAGGAAAATCACTTGTGACTGAATAGCCCACATCCATGTTAATCCTTCTCAACCTGCATATGTCTAAATCATGCAGATGGATGGGAATGTGTGTCAGACTGTTGCATTTCTTACATATATTATTGTAGAAATCCACAAAGTTAAGAATCCATTCCATTTAGCTAAAATTTCATTATTAGATCTTAACCATTAGATTTGGATTTATCAAAACCAAAGCCGCCAACTAAGGAAATGGCAATTGCTGAATAGGTAAGAAGCAAAACTCAACAAGCATACAGTTTAAACTAACCAGAAGTAGCACCTATATTTAAAACCTGATCAAAATAACTCTAGCTCTAAATCTGAATAGACTCTCTATTGAAAATACTAAATCTATTGCCGGTAAATCACATTGCTGAGTCCTGACGCGCAAACATTCCATAGAAGATTGCAATTGGGAAAAAAAAAAAAAAAAGAAAAGAAAAAAGAAGAAAGAAACCCTAATGAAATATTAATGCATTCATTATAATTCGGCCAATCAATCATAGCATGCAAATCCAAAGTTAAGCTTCAAGATTAAGCGTTTAAAATTCGAACCGATAAGATTAGCATCCTTAACTTTAACCTAAATTCAATTGCTAAATTCAGACATTAACTAATTACAATTCCATCAAGAGATCTGAGCTTATTAATGCGCAAACAAATGCAAAGGAACCCTAAGTGAAAAATCGGAAGCAGATTAAACAGCGAAAGGAGTTAGATCATATAAATAAGAATCAAAAATCAGAGCAATGAGAGTATGGTAGTGGCCGTGGCCGTGGCCGTGGCCGTGGCCATGGCGATGGCTCATCGTCTATATATTACCTCGACGGAACTGCCGCGTGTCTCGCGGAGAACGACCTTGTCGAATCCGTTGATGCCTTTACACAACTCCACCGGTATCTTATCGCTGCCCCTAGCCATTAATTCTCCCTCTAGCGCTCAGCTCTTCTTCTTCCTCTTCTTCTTCTTCTTCTTGTACTTGAACAAACTTGCTGTACAAATTTGTAAAACCCTCTACACTATTGAAATTCAGTAGGAGCTCTTTATGTGATCTCTGTGTTTGATTTTTGATGATTTGATTTAATATTTAATTTTTGTTTTGCTCTGCCATTTCCAGAGCTGCAGTGATACTATGATTTTTATTTTTCTGTTTTTTTATTATTATTAGTATAATATTTTTTCGATGGAGAAAGCAAGTAAGCAACCGACTGACCCCAACTATTTCCAAAATGGATAGAATTCCTTTTGTCCTTTTCAGTTTCCAAATCCATCCATATTTTTGTTTCCGCAAGTTGTATAAATTCACTGTTATACTTTACACCCAAAAAAAATCTGACACCTTTAATTTTAATTTAAAACATTATTTATTAAGTATTTTAATTGGTAAAATTTTTAATTACACATTTCAAATTTATAAATTAAATCAATTAAACTATCATTTGATAGTATAAAAATATGAAAATTAATTATTTTCAAAAAAATGTGAAATTAATTAATTATTATTTTATAAGATATAATAACTATAACATGGAATAATTATTTTACATATAAAATAAAAAATATCAAACAAAAGAACTATTATTTCTTTAGCTAACAAAGATGGAAAAAATATATATATATATTCTGGTGATGGTGGTTATGGTATTTGAAGTGGAAAAATAACTCTATATCGTAGTGTTCGATACCATTTAAGAGAATTTGCAGATAATCATTCCGAAAATAAAAAAAAAATTATTTAATTTGCGGCATTTTTCATTGAGAACTACTATTGAGAGGGGATTTGGCATTTTGAAGAAATGTTTTCAATCCATAGACTCAAAATCCAGTTGGCTTTATGAAACACAAATGGATTTGGTGTTAGCAAGTTGCATCCTTCGTAATCTTATAATGAGAATTGATCCCGATGACTTTATAACGGAGGAATCAATTGCTCAACATAGTCAACAATTTATGAGACAAATGGTTAATCTTAATCCAAGAGAGGAAAGAGAAGAGAGTAGGGAAAATATTTTCCAACTAATCTTGCATATAATAACCAAATGTTGGAAAATAACTTGCTGAAAAATATTTTCTAATAAAATATTTTTCAGCAAATTACTTTCATGCAAGTTATTTTATGGAAATAAATGGAACTTTAATTTTAAAACAATTACGAAAGTTTTTACGAAAAATACATATGTGACTTTCAACTCTATATTATACGTTTTAACGCCATATATCTCTATATTTATATTTTAATTCTATATATAAATGTTGAATGAAGAGGAATGATGGAATTTTTAATAATACCCTTAATGACATTTGAGATACTTAAAATAATTTTAGTCATGATCAATTAAAAAATTTTCAGTTAAATAAATAAATAAATGGTTAAATCTAATCCAAGATAAGAGGAACTAGAGAAGAGTAGGGGAAAATATTTTCCAACGGAATCTTGCATCTAAATAACCAAATGTTGGAAAATAACACTTGGCTGAAAAAATATTTTCTAATAAAATATTTTTTCAAGACAAATTACTTCATGCAAGTTACTTTAATGGAAATAAATGGAACTTCTTAATTTTAAAAGCAATTACGAAAGTTTTTTACGAAAAAAATACATATGTGACTTTCACTCTATTATATACGTTTTAACGCCATATCATCTCTATATTATCTATATTGTTTAATGGCGCTAGTAATGATAACCTAGCACTCACGAATGGTTGAAGATAATTTGAGGATGTGGAGAGGAGAAATATTTATAATATTATTATTCCAGAGGGGCCATTCTTAATGATCGAGGAGAGCGTAGAGAGAGAGAGTTTTAGTCATGCACATTAAAAAATTTCAGTTAAATAAACTAAATTTAAATATTTATAATAATTATCTATATTTACTACCACTTCTAAAACTATGTAATCTACTAATTTTACTATCACCTATAATCTGGAAATTTTACACTGCGAGTAATAAAGATAAAGACCTTCTTGCGATCAATGGATATAAATTAATTTTATTGTGAGATCTTAAAATTATAATATATATTTGTGTATTCACAAAAAGCCATGTTTGGATAATCCTTTAAATTTTGTAGGATTTTGTTTTGTTGGAAGAGTTCCCGGCAATTTTTGTTAACTTTAGATTTTTTTTTTCCTTAAAAAATATATTAGGAGCGTGAGTTTTTCTGACTTTTTTTTTTAACTTTAGCGTTTACAGAACTGTTTTTAAAACCAAAAACCACACTTTTATAATTGAAACCATTTTGAGGAGTTGGTCTTATTGCTATATTGTCATTCACCACTCTCACACATTATAACAGTTTTTTTAAGTACATATCCCTTATTAGGTTTTTAGTATTATTAATTATTAATCTATTTACTATTAATATTTATTATGTGGTATTTAATTAATATTATTATTATTATTTTTTCTCTTAAGCTAATATTAAATTCTAATAGTCAATTTATCAATTTAAGAGCGGAGGAAAAAAATAATAGCATCACACTTTAAATAATATTTATGTAAATAAAAATATTAGAGAGTTTTTTCTATATTTCTGAGTTACACTCTATATTAGTAATTATTTTTAAATTTAATTTAAAAATTATTCATAATGTCATTTGGTATTATTTATTTATTATAAGAGTTGGATTTTATATTTTTAATTCTAAAACTTGACCCCAATTACACAGCATATTGTTTTTACACAACACACTTATGCTTTGGTAAATCAACATTTCTTGAAATTGAAAAAAATTAAATTGTGAAATTTTTAACCACTCTTTGGTCGCCGGAAAATACGGTTGAATTAATTTAAAGATTTTTATTAGGGAATGTACATAATTATACCCTTAACTGATTGATTAATTGAAAAAATTTTCACACCAAAATCATGATTCTAATAAGGAGAGAGGAAACATTATATTTTCTTATAAGAAAAAACAGTTTTTCACACACACGCGGTAAGTATTCTCATTACATTGGCTTCTATTTTAATAAATAAAAAAATTAAAAATAACAACTATACAACAAAGCAATGGCCAAACAGAGCGGAGGGAACATTCTATTAAGTTTCTTTATTAATTTTTAGAGGGTATGTAGAGGTAAATGATTTACAACAGATCTTTATTATATGTAGTGGAGTAGTTTATCTTCACAAACACCCAAAATTAATTATAAATTATAAGGAGTGAAGTTGTTTAATTTATGCTTGGAAATCGATATAATTTATGATCGGTATATATTTGAGGTATTATTGATTTGGCGAGCATTACATATATTTTTGTTTTTGCGAGTCAAAACAGTAATTTGCAGGAGAACACTTCCAGTTGTAAGAAGGGGAGTGGAATACCTTTAAAACATTTCACACACAAGGTGCCTCGCTTTTTTTATTTGAAAGTAGTCTTAATTGTCGCACACCTGTAGGAGTGAGCTACTAACGTCGTTATTTTATGATAGTGTGTTGTATTTTGACTATGCAGATTATATCTACTTTTTTTGTCCTATTTTAAATTTATTTTTTAATCTATGTACACTAACGGAGGGCCTTAAAACCCCATGAGTTTTTAACTTTTAGGTTATAAATAAATACACACTGGTTAATTTGTATTATATTTACTGTACAAGCTAACTTGTTAGTGCTACTTTATAATTAACTTTATTCTATTTTATTATAATGAAATAGTCTCAAAAAAAGTTTAAACTAATTTCTATACTAATCGTCAAGTATCTATTTATAATATTGCACTTCTCTTCTTATAATCTGAGTAAGAGTCTCATTACACACGAACACACAAACCCAATCACTGCAATTCCACAAACCCTGTCCTAAATAGCCTTAAATCAATATTTATATATACGATATAATTAAGATAATAAATAATAAATTATTTTTTCTACTGCTAGGTTAAAAAGAAAAAAAAAAACAAGAAGCTAAAGGCAATTAATAATGGTAATCATACGTTGCTATAGTGACAAAATATTACATACCAGTGCAGGGTGACGAATAAAATGAATATATAAACATACACACAAATCTTGGGGGGAGGACTTCAACACAAGTAACAATAAAAAACAATAAATATATAATTCTACAGTATTAAAAAAATATCATCATTAAGAGGTCATACTATGGGTTCATTGCAAAGAGGAGCAGTATAATGGGTACATCCGGTGATTCTCAAAATGTCAAATTGATTGCATTTACAAACATTAATTTAGTAACGAAAAAAAATAAAAAATAAAATTATTATTTAAAATAATTAAAACTTTTCAATCAGAAAGGCCACAACATATATCATATCAGAAATAAATTATATTAAAAAATGACATTTTATTTGAATTTCAAAAATCAACTCTTCTTTAATTGAAAAACCCATATTAATGATTCTGGATGTTGCGAGAATGGATAAAAAAGAAAAAGAAAAAAAAAGGACCTAAAGCTAGTCATAAAAGAAAGAAAATTTGTGAGAGAGTCATGCCTAAGCAGATCCGATATTGGTCTCCAAGGCTTAATTAAGTTTATTCAATTATTTCGCTTTACTTTCTCAATTTGTTCGAAGTTGCCAAATTTAAAATGAAATGTGTGTGTAATACACTGTTATTTCGTTTCATTAATTAACCGTTATATTCACATTAATTTTATATGAAATTTGGTTTAACATTATGGGACAAAATCTGGACAAAATATTATATAGTATATTAAGAGAGATTATTACAATAATAGTTGATATTAAAAATAAAAATGAAGGGAGAGGAACAAATAACAAGTAGACACACGAAGTACACACACTAAAAATTGAAATGAATACAAATAATGAATAAATTCACGTCGCGTCACAAATATATATTTTATCTGCGTAGGCACGCACTTTAGACCAAATGTGGGAATGAGGACGATATAAAATAATGCATTTCACACGAACCCCTTATATGAGCCATTCTCATTCACTGCACACTATTTACTATAGGAGTAAGCGGTCGAGGGCTATATTAACTCTTAAAAAAAATTGGGTCACAAGAAAAGTATATATTGTTTGTCATATCTATTTGACTGGATATATTTTATTAAGAACTAACTATCGTTTGCGAGAGACAATTTTTGTAAGTTACAAATTTTTCCAAATTTATTTCATTTGAATAAATACATGTGGAATTAAAAAGATACTAGTGAAAAATTTTTTATTAAGGAGGTATATTTGGAAGCTTTTTTTCCTATAGCTTTAGTCTTTTTAAATATTTGATTTGCACTTCTATTTAAGTTGTGAAGCTTTTAAAATTTTATTTTTTACGAGGGATAAGAGAAAAGAAAAACACAATTCTTTTATTTTTAAGAGAATAATGAATTTTGTCCCCTTTATGTTTGTTCTAACGCTCGGTATTTGATTGGATATATTTTTATTGATTCAGCTTTTAGTCTTTTTTTATAATAAAAAAAATAATATTTTATAAATATGGATTTCCCGTTAAAGAAAGAGATCTGATTATTTAGAGTACCTTTAGCACATGGTAATTTCTTTTATGGACACAAATTTCACTTTGGATTTGACTTGCCGTCTAGTGCTAATAAATGAGAACTTAGAAATTAAGACGGACCATTTGTTTTGGGGAACTTTCGTCGGCGGCTCCCCGCCAGACTTTTGCACTGGGAGCCTAACTTTCTCTGCTCTCGCTCTTTTGGCCGGGCTATCTTGCGCTACAGGGTCTTCCGCGTGCACAGTAGGCAATAAGTACGCGCGGCCTTCTTCGTTTGAGAGGCGAGGTTGTGGGTCCGGCGCTCGGCTGGGATAGTTGAGAAGCTAGTTAGCCTTTATTTTTGTGGTTTTTTTGGCTTGTTATATAAATTATGGGTTGGGCCTCCAAAATATTTTCGGCCCACCCTTTGAAATAATTTTAAAAGCCTTATTTTTGATTAAAGAAAATTTAGTCCCAATCTTAGTGATTTGGATTAGAATTTTCTCCCCAAATCTCTTTAAGTGTTATGAGTCTGTTTTAAGTCAAATCTCCTTAAAGTTGGTCTTTAAAGCGAGGAGTAATTTGCCTAAGGGGAGAAGAATCGCTACTTGCATAGATAGCCCGTACTTTTTTTTTTTTTTTTTGTCAATCAAAATCAAATTTCATTAAATCATGACCTTTCCAGTTGAAGAAGGGATTGATTTTCAACATTCAAATTGGTTTTTTTTAAGTAATTTATTTATTATTGTATGTTTCTAGTCTTATTTATGATGTGTGTTGTATGTTGACTATGCTGATTATATTCTATTTTTTTGTCTCTTTTAATTTTTTTTTATCTATGTAATATTAAAACATGAGTTTTTATTTAGGTTAAAATAAATACAACTGGTTAATTTGTATTATATTTTACTGTACAAGCTACTTGTAGTGCTACTTTATATGTACTTTATTCTATTTTTATATAATGAAATAGTCTCAAAATAAAGTTTAACTTAATTTCTATACTTAATTCGTCAATATCTAATTTATAAATGCATATTCTTAAAATCTGATAGATTTTCAAAAAGAAAATCAAACCATCACTCAATCCACAACCCTGTCTATAGCCTTAAATCAATATTTATATATAACTATAATTAAAAATAATAATAAATTATTTTTTACTGCTAGGTAAAAGAAAAAAAAAAAAAGAAGCTAATATGAATTAATAATGGTAATCATTTGGCTATAGTGACAATATTACTTACCAGTGCATTAGATAAATGAATATATAAACATACACACAAATCTTGAAACTCAAAAAGTAACATAAAACAAAAATATATAATTCTAGTATTAAAAATATTTCATCATTAAGAGGTCATCTATTTATTGCAAGAGAGGTATAAATCTCTTACTAAATTAAATTGATTGCATTTACAAATTAATTTAGTAACGAAAAAAAAATAAAAAATAAAATTATTATTAAAAATAAAACTTTTCTCATAACTCAACATATAATAAGAAATAAATTATATTAAAAAATTTATCAATTTGAATTTCAAAAATCAACCTCTTCTTTAATTTGAAAGACCATAATTTAATGAAATTTGATGTTCAATGGATAAAAAAGAAAAAAGAAAAAAAAGACTAAAGCTAAGTCAATAAAAGAAATTACAAAGTAAATCATGCTAAGATCCGATATTGGTCAATTAATAAGTTTATTCAATTATTTTATTTCTCAATTGTTCTAAGTTGCAAATTTAAAATGAAATGTGTGTGTATACACGTTATTGTTTCATTAATTAACCGTTATATTCACATTAATTTTATATGAAATTTGGTTTAACATTATAAAAATCTAGATAATATAAAATAAAAATTATAATCAATAGTTGATATTAAAAATAAAAATGAATATTAAAATAACAAGTAAAAGTGAGTAATGACATAAAAAATTGAATGAATACAAATAATGAATAAAGTCAACGTCACGTCATAAAAAAACTAATTATATACAAATGTGGGAATGAGGACGAATAATATGATTTCCAATTATACCCTTAATGACATTTAAGATATACTAAAGTAAGCTTGGTCATGATTAATTAAAAAAAATTTCACTTAAAAATATATATTGTTTTTATTTGACTGGATATATTTTATTAAGACTAACTATCGTTTCAAATTTTGTAAGTTACAAATTTTTCAAATTTATTTCATTTGAATAAATACATGTGATAATAAGATATTTGAAAATTTTTAAATTTTTAACTTTTCAAGTTTATTTTTTAAATATTTGATTTTATTATTTAATTGTGATTTTAAATTTTATTTTACGAGGGATAAAGAAAAGAAAAAACACATTCTTTTATTTAAATATTATTTTTTCCTTTATGTTTGTCTAATTTGATTGGATATATTTTTTATTGATTCAGCTTTTAGTTTTTTTTAATAAAAAAATAATATTTTATTAAATCATGGCATTTCCCGTTTAAGAAGAGACTGATATTTAAGATTTAGAATGGTAATTTTTTTATTAAAAATTTCACTTTGGATTGACTTGCGTCTTGCTAATAAATGAGAACTTAGAATTAAGATTTACTAATAATTTTATTTTGCTAATAATTTCAATATAAAACATCACTGCACCAGTAATTATTGAATATAAATAAAATAACACATTTTTCTACATGTAAACACTAGGAAATGGCGTTGAAATATTGACGTCCAGTCCCTGCATTGTTATCACTATGAAGCTCAGATGGGGAAGATAAAGGACATAAAAGGAATATTGTAAAAGAACTTTTTATCATAATAAAGCTCAGATGGGGAAGATAAAGAACATAAAAAGAATATTGTAAAAGAACAAAAAAAAACACACTTTTATTAAAAACAAATGATGAGTGGACTGGTTTTTACACTCTGCTGTACACACTTCCATCCTCAGTTGTAAAATACATCCTAAGCTGTCTGAATTCTCAAGCGCCTAGTCACTACATAAATCAATATTTCAATTGAAAAATGAGAAAAAAAAAATGCAAGCTCACAACAAACCTGTGACCATAAAGAATACCAATCAACTAACTCAACCAAAAATAGGGGAATTTATAAAGCTAGACATCCAAACCACCAGATTGAGAAAAAGAAAAAAAAAATTGGGAAAAAAAAATCTGGTTCTGTTCATCAATCATGAAACAAGCTTCCTGGGAGCAGAAGCAGCTAAAAATGCACTGATGCTGTCCCTTTCACTTCTGAGTTCTGAGAAACTGTGCTCCCCCACTGCAGGAAGAAATAAATTGGAGCATTTAGAATATCTAATATCAATTAAAGATGCTAAAATATATCTTTTCTGAGGCTGGGGAAGAATTTGTACAGATTCACAAATAAGCTTTCTAATGCCGCAGGGAACTGAAGGAAAAGCAGAGGCATGAAGGAGACTCAGAACAACTGAAGGGCCATTTTAAGCTTGTTCTGTTTCCATTTTGGCATCTTATAGAAGGCATCCTTCGCCATCCCAAATTTCTCCCTAAACTCTGCCGATGAGAGGTAAGTCTGCAGGCATTAAAGAGAAATATATATCTTAAGGCAGTTCCATAAATGCATTATGCTTCAGATAATGATTTGCCGATAGTTCATAGCTTACCTCTCGCTTTGTCACATCAATTTCAGTAGCAGGATCTGTCGAATTGATTTTAAGGCGTTCATACGGATATGTTGGGAGTCCTTCCTCATCTTCAGCTTCACCTTCTTTAACATCTTCCTGTATGGTGAGGGATTCTAATCTGCTGCTCATTTTCTCCATATTGTTTGACTCAGGTGTTGATTTCTCAGGTGTTGATTTCTGTATCTCAGGGCTCACTTCAAACAAGAAAAGCAGTCATATCAAATTCATGCAGAAGAAAAAATGGATATATAGTACAAATTCATTAGTCATCATAACACTTGAATGATTAAATACCTTTGACAGAGCGTGGCATGATAACTTGTCGAGCTGGAAGAGGTTGTTCAAAACTTGCACTAAGTGCTGCTATAGCTGCAGACTTGGACGCAATTTTTGATGAATCTGGGGTCACAGATTTAGGATAAACCTTCCTAACAACCGGTGGTGGGGTTGAAAGGTTCCTGCCATTAGGGTTCTCAAAAGTTGCAGCTAGTGCATTAAAAGCAGGAGACCTGCCTCTCACACGAACTCGGTCAGGGCTGAAAGACATGCTTCTGGAACGCTGAGATTTGTCTGGCACGCTACTAGATCGTCCTCCATGACCTCCATGAGATACAGGTGTTCTTCGTTTGGGTTTCTAACCATGTATCATTTTATGCAATCAGAAACAAAAAAAATGATAAACTGTATGGTGGCAAGAACAGCATATCTGGATTAAGATCATGAAAAGTGTAAATAGATTCTTGATCTAATGAGAAACTACCAGATACTTGACAGTTCTGATGGCAGTAAAAAGTAGATACATAAACCCTATGGTCTATGGGACACCACTAATCATCTATTTACTTGGAATAGAAGATAGATAGATCCTGTCTCAGATGTTTAAAAGTTTATTCTGTTATTTAAGTAATCAAGCAGGAGCTTTTCAATCATAAACAAATCTTCACTAGACAAATAGACATGTGCAGAAATAAGTCTAAATGCAAATGCATCACATAATGTTGAGCATTCTATTCATTTTATAGTTTATCTTTGACTCTCGTACAACAGCATATCCTTGTATAAACTTCAGACGCTAGTGCATGTTACTATTGTTATTATTGTTATTATTCTAATGTTTATCTGATTCCAGGTCATAATAGACACCAAAAATTTGATACTTCAATTAAAGTGCATCACAGTTTCACTTCAACCATAGATCTATATTTGAAGTTGAATAAAACATGCTTCCAGAAATATCTAATTATTCAAAAAAATTTTGATAAAAGAACTAACAATATAGATACAAAATGTTCATTATGTGGATATGAAACTCAGAAAGGCTTTACTCATTATGCTAAGAAACTTCAAAAGCAATTTGAAAACATCTTACATCAAGAACTGGAGGACCGCCATTTTTAACAATTGTAAGTTTCCTTTGGAATGAGTTTCCATGCATCTGGATCCAAATGAAGACATAAAAATCTCTTATAGAAATCAAAAATTACACTAACTGCTTTATAATATTTATAATTTAACTCACAGCAGATTTTGCAGAGTCCCATGCGAAGAAACGTGTGAAGAAAGGTGGCTCATTCCCTTCCATAACAATAAATATTGGAGCTTCACGAGATAACTTTTCTAACATGAAATCATTCTCAAGAAATTTCTGTTGAAAATGAGCAAAAAGAAAAATCAACACAAGTGGTGATATTGTTAGTATATCAGAGAAAACAATCAAATCAACACACCTAGCAGCTTATCCATGTTAAATTTCATTCAGGTTTGAGAAAAATGGCAAACTAGTCAGAACAGCATTCAACTTTAGGCAAATGATTACAAAGCCATAAACAAAATAGCGCAACATTTCATGCTTTAACTGTCAAAAACAAAGTACTAACCCAGCTAGAATATAGTAAAACCATACCTCCCCAATACTAAAAGCAAGCATTTTGCTCTTCGAGTCAACTTGTTGTCCCACCCAGACAAAGATCTCAGAGTGACAATCCAAGATGAATATATCTTCAGTCATCAAATCATCCTGGGTAAAGTTGTATATCTCACTCACCTACAATAACAAACGCAATTTATCATCACAAAGCATAATTTATCATATAGTACCTTTCACACAAGGCATCTGAATAACTGCTGCTTGCAGAATCCATAAACACAAGAAGATTACAGTAGGGGGTGAATATTTTTGAAAAGAGGCATGATTTAAATCAAAATTCAGGATATTTGTGGGGTAAGAAATAGAAAACTTTTAAGTACACATACCTTCAGATTTCCTGCAGATCAGCATTTGTTCCAGTAGCAATTAAAACCATAGAAGAAAGAGAAAGGATTAGAAATCTGATTTTACAATTTCAACAAGATAAAAACTGAACTACAAGGTAGCAAAATGAGTCTACCAATGAAAAATGCAATTTCCTTACCTTTCGAGAAAATGCAAGAGAAAAGATGAGGATCACTTTCAGCTTCCCTAACAATTTTTTGGCTAGGGTATTCAGATTTTCCTCCGAGTAAATTCCAAAACTGCTCAGATTCTGAACCCTCCTTTTGTGTCTTGGATTGTACATTTGGCTGCAGACAATTTACAAGCATACAAGGAATGATTTAGGACAGATAATACCAGGTAACATGAGCTCGAAAGGAGCTTCCTTATGCATAAGAGATTAATTTGAAATATGTAATTCAAAGACGCAAGTAGATATTGACGTAAATTTCAGTTGAAGTGATCAGCACAGCCGATGATGCCCAAAGCCTTAGGCACCAAGACACCCTTTTACATGTAGCAATTTATCCTAGCTGTTCCTTTGTCACACCTAGGGTTAGGCTAAATTATAATTAAGAAAAAAACAAAAGAAAATAAAAGTTACCCTGAATTTATGACATCAGTACTGTTTTCTTTTTTTTTTTTTTTTCTTTTGATAGGATGCCAAATCGGCTGTGCACTACACAACATGCTGACACTCTCAATTTCCATAACTCTCACCATTTTGGTGGAAACTCCCACCATATTGATTAATGAGGAGTTGAGGACTCAAAAATCCCCACATTCTTAAATGGTAACATGTAAAAGGAGACCAATCATTTCTCTCTAATTAATTGGAAGAGATTACAGGTTTCTAGCAAAGTTGAAAATTGATGTAATACCTCCAACTCCAAAAGTCCTACATAAATTTCATAAAACAAATGTAGCTGAGAATCTTTGTAAGACAAATGTGATGCTAAATACAAGTATAATCATGAACAAATAATCCCTTTGTTTATCTCTTCTCACACACACATATTCCTAAGTCAAGATGAGATTGGTCTTTTGCTGCCACACTAACAAAGACACAATTACACCACATGACAAATGACTTGGGCATTAAATGGGGCTCACCAGGAATCCAGAATTATACACAATGCAACACTAGTTTTCCTTTTTCTTGCAAGAACTGAAACCAAGTTTAAAACTGAGACATATAATTCAACCCTTTATTCCATCAGACACACCCTTTATTCCACCAGACACGAATTTTTACAACATAAAAATAAATTCTGCAATTTCTGAATTTAGAAAACATAATAATTAAGACCCACAATAAACCAAAAAGGAAAGTTCAAAGCTCCCTGATACGGTTCTAATCATTTGATGTATATTAAATTATAGCCTTGGTACAAGAAACAGCATTGTTATGCACATTAAATGTCTATTGGCTACTGCAGCATGCTCCATTTGTGCATTACATATTTTTTCCTACGCAAATAATTCCAGGAGAATCTGTTTATATTAAATCAATCTGGTTAAAGAAAGCATGAAGAGGATTCATCATACCTTTATCAGATCCAGTTGCCTTTCCATAAGTTCCTGGTCATCTGAGGTTGTAAGGTTTCCAGACCATGTAAAGACAGAGGAGTCATTTTGCAATATGTAACAGTAAGAGGAATTCAGTGATGATGCAACCTGATTAAAGTTCAATCGAAAAAGAAATAAGGGAGTAAATATCATCCTATATACTCAACAATAGTGAACATAAAGAAAGTGCATAAAAACAGAACCTAGATCCATATCCAATAGAACAAAGATTCATATCCAAAAAGTGCATTTATCACACCTAGAGTGTCACAAACCTTTCTACATGGCAGTTTTGTGAACTCCATAGGAATGAGATCACTTATGATGCTGCCAAGAATTAGTAATAACAAGACGCGTATTGCTCAGGAGGATGATTTATGTTCCTCAAGATATTCACTTTTTTGCCTTCTAATAAATTTTTCATCTAGCAAATAGATTAATAAGTATATGCCAATCATAGCAGAGTGTCAAGCCATACAATGCAAGCAGCTATATTGTCAAATGCACAGATGTTGGTGTTGTCAATATTACTTGAGAAGTGTTTTATGTTGCTATATCACTATTCAGTTGAAAGTATCTGCAACAAATTAAGGGTCCATAGAGAATGATTTCATATTACTGTGATAAATTACACAAAGAAAAAATGTTGACTGTGATTAAATTTAAATATAAAAATTTTCAAGTCATAACAAATCATTCCAAAGATTAAATATAAAATTTTTGCTTTCCATCACCAAAAAGACATAGTTTTCTTTTAAAATTTTTTTTTTGTCAAAAACAAAAACAAACTGCTTGGACCGGCTAACCTGTTCACAGGTCGCAAGTTTTTGGTTGACTAGCCTGCATACCAGTTCTCAGAGGGTTTGAGTTAAAACAGGTTTCAGGAGTAGACTTATCCACCCTTGCAACCGATCCCAGTTTTACTGGTTTAACCGATTGATCCATCCTGATATCAAAACTGTGATTAAGACTTAAATTATATACGTCATTGTCATTTAATATCATTAGTAACAACTAGTAACAGTTTCTAGGGTGCTTTTCCATATAGCCAACTTCTTTTTAGCACCAAGTAGGGTTTCGTCTATTAAAGCCATAATATACACAGACAATCTACGCCACCAAAGAACATCCCCTTAGATGTGCTTTGTCAACCCATCTATGAGCAATGGAAAAAAGAAAAGGTTTAGTCTTCACCCTAAAAAGATTTAAATGTTGCAAATCAGGAGGAAACCTACAGAAGAATGTATCGGTTAAGGGTGGATGAACACTATGATTGTGTTTGATCATCTTAGTTACTTATAAACTATAAAAGATATTCCGTACACTCTTTCTTGTAAATTGGGTAGTGTATAAATTCACTTTTTGTTACCATCCCTAAGGATGCTCAGCTACCAAGTCTAAATTTGCATGAGACCAAACTTGGGGGACAACCTAATTTACTGCTATCTCCATTCTGGTTGCTGTAATTAAGCAAACAAAGTAGTTTGAACATAATATTAGTCTATATCTTTTATGAAAGGAAAAACATTTTCCTACACTAGGTGGACACCCGCATAAACCCAGCTAGTAGCTGATTGCCGTTGAAACTGTCACTCTTTGTTATTGTTTGTCCACTTCCCCCATCGAAAAGATACCATACGTTTATTTACGCCAAATGTTATTATTGGATTTGTTGGATGTATACACCTTGTATAGATAAATTTTTCCCTTACAAGAGACTTTGCATCCATATGTGAGTGGACGATGTGTGATACTAAGGTACTTCCACGAGTGTGTTTTTTGGAGTAGTAAGTTACAAATAATATAGTGCTTTTAGACAAAGGTGTAATAGATGGTTAAGGCTCACTTTCAGCTTATAATGTACAGAAAAACGTACTGAAGAAGTTAAATGCCAGTTTTTCAGTATCATATATGGTACAGATGAATCACAATGTCTAAAATATTGTACAAATTTAACAAGCAAACTAAATATTCCATCAAGTACAAGACATATTCCAACCTCTTCAATCCACTCTCATTAAATTCGCCAAAACAACAAGGACAAGTCATAGTGTGAATTTCACCAGTGGAACTAGATTCATTGTTTCAATTTATTTGAATAAGTAATCTAAAAAGTTATATAATTTTACTTAAGTAGACAAGGAGTGATGAGTTATTTTTATTCATCACTTCCTCCTGCTTTTATACCAAATGGGAGAATGCACACAAGTCAGGAAACTTATTTAGGGAAATGTGATACAACCACAGTCACTTCTACCACAATATAAAAACAATAATGAAAAGACTGCATGCATCCCGCTTGCAATAAAAAATTTGCAGGTATCAAAATAAGTATCAAACTAAGAATTCCCCAATTTCAAACTAAGAGCTCCAACATAAATATGTAATATCATATATCAAAAAAGATCCAGCAGCAAATAAAAAAGACATACTGGTTCAACTTGTATTGCTTGCATATTATCTGGTCCAGAACCCTGAACTCGGAACAATGCGAGGCCATCCTCCTGATATGTCTCATCTGGGAGTTCGTTTTCTGCAATATAATTCTTATATCCAGTGCTAAGACCACCCTGATAAACTTTAAATTAGTTGCTTAGGTAGTAAATTTTGAAAAGAGGTCAAGGCTAAACAATAATCAATGAATGAAACCTTGATCGAAGTTTCTTCCACAATATCTCAAAATCCCACAAACCTTAAAAACAATAAAGCTCTGAAAGATTGTAGAGAACTGAATTGGTTCATTTCCTTCATAGATGCGAGCCTAAGAAACAAATTGTAAAATAGGATCAGAATGAGGCCCCAGAAACTACAACTATCTCATCATGATTAAAAGCGCAATCAGAAGCAAAAGAAAATCACCTGGGCAGGAACAAACTTCAATGACTCAACCATCATGCTCACAAGTGAAATAGCAGAAGCTCTTTCCTCCTATAATTCAATGTGAAATGCAATATAAGTATCTAATAAATATACAAAGCAAACCATTATCCAGACATTGGTATACATTTTTACAAGAAATGGTATTGACAGCACTATAATCTAGTATCAATATCTACATTTGTATTGTGTCCAAGTATATGAATATTTGTTCGATGCAGAAGAATGATAGCAGCCTGCTCAAAGCGTTAATCCTGCTTCATGCACAAGCATATATGTGTGTGAGTGGAAATACCACAAGGAAGAAAAACAAGCAACTAAAACTGAACAGTTTTAAGGACAAAATTAAGCCTTATGCCAAGAACAAAATTTCTGTGTCAATCCAAGACGCTAAAGATGCATCCTCACCAGATGATAGTTTCTTTATCGAATACAAGTGAACACAGAGATTTGATGCCTATGCTAGAATTTAGACCATACGTAATTAAGCCTGATGCTGAACCAAATTTATTGTTGGTTCCAGTTACATGTTAACAGAAAGAGCACAAATTTAGCTGCAAGCGCTATTTTGTATTTAGAAATTTCCACTTCCCACAGATAGCAAGAGAGTCCAAAGAATAATGACATGACAACAAGAAGAGGTACAAAACCAAAGGATCCACAAAGGCATTATACTGATATATCCACTTAATTAAGCAGGGGCCTGGGAGGATGAATCTTTATTGCTCATCAAATGAATTAAATTACCTAATAAGCAAAACAAAAGGTTGAGAAACAAAAAGTCCAGATTGATGTCTAATGGTGTCAAGATAATGAACATCAAAAAGCATAAGAAATATTAAAAAGATGGCCACCACTCACAGCATGCAAACCCAAATAGTTCATCTGAAAAAAAGTCTAAACAGAGCAAATGAAATTTGTGTCATCTATTCTTTTCTGCTACATTTTAGAAACCATGTCAGGTATAGAAAAGCTGAACTTTGCCTACTGCTGGATTATAGAATGGTACTTGCATAAAAAAGATAACAATAAAATAAACTAAGATCACTCAGGTCATAATCATGAGGCAATCGAAAAAATTTGAAATCCATAAATAATATTAATGTATAAGCAATCTTGGCTAGCTTGTCTCTTCTCCCTAATGATAGACAGTTTGAGGTCCCAATTGTATATGATAACATTTTGCTAAAGTCTTAATGTTATCCAAACAAGCCAACATCCATAGTGGGGAAAGATCAAGAGAAGGATCTTTCAGAATTGTTGGTTGAGCCTCTTTCACGACAGGCATATGAGTGCATATTCAACAGAAAACGGTGGAGAAAGAAATGAATAAAATTAGCAGAAAATTCTTGAAATTCACCTCAACACTCTTCTTTCCAAACCATGTTCCGATAAGATATTCCTCCTTGTCTTCTCCTGGATATGAATACTGAAAAATATAGCAATCTCCACTATAAAGTTTTGAGTGATCTGAAGCTTGAAGGAGAACCTTTTCCTGACCATCCACACGCCAAACCTGTGGAACCAAATTTGGTGCCATAATTAGCTACATGTTCAAGGTGTTACTTGCAGAAAGGACATGGATTATGAAATACAAGATGGACAAGGAAGCATAACAAATTGATCATAGATAGCAAGTGTATTAAAGATACATTTACAGAATGCTAAAGAAGCATTTCATATATAGAGAAACTTGCAGCTGTAACCATTTATGGGCTCAAGAAAACGCATCCAGCCTCTTTGGTAGAGCCAGGAGAGGGAAGAACCAGATACCGGATACTGGATCCAAGAAAAGCAATGTAACAGAACTTTTGATGAAGAAAAAAATTTAAACAACAAAAACCTTCAGTCCACTAGTTAATTTTTCCTTGTGTAAAAATTGTAGGCTCACTTGCTAAGATTTTAATTTTGTAAATTGTATGACTACAGATATGTAAAATTAGAAGAGGAAAAATAAAACAATAACCAGCCTCCTACTACACCTAAAATCCCCGAGTCCCTACAATAAACTATTAGGATTAGGAAAATAAATACAGCACCTGCAGATTTCCTGTGACATCAATATATGGCTGAGGCTCTTCCTTTGCAGGAGCCGCTTTCAAAAGACCCTTGACATTGACCCCTTGTCGTCTTAAAAGTGCTGCAGAATCACCCAACAAATAAAAACTATGAGAACATCACTTTCGTAGTGAAAATGAAATACCATCATCAGTGGTAGTAGAGGAACACCAAAACGCAAGTATATCAAAATCTCTGAGAGAGAGTTACTGACCTGCTACTTTGCCCCTACCGTCCTCAGAGACAGTTACATCAGTTGTCTGGGGCCATGATTCAAACTTTGACCGGAACATCACAGTCTCAAATCCCTCAATTACACGAATGATGTGGGACTTAGGTCGCTCAGCTCCACGGACTAACTCCTGATAAGTGAGATTAATAATAAGCATAGACAATGACATTGAAGCAAGTATCCTAAAATGTCCATACTGGATATGAAAAGACTAATCAATACCTCTGCTACTCCACTTGCACTCTTCCTTTCATCAAGTGAGGTATTTCTCCCCATCCACACAAACACTTCCAGTCCACAATCTAGAATATAACACTTATTCGTGTCCAGTAATTCCCTTGTCAAAGAATCTGCCTCAACAGGTTGTGCCTGGTCCTTCTCAACACTTGAAAGGAAAAAATGTCAGTCAACCACTTAATGGAATCTGATGATTCTGACATCAAAGTTAAATTTAATGCAGGATACAGGAGTATCAGCATTTCTGTCTAACTTTCTTTTGTCCAATATGTAATACACAACAAGCATAGAATTACAACAAAAAATAGAGAACAAAAGGAGAAAAGATCGTTACCTGAACAACTTAGTAGGATGAGAATCCACAGTCTTATCCTCATCAGTGGTTGTTTTCCGAGGCAGTGGAGCAAAACCACCAAAGAAACCCCAGAATTCTCCAGTTTCAGCATCCGCCATCAACTTCCCATCCTCTGTGAGGTGACAAATAAGCAGATTGAAACTGGAGGAAAGAGCAACAGCCATTCCACTATAATCTTTGACTTTCTAATCTAATTCGCCACTTACCAATGGCAGCTACCTCACATTTCCCATCATGATAAGTGTCCTTGATGTACTGGACTACTTCTAAAGCTTTAGCTCTCTCTTGGATAGATGAATTAGAGCCATTAAATTGAAAAATTTTTGACTTGGTATCAAGAATAAAAATATCATCATGGTTGAGTGAGGATCGAGCAAAAGGAACCTGTCACAGGCACCAGAAATGATAACTTAAAATTAGACAAATATACATAATGATCATGGAAAAGCTTAAACAAACAGACTTGCCTCTTTGACATGAACAACATGTTTTCCTTTGCAAACAAACAAGCGTGTCTGGTGTTCTTCAGCCTCAGCATGTTTGAACCCAGATGCAATTCCTCCTTCTTGAGGTATAATACATGGTTTGAAATAAGACAGAAACTTCTCAGTTTCATGGCCTTGTATCTCACGATATTGTACCGCACGACCTCCAAGGGCTGCATCTAGTTCAACAGTTTTGATGGCAGCAGCACCTGCTTCATCCTATTTTAAAAGAGTTGTGATCACAAGTTTCAAAGCAAAGAGCAGGGTGCAATGTTGACAAATATTACAAATTTGTGGACTCACCTGAGATGTATCTTTTCCAAGCCAATAATGAATATCATGACGTAAAGCACCACTTTTTAGTGCAGTTGTCTGAAAAGAGAAAAGTCACATCACATCATAATAATTCATATTAATTTAAAATGTTAACTCTTATGTATAACAGAAATGAAATTGCCAATCACCTTTTGAAACAAAAATGTAATGGCAAAGAGTTAGCTCATTCATATAAAAACATGCAATATCAAGTAGAGATCCTTTAGTGGTCCAATTTAATAGCTGATACATCTAAAAGCCACAGAAAAGGAAAAAAAAAACAATACATATGTATATGCATGCGTTTGGAAAAGATATTTAAACAATTTGTATATCTGAAGGTGAGAAAAAGTAAAAAAGTTTGAGTCTAGTTTTAGACCAAAGACTTTTTAATTGTATGACAGCTACTACAAAGACCTCCATGAATGTTTTTGGTGCCAGAAGTGGATCCAAGTAAGATCCACCAAATGTAACTGCTAAAATTTATGAAAGACGAAATAAATTTTTAAGAAGCAGAGGACTGAAAATCAATAAATTGGTGGGATAGTTTTTAGTCTGCAATAAAACAAAACCAACAGCTCAGTTATTTTCCCCCTAGCATAAGTTTTCAAATGATTTCAACAATTTTCTTTTCATGTATATCCTGGAGGCAAAGTTGGCAGTAGTTACAACAGCTGCAGTGGTAGTACATATGATGGCAATATGGCATTGGCAATCGAAGTAATCGATGCAGTAGAGGCAATAAAGGTGGCAATTTCAGTGACAGCAATAGCAGCAATAAAGTGACAGTCATAGCACAGTGTTGATGGTGGAATGATGGCAGCAATAGTGGCGGTGATGGGTTGACAGCAGAGTAGTCATAGTGGACAGGTGGAGGTGTGTCGCAATACTGGTAGTAATATCAGTGCTGGTTGTGTTGTGGCTGCAGCACAATTATCTGCCTATGGCCATCGCAGATGGTAATCGTAGAACTGGTGTAGCGGCCAATGGAACCAGTTGCCAGCACTTTTATTGAAATTACCCTTTTTTTTTCAGAAATTGCTTTTAAAAAAATAAATCGAAATTGATAACATGAAAAAAATGTACTGCCTCTACTTGCTTTATCACTTTCTGTAAACTAAAATAAAAAAAACAAAAATAAAAACAAATAAAGAAAACAACTCCTTATTTACCACTAGAAACAATTTACCGCTAGAAACACAATGGCCTCACTTTTAAATGCAGGAAGCGTTTTGGAGACAGTGCTTCCTACTTGCATAAGAGGGACCTTTGGATTACAGATGATATGTGCATGTCATTTAGCAGAAATAAAGCATAGCGTGACATATTAAGTTATGTAAATGACACTGTTAATATATATATGTAAGAGTGAAACCTGTATTAATATATATAATTAGTATATATATATATATATATATATATAATATATAGATAGATAGATGATAGATTAGAATGTACTTATCAATGGTAGCCATAGAAAAAAATATATATATAGATAGATAGATAGATAGATAGATGTACTTATTCAATGGTAGCTAGAAAAATATGCAACATAGTAGTTAATCTTTGAAATTGGGTTTCAGGTAAAAGTTTCTATACGCACAAAAGACATTAAGACCTTTAGCAATGATAAAACCAACTCATCATCACGCAACACAGTTCGTCTGGCCCTAGATTAAGATTATTGCTGTTTGATTATCCATCCACCACAAGAAAACTAGTGTTCCAACGACCAAAATGAAACCAACAATTTAGCCGATGATTGGAGCCTATTCCTCTTGGAGCCATGCATAGCATATATGCATAGGAAACACAGATGGAAAGGAAGCAAATTACTGACCTTCAAAATAACATAGGAGTCGCCCATCAAAAATTTCCCATAGGAAGACTTTGGGACAGGAACAGGACGAAAGTTTTCAATCCTCCATATTTCAAGTCCACTATATATTAGTTAAGGATAGTACTATTTGAGGAGATCAATGAAAGAGTTACACATCTAAGTCTAACAGCAGCAGCAACAAGAATCCCAGTCTCTTGATTTATCATTAAATTACTATATGCAACTACCAATGTAAACTAAAACTATAAAAAGAGTGATTCATTGGTGAATATGATAACATAAAGATGAATATTTCATGAAGGATACGCCTTCTGTCCAGCTCCCTGGAAAGCTGAATCCAAATCTCTCATGGAAACAGCCATAATATTTCTGTACAATTATTTGAACTTCCACAGCTTTGTCTTAAATATAGAAACAAATTTTCACCTGAAATAAAACAGGCACCATTAATTTGAAAAAAAAGAGGAACTAAAATAAGATAAAAGCAACTATATGAATTATCGAACCGAATTGTTCCATGCAATAACTCTATAAAATGGATGCAAGATGATATCAGAAACTTTTAGTTAAGAGGGAAAAATTGTTGATCAAACACAAGAACAAGAGATAAATATTGAAAGACAACGTGTACTTATGCCTACAATACACTTCAAGTTGATTCCTACTAGTTATCAAAATTTTCATCAGGACTTCAATCAATGGTATGAAACTTAATACCAGCAGTAAAACATGAAAACTACTTGAATTGAGTAAGCTAATCAAACCTCAAAATTCCACTAATTGGCAAATATAACAGAGCTCTTATCATCTTCCCACATTTACAAATCACAACAGAGAACTTGTCCAAAGATAGTAAAGTAAATCACCTGAAATTGTTCAATAAGACTTCCAAAAACCTCTTAAACTATCCATACAGATAGGATCTCAGTAGAGAAGTTCTAAATGAACCGTATTACTACTCCGAGGAAAACTCTCATAAATAATTCCGGAATTGAGTATACCCATTTAAGTTATTGCAATGCTTCACAGCCAATTTGACACTTTACCATAAGAATTTTCCACAAAATTAGAAGTTTCAAATGTCTCCAGATCAAATCTTTTCAAAAGTTCAAAGTCTTGCAATATGTCCCTTCTAAAAGCAACCACAAAAGCTACAATACATATTTCAGGCAATAAGGAATCAGAAATTAGCCTCAAATAAATGCCAAATTGTTCCATCTCCCATAATTTGTGCTGTCGTCCCATTAACCCGACAAAGTTTTTGCCCATCTAAGTAGGGTCTTGGATTACACTCAATGTTTCAATTAACCCACCTGGTAGTGGTCGTATGTGCAACTGACCGATAAATGACATTGTAAACAAATTAGACTACAAAGGGCTCTTAGAAACCAACAATGCAATTCATTAAATAAATGAATCCAGGTAAGGTTTGCATATGTAGAAAAATGAAAGGTACCTGCATCAGTGGATGAAATCAAAGCCAAAAAACATTTGAGACACCAGCCAATCATCAAAACAAGAAGTAAGAAAGATGAACTTATTAGAAAAAATATAAATTTCGGAAAATAATACTTGCATAAGAATAACAATAATAATAATAATAATATAATAACAACTAGACTCATATTGGAAATCCAACATTCTAAAACCAGATGTCTTTGGTTTCCCAAAAAAAAAAAAAAAAAAAAAATGTCTTTGGTTTCCCAAAAAAAAAAAAAAAAAAAAGAAATCAAGTAACACCATGTTCATCGAAAAGTGCAATACTTGTCTAAAATTCACATAAAACGAACAAAAAAATCAGCTTGATCATTCTGCCCACCATTGCCTCCTTGATTCAAATCAAAAAACAAAATCAAGCTAACAAGACGCAGATCAATCAGAATTCATTACTAAAAGAGCTGTCCGAAAACCAGATCAAACACCCACAACCGGATACAAACAAACCAAACAATAAAGAATAAAATTTTGCTACTTCCAATACCAATTCATTAAAAAACAATTAAAAATAGAACAAAATCCAACGTTCAATTCCATACCTCACCCACCAAACCAAACAGTCCACTTTTGAGAACTTTATTGGATTTAGCAAAGGAAAATTTAATTCAAAACCCAGATGCTAAAAATATTCTAAGTGAATAGAAACGTATAAAATTCAGAATCTTTAAACAAAAATACCTGATATTTGAAGAAGATACTCCAACAAAGAAGCAACTCAGATCCAATCTAATATCCAAACTAGGAGGAAACCAGTTTTTTATCTTTTTTTTTTTTAATTTTCCTGTAGTAGCACAGACAGAGAAAAGATCGTAAAGAGAGAAATGAAAAAGGTGAAAGAGATTGAGGGAGAGAGAGAGAGAGAGAGAGAAGTGGGGTTAAGGAAAAGAAGAAGAATAGCAAATGAAGTTTAGATAGAGAAAAGCTAGATAGAGAAAAAAGAGCTAAAAGAAGAAAGAGAGAAGGGTTGGAGGGAATGATGAGTGCCAGGCGTGCTTATCACTAACGGCAACAAAAGCCACCCCACAAGAACTCATGAACTGTTAATTGGCATTTTTATTTATTATTAATTACCTAATTTTTTTCAACAATTATTATTATTATTATTATTATTAAGCGAATTAAGAAAAATAGATCAAAGATCAATCAATAACTAGCATTAAAAAACTGCGTTTTGCATAAAAATTCCTCAGATTTCTTGTTTAATTGTCAATTGCAACTGTTGTTTTCAGACATTTCTTGAAACAGCCTGCTTTACTTTTTGACCGTCCATTTTAAGGTAATTTAACATTATTGTATTAATTAAGAAAAAGAATTAAAGAATTCAAAACACAAATGATTATTTACGAGTAAAAAATAAAAAGGTGAATCAAACAGTAAAAACCCTTTTTAATATGGCTTTTTCATGCACAGTTTATCTTAAGCACCATTGTTTGAAACAATCAGAATCTTTGGGTTTTTCTTTTTTCTTTTTTTTTTTTCCTTACAAGATTAAAAAAATAAAACAAGAAATCAAATTTAATTGTTATCTAAAAAAAAAAAAGGAAAAAAGATGATGTACCTTTATGTTATGAGTCAATCTCCATCAATCTTTTACAGGTAGAATTTGTTGGTGTTCTTGCTGTAATCAGGAATCTTTTGTATTATGTGTGTCTAGAAAGCGTACCTCTAATCTGGATTTTTTTCGGATGTAATTCAATTAATTATTGATCTAAAAAATAAAATAATAATAAAAAATGTAAAAAATGAGAAAAAAAATTTCCTTTTGTGAGAGAGAAGAGATAGGTCCAAGAAAGATGGCTGGCTGGTTGGCGAGAGAGAGAGAGAGAGAGAGAGAGAGAGGCTGACCTCCGCTTTGTGTGGAAAGGAGAAAATTAGAGAAGGGTCGGTCACTGTCCATCATTCATGCATTGCCATTTAAAAGCTAAAAGGCAGGGCTTGATGCTAGGGGCCAACTATCTCGTTCCCTCTCGTCCTGTCCATTTTTCTTCTCCAGTAATTATACAACAAGCTGAACTTTAAGTTAATAAACTCCATTTTTCTTCTTTTTAACGTTCTTCATTCCAATGGAACAAGCATAACAACTCTTCTGGCCTAATTCCATCTCTAATAGTTTCTTTTTTTAGTAACAACATGTAGGCATGGCCAGAGTCTAATTCCGACTCCGTATTAGACCGAAACCGACTTGAGATAATTTAATTCTTAATTGGGCTAGAACCGATAGTTTATGGATCAATCTCAATTCTTATTTTTTAAAACCAAACTAATCAAAAATATTGGAACCAACTATAATTTTCAATTATTTAAATATTAGTGTCAGGACAATCGAAATTTAAGTCGGTACCCATAGCTCAAAACTTGTTAAGTTAGAAAGGTGAAGAAGCTATATAAATTAATTTTCGTGTAAAAATAAAATAATTTTTATATAACAAGTATCTCCATATTCTTTAGGTATGATTCTCGTTTAAAAATTTTTTATTATTTCTCTGCGTGATTGCTTTTTTCACAAATTGAACCTCTGATCTCATAGGATTCATCTATTAAACTCAAGTGTACCTTACCATTTGAATAATATTTAATTCTTTTCTTTTTACGAAAAATAAAATTTTAGTCAATAAAGTAACAAATAAATCTACTCATTAATTGAATTAACTCTTCGAGTTATTTTCTCTTATTTTTTAATGTTTATGGAGAATGAGATGATGGTTTTGAGTTTATGTCTTATAGATTCAAATATAAAAATTATTTATTAAAATATATATTTCATAATGAATTTACTTTGTAAAGTATATTTATGTAATTTACTTTATTTTGCTAACTCATCACTATTGTACAGCTCCAGATAGGTTTTAAGAGATACAATATTCAACTTAGGCAATTATCAATTTTAATTTAACTCTTTACATTTATATAGCTTTAGCTAAGACTCTTGTAAAGATACCATTCTCATAATCAAATATTATGAGATTTTCTCCTTTGAATATTTTTTTTAAGTTTTATTCTAAACCTATTTATGGTATCAGAGCTGCAATAAACTCCGAGTTTTATTGATTGTTAATCAGTAACTATATACGAAAAATCTTGAGTATTGATTGTTAATCAATAACCATACACCAAAAACAACCTAGATTTCTATTTTTTTTTTCAATAAAAAATTATGACCGAGAAAGTAGCTAATGCAAGAAGGAATCACGAGACCAGAGAAAAGGAATAAGCGTTCAACTAAATGCTTAATCTCCAAAATTTTCATTGGTAAGCATTACTTTAATTGGTAATAATTACTTATTTTGAAGTAGAACTGTGATCATTGTCCTAAGAGCTAATAACAAATTAGAGTTTATAAAAGCAGTGTTTAGTTCTCCATTAATTGATAAATGGATGCAAGTTGATATTTATAGTATTTTTATGGATTTTGAATTCAATTTCAAAAGAATTGGTAAGGACTTTTTGTATATTACTTATGCTAAGGATCATTGGAAGAAATTAAGTAAACAATTTAAAAAAAGTAATGGGTCATTATTGTATCAGATTAAAAGGGAGATTAATGAATATAACAGAACTTGAGAATGAATATAGGTTTATACAGTTTTTAATGGGACTTGGTGAGAACTATGACCATGTAAAGAACCGGATCCTTTTAATGGATTATTTCCTTAATGGGAGCAAGGTATAGTCTAGGGCATTGAGGGTTAAAAAGCTGAGGGAGGTTCACCATTCTGTGATAAAGTCTAGTGAGAATTCAACTATAATGTTGGCTCAAGAAAATTCACGACATAGAAAAAATAATTTTAGAGACAATAAGTCAATGTACAAGAGAAAATGAATTTGTAAGAAAGAATGGTAGGTATTATGATCGATGTAGAGTGGGGGGACGCACAAGAGATGCATATTTTAGACTCTATAGATATAAAATGGTTCTAGGAGCTTACTATGGATGCATTTTCTTGATCGACCTGTCTCCTTTCCTATTAGGCCTCTATAATTTCTGTCTCCTCTCGTACGCCTCCACAATTAACTCTCTCTCTCATTCAAACCCCAAACCATATATTTAACTACCTTGCCTCAGATTGAGACTAGCAAGGATACAGAGAGGAGTGAGACTCTGACTTTGTCAAGCCAATTGAAAACAACATGAAAATAAACATTCCTTTCTTTTTTTCTTTTTTTTTTCTTTTGCATTCTGTTAATGTATATTTGTTTTTCTTTATTTATCTATTTATCTTTTTCTTCTTTTTAGTTATTTTGAATCGCAAAATAATCGCCATAATCGTGTAAAGGGAAGTTCATTTTTTTTAAAATAATATAAACTAAGTTTTATACTCGAAACTATTTCACTCTCTCAGTCTTTCTTGGGATAATCCCTTAATTTTCCCTCTTCTAATTGCAATCTTAGTCTCTTTTAATATTTTTTTTTCTTTTAATTTTTTTTATTTATTTGGCTATTTGATCAAATATTAGCATTTCCTTCTCAATTATATTATTTTGTTATTTATTAATTTAGTAGCGGATTATAATAGCACGGTGGATTTTTATGAATTGTTAGCTTTTTTTTTATTTGTTTTGTTTCATTATTTTTGTATTATTATTAATCTTAGGTGCAGACATTCTCTGATTACTTGAAATTTATAACTAATGTGATTATAACTTAGTGTGAGTGCAACTGATGTATCCTCATGTAGGTGTAATGCAATTATAGCAATTGTATCAAGTTTGGAGTCTAAAAACCGATTTGCTCTCTTGTTTGATGATACTATGTTTTGCAAGAGTTTTGAACACACGAGGTCTTTGATTTGGTTTGCCGGGAAAGTGTGGTGCAAACGAATTAGAGAAGAAGAGAAAGAAAGAAGAAAATAAAAAATTGCCTCGAATATATATGTACATTAATTTGTTTATGTTTTCAAATATATATATATATATGTACATTTGCAATTTATATATTTTTTTACTTTTAATTTTTAAATGATTTTTTTAAATAAGTCAACTTAAATTATATATAAAAAAATAATCTCAAACTGATGTTACCTGCAGATTTATTTCAAATTAATTATAGGTTTGTTTAATTAAATAATTGAATTGTTTTAATTAATCAATCTTATCTTATTTCATATTGGATCAACACATAGTTGATGGTGTCGTATCAATTATATCGTATCAATTACATGCACATTCCAAAACTTATACATAGTTAGTATTTATTTAAATTATCATGTAACTATTAATATTATTTTTTATAGAGTAAATTTTAATTAATTCAACTTTTTTGGTTGTTAAGTCTTATTATAGGGTTAGTTTCAAAAGTATAGTTTATTATC
Organism: Jatropha curcas; assembly: GCF_014843425.1. The sequence continues at coordinate 1,154,305 of NW_023590566.1, forward strand.
AATACACATAGTTATGTTTCACATCAATTTAAAGGACCAAACTAGTCATTTAAGTATCACTTATGATGTTGTAGACATTTACAATGTTATTAGTATTTTTTATGGCGTACGTTGCACATTAAAGTATAGTTTATTATCAATACACATGGTTATGTTTCACATCAATTTAAAGCACCAAACTAATCATTAAAGTATCACTTATGATATTGTAGACATTTACATAACGATGCTCGTTATTATGATTTTAATTTTAATTTTTTTAGCCAATTAAAATCATGAAAGCATTTAAAATATTATTAATAAAATTATATTCTTTAATAGATCTTTAATAGAAATAAGATTTGAATTATATAAGATATCAATATAATTAATAAAATTCGAGATGTTTAAAAATAATAATTTTTTATCTTAATTTTTGGCCAACCATATTAATGTGCAATTTGTAATTAAAGAAATTTAATCATATCCTTTTTAAATCCAAATTTGAATCATCTAGATATATTTATTCAAAATAAATTCAAAAAAAATGTAAAAATTTTCAAATACCTCATATTTACATATATTATTTAAAATAATAATGTTGAAGCTAAATTATAAATCATAATAATGATAAATTATTAAAAATTATTAAATTATTATTAATAAATTAGTTAATAATATAATTAAATAAAATATAATTAGACATAATAAGATAATAATAGTAAAAATTTAGATTTTTGAAATGCTTAATCACCTCTCTCTCTCTCTCTCTCTCTCTCTCTCTCTCTCTCTCTCTACTCTCTCTCTCTCTCTCTCTCTCTCTCGCTCTCTCTCTCTATAATATATATATATAATATATATATATGATATATATTAAAATTAAAAAGTAAAAAAAAATATCCAATCAAATCATAAAAATATTATATATATTTTTAGATTAAAATTATTTAATTGACTAAGATTAAGGTTATTTTAGGATATCTTAAATTTCACATGAACAATATCGGCAATCTCATTATTCACCTCTTATTCCCACTTTTATATATAGTATTAGTCTTTTTTATGACGTGTGTTGTACATTGACAAAGCTCGTTATTAAGAAAAGGTAACAAAGATAAAATACGAGCTTGCTTTATAGCAATAGTAATTAATCGTTGTTGTTTTAAACTCAATCTATTCAACACGCCTTGCTTTTACTGCTATATCGGGAGTTACTCCATGTATTGCTTGACGTAAAACAAATAGTGAATTTGTTTCTGTCTTTTGTACTTCTTAGTTTGATGATCGATTCAACCTCTGATAAAAAAGATATACCTTGGTTATATTTCATCTCTTTAACAAGTTTAGTAATGAGTATAACGGTCCTATTGTTCCGATGGAGAGAAGAACCTATTAAAGCATAAGTTTTTGTTTAGATTAAAATAAATACAATTACTTAATTTGTATTAGACTTTATCGTATAAACTACTTGCAATACTATTTATTATGTAGTTGATTCTATTTTTATAAAATGAAGTGGTCTTAAAATAAAGTTCAATCTAATCCCTATACCTAATCCTTTAGTCTCTAATTTATAAGTACAGATTCTTAAAACCCTGATAGATACTCAAAAAAAAAAAAAAAAAAGTTAGATAGATACTCAAAAAAAAAAAAAAAAAAAAAAAAAAAATCAAGTTATCGCTTAATCCCAACCCTTGCCCTCAATCCCAAATCAATATCTATATACAGTTATACTGAAAAATAATAATTTTTTATTGATTGGTACAAGAAAAGAAATGAGAAGATGATCTGAATTAATAATGATAATAATTCAGAATAAAACTCTTTTAAGAACTCAAAATATAACAAGAAATAAATTATATTAAAAAAAATTACCAATTTAAATTTCAAAAATAATCCTAAAAATGCTATAATTTAATTAAATTTGATTTTAATGGACAAAAAAAAAAGTCAAGTCAATAAATGAAAATTACAAAGCAAAAATCATGTCAAGATCCAATATTGGTCAAATAAGTATTTTGTTTCTCTATTGTTCTAAGTTACAAATTTTAAAAAAAAATAAATGAGTTAATTAAGTAATAAAAAAAAGATTACATAAAAGAAACGTTATATCATCTTCAAATAAACCCACAATTTTTCCTATAACCATAAAAAAAAGAAGAGTATATTTTTTTTTTCTTTTTTATTATATATATATTTATTTATTTAAAAAATAAAAAATTTTAGAAATTATATCCAATCAAATAATAAAATATAATTTTTCGCTTTTTTTTCGTCTTAGCCATAGATATCCTGAGCCCACTGGGTTAAAACTAAATCCTACTCGCATCAAGTCGACTCAAGAAGGGATTAAGTGCTTCTAGCAAGTATTTGCTCCATCCATAAAGATCGAGCTCTCGACCTCACCTAAAGGAAAAGAGTGTCGAACAACTTATCCAAACACTCGTTGGTATCAAATATAATTTTTGAATTTGCTATGACTAAGGCTATTTTAGGATGTTCTAAATTTCACTAAGGACGATATCGAAAAATCCCATTGTTCCCCTCCATTTCCACATTTATATATAGTACTAGTTCTTTTTTATGTCGTGCGATGCACGTTGACTATACTCATGATATGCTCATTTTTTATACTTGTTTAGTTTTTTATTTATATAATTAAATTATAAATTTTTATTTAGATTGCAATAAATATAGTAGTTTTTATATATACAGTAATTTTTATTTAGATTGCAATAAATATAGTAGTTTTTTTATATATAACAAGTAAATATTTTTTTTTAAATTATATAATCTTGCACTATAATATCTCATTGAAAATATCTCATTGAAAAAAATTGATATATTTGTTTCTCTCTTTAAAATAATAATTTAAATATGAAATATGTCATTTATATTCTCTTCAATATACTGATTTATATAGTTTTTATTATAAGTTAGTTGCTTTTATTCTTTATTTAAGTAACAAATTGATTTATAAAAAATCACTATATAGCTTTTATTTTACATTTTATAATTAATTTACATATTTTCGTTAATAAATTTCACAATAATCTCTGTTAGTAAATATATACTTTAACAATAGAATAAGAAACTAATCTAATAAACCAAATTAAATATCTATAAATAATAATTATTTTTATAATAATAAATATAATAATAATAATAAATTTTTTTTTATTTTTTTTTAAGCCAATCAAAAATCACGAAATCATTTAATAAATTTATAGTTAAAAATTCATATTCCTTAATAAAAGAGGTAGGATATTGAATTAAATTAAGAATATCAATATAAACCTAATTAAATTCGAGATGGTTTAAGAATAATAAATTTTTTATCTTATTTTTTTTGGCCAAACCTAAATTAAATTAGAGCATAATTTGTAATTAAAAAGAAATTTAGCATAATTTGTAATTAAAGAAATTTAACCGTACCATTTTTAAATCAAAATCTTAATTATCTAGATATATTTATTTAAAATAAATTAAAAAAAAAGTTTAAATGCCTCATATTTACATATATTCCTTTAAAATAATAATGTTGAAGATAAATTACAATAACAGTAGATAAAAATAAAATAATAAATAATAATAATAAATTACTAAAATTATTTAATTATTAGTAATAATATAATAAAGTAAAACATACTTAGACATGATAAGATAATAATAGTAAAATTTTAAATTTTTAAATGCTTAATTATCTATATGTACTTATCTTTTAAAAAAAAAGTTAAAAAACACTTAATCAAATTATAGAAATATTATATATTTTTTTATGTTAAAATTTTTTAATTGTCTATGACTAAAGTTATTTTAGAGTATTTTAAATTTTACAATGACAATATAAAAAATCTCATTATTCTTCTCTCATTCCCATTTTTATATATAGTATTGATAGATAGATTATAGATTATAAATTTATTTTATTATCTATTAAATTAAATAGAGCAAAATAATGTATATAATAAATACAAGAAACATGTAACATGTATTTAGTTGTAACGTTTACTTTAAATCTTGAATTGTATAAATTAAAAAAAATATATAGTAAATAAAAAAATATTTAACTTTCAGTATAGCCTTATTTTATAACATTAAAATAATTAAAAATTCAGTAATAGCTTATTTTTATAACATTAAAAATAATTAAAAATATAATATTAATTTTAAATATATAATTAACGCCGTATTAACGTTAATTATTTATTAAGTATAATATTTGAAAAAAAATTTAATTAAATATTAATAAATTTATTTTAGAATATTTTAAATTTCATTATGGGTATTAGCGTAACATTAATTATCTAATAAGCACAATATTGAAAATAAAATTTAATTTAGTTATTAATAAGGTTATTTTAGGACATTTAAAATTTCAATAAAGTTATTATCAGTAATTCCATTATTCTCCCACATTTCACTAATATTTCAATAGACTAACAATTATAACACCCTATAATTTTATTTTCAAAACCTCATGAATTAATTAAATCAAAATTCCTAAATATCTTACACGAGTACTAAAACATACTAGATTATGTTTAGCCCAAAGAAGATCATGTTGGGCTGAGCCAATATTGAAATGTCGAGCCTGATCTACGCAGAGAATTTTATCAATAAAAATTTTAGTAGACCATATAATTGGCAATTTAATTAATTAATTATATATATATATATATACAATATTATATATAGTATAGTTATTATAATTAATTAATTATATATATATATATATAGTTATTATTTAATATTATTATTAGCACTATAACAAATTTATTAAAAAGTCGAATTGTGATCCGGTTGGTCTTCTCACTTATGTGAAGAGTTAAGACCTCTCAATCACAATTGTTTTACCAATTTGGTGAATCAAAAGGAGGGCTATCTCTGTTGTGTAACCCACGATGTTATTTTGGCCAACAAAAGCCATTAATATTAAAAAAAATCATTAAAAAAGAGAATTTAAGCCCAACCCGTGGAATTAGGGGTGGCCAAAATTTGGTTTTCAGAACCAGAACCGTTCGAACCTATAGGAATTAGAACCGGAACCTGTCCGAATCGATTTGGTTTTGGTTTCATCAGTTTGGACCTATGAACCGTGGTTTCCTAAACCAGTCGGAACCGACGGTTTCAGTTCCGGTTGGAACCGTTTGGAACCGGTCTGAACCGTTCGGAACTGTCCAGAACCAATCGAAATCGATCAGAACCGGGCAAAAAACCGGCTAGAGAACCGACTGGGTTTTAGAACCATCAAAGAATCAGAATCGGAACAAGAACCATTCGGTTCGAAACCAAAACCGAAATCTTTAATTTTTGATTCGATTCTAATTCTAAAAAATTTGAAACTGAAACCGTCGGTTGTAGAACCAAAACTGACGGTTCCGGATCCGTGGCCACATCTGCGTGGAATGACATGGTAGAATAAAAAAAAAAAAAAATTAAAATCACTCTAAACCAATTCAAACCGGACCAAGTCAATTAAAATCTAGAGGCTTCTATTAATCGAACCGGGACCAGTTGATTAATGGGCTATTGAGCCGAATCATAGGGAGAACGCGTCTCTCTCCCCGATCATCCTCTCTCTCTTCCCCTTTCTTCTTCTCTTCTTCTTTTCTCGCCCGAATCATCCTCTCTCTCTTCCCCTTTCCTTCTTCTCTTCTTTTTCTCAGTTGATTAATGGGCTATTGAGCCGAATCATAGGGAGAACGCGTCTCTCTCCCCGATCATCCTCTCTCTCTTCCCCTTTCTTCTTCTCTTCTTCTTTTCTCGGAATGATCTCAGCCTCTCCTCCATGCCGGCCAAGGAACGGCGGGTTCCAACCTCCGGACACAACTAGCAGCCTTTTTCCCTTAAGCTGGTCTTCCGTCTTTGCGGCTCAAATCACCGTCGCACTTGTAAGAGAGGGTGCCGGACAACTTGATTTCAGTCTCTTCACACTTTGCCTCTGCGAATCTCTGAAAGCTCCATTCAGGTTTTGCTCTACCAGCTAGGTACTATATTTTTTCCATTCTCTGTCAATTTACGTTTTGTTTTTTCTTTTTCCTTTATTTTTAGTTTCTAATCAGCGAATTTTATCATCCTTCAATCTATTTTCCTTCTCGGTAGTGTCCAAAAGCCACATCAAAATTAAAGCTGTTGAACAATTTTCTAAATCACATGGAATAATTTTTAAAATGCTGCGACGGCGTGACGCGAGCGAGAGATCTGCCTCTTCTTGGCAAAGTAGAAATTCGCGACACTTTATTCCTGTGAAACCAGAAGAAGTTGTAGCACTACTGGGCAAGGCCATTTGCCCATATGAGTTAAGTAATCTTCCTGCATCTGTTATTCCAACTTCAGTTTAATCCAAAATGGCAATGCCGTTGGTATATACATATGTGTTTGGGTAACGGTTCGGTTCGGTTGGATGGTTTTGACTCTAAAACCGTAAACAAACTAAAGTTCAGTTTTTTTAAAGTTTTACAAACTAAACCAAACCAACAATTTTTCAAACCACAGCACGGCTTCCGCTGCCATCATCCCACCCACCGAAAACTGCTGCAAGCAATTCTAATTTGCATCCAATAGAAAACGAAATTATGGCTATTAATCTATAAGGAAAGGATACGTCTCTCGTATATCATTGCTAAACAATCACTACTTCGCTCCCTCTCTTCCAAAGGACTCCACTATATCCTAGCAACAAGGTAGAAATACAAATCCTGTGCCCAATTCCTTTCATTGTTGTTATCGACTCGTATATTCCGTTTACATTAGTTGCCAAAAGGCTGTTGATTTAATTTTTGTTCTGTAGTTATCAAAATTTAGGAATGTTGGGGTTGAATTTTTATTAGTTTTAGATTTCTGTGGCCGCAGTAGTAAGGTGTTTGATAATATGCCTCATTGTAACTTTGCTACTAACTACTCCTGTTGGAACTTCTTTTTGAAGGGCAATAAAGGTTTTCTTTGTTTTTCTGATTATTTTGTAGGGTATTAAGTAATCTCTTTTAATAATTGTTTGTGGCATTTGGATTTTTGACATTGGACAATATAATTTTGAGGAATCTGAAATTTGTTTGGCTCCTGTGATCATATAGTTCCTTCTTGTAGTGACGATGGCACTGAGGTTGGCTAGCCGGAAGTTTGGTAGCAGATTCTTCCCCATATTCTCTTCCACTTCTCAACTGCATTCACATGCTACAAGTTTTGGTAAGTTCGAGAGAGATTTATTTTTTTTCAGATACTTTCATGCAAGAATTGTTCAAATAACTGAGTTCTAGTCGTTTGAGAAATTTTCATTTGCAATTTAAGCATAAAAAGTAGGCATCATTACAAATTTCTATTCGACCAACATTGTTGAATATATGTCTTAAATCTTAAAAATATTGAAATATCAAGTATGGATTGCTTTTTTTTTTTTTTTTTTTTTGCATAAAAAGTAAGCATCATTAAACAAATTTCTATTCGACCCAACATTGTTGAATATATGTGTCCTTAAATCTTAAAAAAAATATTGAAATATCAAGTATTGGATTGCTTTTTTTTTTTTTTTATTTTTTGGGGTGGGGGGGGGGGGTTTGGGGGTTGGGGGTGGGGGGTTGGTGGTGGGAAGTAATTACTGGTAGTTGTTGGCAGATACAAATATGAGGATGCATTGTGTTATACTAAAAAATGGTGGGAAGAGTTCAGTTATCCAAATGTAACTTTAAGTCAGGTTGAGAATAGTGAGAAAATAAGCACCGTTTAAATGAAGCTGATGCTAATAAGTGAACTACATGCATATAAAAAAGCAATATATGTACATTTGTTCTATCTCAAATGCACTTGAAATTCGTACTTCATTCCTGTTACTGATTTTGTTTTCATGCTTAAAACAAAGCATATAGCCTCATTGCTCTGATCCTCCCCCTACTAGATACATTTTTTTTTTTTTTTTTTTTTTTTTTTTTTTTTTTTTTGGTGCATTTAAATGTTTTTCCAAAAAAAACATTTTGCTGTTTCATTTTTCAAAAAAAAAAAAAAAAAAAAAAAAAAAAAAAAAAAAAAAAGGAAATTTGTGCTTCAGTCCTATTATCTATTTTTTTCCATGATTAAATTAAATAATATACCCTTATCGATCTTATCCTCCCTCTACTTGATAGAGTATTTTTGTTGCACTTAATGTTTTCCAGAAAGACAGTTTCTGGTGGACAGGTTTCTAGAAATAATACTTTACTGGTTCACTCTCAGGTTTTAAAGAAGTAAGGGAAGAAGAAAAAAGTCAAATGGTCAGCAATGTCTTTAGTAATGTTGCCTCAAATTATGATCTTATGAATGATTTGATGAGTGGTGGAATGTTGCCTCAAATTATGATCTTATGAATGATTTGATGAGTGGTGGATTACATAGATTGTGGAAGGACAGGTTAGATGCTAAGAATGCATTTTTTTAGTGATTGTTTATATCTCTTATAGGTAGTCTTCTCGTTGACTTATGTTATATGGAGCATTGTTCAGATTAGTTTGCAAACTGAATCCTTTCCCTGGAATGAAACATCTTGATGTGGCCGGTGGGACAGGTAAATTTCCTTATTCAATAGTTCTATGTTGTGTTTATTTTCTATAAATTAAACCTCGCCTAATGACAACTATGAACAAAGAGAAGCAACGCGAAAGTATAAAGTGGAAGAGGAATAAAGAGAAGCAACGCGAAAGTATAAAGTGGAAGAGGAATTTTTTTACCACAAAATAATGTATTGATAAGGGCAAAGTTGTATAATTCATTCAGCTTGTGAGCTACTCTTTATCTGTGTTCTGAAACATTTGCTTCTTACAGTCTCGCTCAAAACTGACAGTTCTGACCTAAGTAGTGTGTGAGAGAGAAAAAAAAAAACGGAAAGGAAAAAAAAAAAAAAAAAGAAATGTGTGATAGCTAGGTTTGTACTTTCCTAACGTGGCTGAATCATTTCAGACTAGCTAGGAAAAGAGAATGGTAGGTCCTCACACTGTCACATCCTATTTTTGGATGGTTTGGCTTATTTAACATAAAAAGAACAAAATTATTATTTTATGTGGAAATAGTTCCCACTTAGGTATTTGGTTATTTTTTGGTAGTACATGAAAACAAAATGGGATTCCCTGATGCCATTTTAATAGTTTATCTTCATCTACTTATTCACTACAAAGGAAAAGAAAATGTTAAATTTTGCCGTTGCAATTTTATTTTTAATAATTATCAACAGTGGTAGTACATGAAAACAAAATGGGATTCCCTGATGCCATTTTAATAGTTTATCTTCATCTACTTATTCACTACAAAGGAAAAGAAAATGTTAAATTTTGCCGTTGCAATTTTATTTTTAATAATTATCAACAGTTTTAATATGTATTCTGAAATTAGTGAGCTGATGATTTCAACAATTATAAAGCAATTTAAGACATGGTAGGAAATTTTCTGTTTTAACGAGTTTAAAGATAGTTAATTTTTGGAGATTCGTAGCTTAATTTGTTCCCTTAAAGTAGCAGAACTGCATTGTTTTTCTCCTGCTGAAACTGCTGTGGGAAAATTATATGAAAAGCAAGCAAGAAATTTTGAAGAATATTTTAGGGTCCATTTGGATTCGATGGATACTAATTTGAAATGAAGGTGGATTTGGATTCCATCATTGCTGATTTTTTTTTTTAAAAAAATTTTTTACTTAAAACAAAAATCCAAATCACGAGGATTTCAAATGAACATGCACACTAATAGGAATGGATCCTAAATTTTGATTGAGATAAATTTTGGGCATTTTATTGAGAGAATGAATTTATTTTAAAAATTTGATGAAAAATGCATTTCTTTGAATCTACTTTAAAAATTTCTTATCATGAATTTCAATCCCAATAAATTCACTAATCGTCACTTTTTGACTGATTGGTAAAACTGAAGCTACTTCTAACAGTTGAGTGTAGAATTGTTAAAATTAAAAGGATTGCCTAAAACTGAAAATTTACCCAAATGCCATTTTTTACTTTTGGTCATGAGGCAAAAATGGAAAAAATAAAAAAGAGTAAGGTGAGAGGGAACCTAGAATTACAATTTGCATATACTGTTCAAAGTGCCAATCCTGCATTATAAACTGTAAACAACCTCTAAATTATTGTGTAAAATCAATTCCAAAATTAACCATCGCCCCCCCAGATGCCAAAAAAAAAAAAAAAAAAAAAATATGCATTACCTTCATATTGATTTCCTGTTATCTACCATTGTTATCATTTCAGGACCCCTTTTTGGACAAACCTTTTCTGCTGCTTTGGCTTTTAGTTTAGGAAATTTTAATTTCTCTTAGCTTGTTCACATTTTGAAAATATTCTACACAAAAGATATTATTCAGTCTATCTTGGAACTAAAGAGTTAGTTGATGTGGTTTTTTTCCATTTTCATCTCATTGTTTTCTATGATGTTATCTGCAGTGCTTTTTGGAGTTTAAAAATTACTTTAATTTGAGAGATGTTGCTTTCAGGAAATCTGGAAACAGTAAAATAGTATCAAATTACATAGCACTTCAAGATCTTTTGAATGATAATTTACAAGAGGAAACTCAGATATATGTATGTGAAATCAATCAAACATGTTAAAACGTTTGGCAAAAAGCGGGGCTTATAGAGAGAGGTAACATTATATCCTAAACAAGCTAGTTTGAATAATTACTTGAGTAATTCTATTTTCTGTACAAAAGAAACATTTTTTAATGTATTTTTCTTTGATTTTTTAATTTTTATTTTGAACAACTTATAGGTCTTCAGAAAACAAATTTTGATTTTGAGAAAATTACTTGAGCAATCAGTTTTCTGCCAACAATTAGATTTTTCTTACCTTTTTACCTTTGTTTCAACACACAGGTCTTTGGAAGACAAAGTCCCTTGTATGGGTGGAGGGAGACGCTGAAGCCTTGAGTTTTTGAAGATTGTTTCAAATTGGAATGGTTACACAATAGCATTTGGAATTAGGAACGTTACACATATAGAGAAAGTTCTTGCTGAAGCTTATAGGTATGTTTACTTAATCCTTGGCTTGCTAATTCTTGCACATCCAAAATTGCTTTAATAATTTTGAAATAATTAGAAGTGAATAATCTTTCGATTCTCCAAGGTATTATTCAATGCACTTGGTGCATTGCTCTTCCCCTCTTCTCATTCATTGTGGGTTTTCAACATGAGAGTTTTCATTCTTCTTGATCATCACCTGAACAAGGAGATAAAAGAGTTACAAAGAGTTTATTTAATCATTTCACCTTTTGTTGTCAAAAACGGGACCAAAAACATTGACCATTGTTAAAAGTTACAGGAGGGATTCAGTTTGAAACTTTAGACATCATTTCATCTTTCACATTCCCAATTTAATTGCCAATCTTGATTTGCAAAACATTGACATATTGAATGCAGTAGTAACCATACATATAGGTTAGCAAGATCGATATAAAATGTGTAATGCACTAAATTCAATTGAGGTATTTGTGAATGTCTGATAAATAGGGTTGTAGACCCATTGAGGCACTATTGATATGCTTTAGCTTAGCTATATCACTATTTCTGCCACCCATAATTTATATTGATATAATTATAAGTACAAATTCTCGTACAATGCTGTAAAAAATAACTTAGATGTCTTATTGTCGATGTTACAGTCTGACTTGCTACTTCAAAGGTAGGAAGGAGAATGTGTAAAAAGAACTTTGATTGTCTTATTTTTCTGAAATAAAAAGATCCTAGTGATTTTCTCTATAAAATAGATCCATCGACCTGCCAATAATAGAGGAGGGATTATACAATATAGGGCTACTAGAATATGGTACCCTTTTCATTGCTTTTCTATTTGATTTCATATTAAAAGGCCCAGTGAGTTATTTTGTTTATAATCAATTGACCCATGATTGGAACCAACTTCCTGCTGAGCTGCTTAGCACTTTATAGGCTATAGGTTCTCACTTTGCTACAGTCTTTTGTACCTTATTTTAGTTCAAGTAATTGGCTTATGGGATTAAATTGTTTATTTTGTGGCTTTAGAAATTGAGGGTATATAGTAATTAATGGGCTCTCGATTGAAATGATTTGGGCCATTAAGCCATAATTGAGGTTAATTTATTTTATCAAAGTTCTACTTTAGAGTTGCAAAGTTGAAACTCAATTAAAAGATGGCCTCTATTTTTTATTCAGGGGTACAAATATGAAATATCACACATTTTTTAGAAATTCAAGTAATTGATTTTGTTACAGAAGTTAGTTATATGAGTTTATTAAATATCATTCTTTACGATGCTTTATTTATTTAATATTTTATTGAATTAAAATCTCAATTTTGCTATTTGGTATGATGCTAGCGGGCTTAGTATTTTTGCTTATTTTGCAATTATTCAGATGAGCAGGATTCTGCAATTTTCTCTAATTTTTCTGATCCCTAAAATTTTGTTTTACCCCAAGCGTTTGGTTTATCAGAATTCAATTATTTCCTTTAATAAAAAAAACTTTTCTAGGTAAATAGATTTTCCAGGAAAGTAATCTTAAGAAAGAAAGTAATCTTAAGAAAGTTAGATTTTCATGTTTGGTTATAATGAACTTTTTATGAATATAAACTAATTGTGTCTGGTAATAATACCATAATTTATATATATTTTATCTATTTAATATTGTAGAATTATACTATAAAAACATATGACTAATTTAATAATTTTCCTAATAAAAAATAGCATGAAATATAAATATTATTCAAAAAAATAAATAAATACAACGCACTGAATGATCGAAAGTACAAGCTGCAAAAACAAATAATAAAGAAAGCCCAACAAAAATCTTATCAAAATTAACCAACAAAATATTTATAATTAAAGGTATTGAAGTCTTCAATCTTACATACCCATGGCAATGTAATTTTCCCACCCTTTGAAGCGGGAAAGTACTTTTTCGTGTATTCAAGTAAGTAGAGGTAATATCTATCGATCTAGGAAATTAAGTTTTCTGGGAATGTAACATTCACATACCAACCTAATACCGAATCTTGCATTTCCTAGGTACTTTCCAGTGCGATTATGACAACAGAATATCCCCTAAGCCTAATTTGAAAACTGAAAGGTTTCAAACATCGAAGATCAAATGTAATTGTGAAGATGCTGATTGTTAATTTGGAAGATTATTATTATAATTTTAATTAGTTGTATACTGTCTTCTGCTTCTGTACTGATAATCATTTACTGATTTGTTATTCAGTCTTTCTCAGAAACTTTTCTCCTTTTATTAATTTGTTGTTGATATATACTCTATGTTTTTGCTTATTAGGGTATTGAAAAGTAGGGTATTGAAAAGAGGAGGAAGATTCCTTTGCCTTGAATTGAGTCATGTGGAAGTTCCGATTTTTAAAGACTTGTGAGTATCTTTGGCACAACTAGTTGTTTAACTGATGATGCACACCATTTGTTGTATTAAGAACGTGATTTGCGCATAGTAGGTTTTTCTAATAAAAATCATTATCAAGATTGGCTGTGTTCTGGCCCTGAATATTATTAATTTTTTATTATCTTTTCAATTTTAATATTTAGGAAAAATGTTTCCTTTGCAAATATTCTTTTTTCGGTATCTTATTTTTATTACTTCTTTTAAACATAAACCTATTTGATGTTGGCAAAAGATGTTGGCAAAACCTCTTATGCCATATGTATAAAAGCCGCATGAGACATAAAAGCTACAAATTTTAGAGATACTGTAAACAATGAAATAAAATCATGCCAATAACAATGTTGTGAAGAAAAGGTAGAAGTAGCATGAAAATAAAGGTCAATGTCTCGAAGAGTTATTTGTTTTATGCTAAATTTGTCGCTTCATAAGCAATGGACTATCCTTACTTGCAGGATTAGATTGATACAAATGCTACAATTAACGGCTTGCTTTGATAAAATTAAAAGAATTAATAAGAATTCTAAGTTCATCTGAACTTTAGGATTTGTTCGACCCTTAGCCCATTCTTTTAGATCCAGGTAATGATATTGCGATTTTTACTCCACTGTTCCCAAATATGATTATTTTAGATGCAAACTGTTCCCAAATATGATTATTTTAGATGCAAAGTTCTCAAGTGCCTCATATATTCAATTTTTCATTAGCGTTAAGAAAGCAACTTTTTGCTTTACAAGGGGGAAAAACTTGACCCTTTTCCCCCACATTTTTGCCACTAATTGTTAGTACCATCCAACAAGCTGTCCTAGTTCTTTTGGAGCCAGCTGCACAAGTGTTTTTTTTTTTTTTTTTCTCAATGTCAATGGAATTAGTTGCAAATCGTGCGGGCTTCCTACATTCTAAAGTAGAGCTGTAGTGAATCGAATTTATGTAAAATTGAACTTTACCTAGGTTTGGGAGATAAATAAGTTATAGTCTCCAATGAGACCTAATCACTTAAAAGATTTTTGATGAATTTTATCCATTTGTCTTGCTTGAAGCTTCAAGTTATTGAAGCTTAGCATTCTTTATTTTCATTTTTCCCGTTGTATTTTTTTAATTATTATTATTTTTTTAATTATTATTCTGAAATCTAACTTCTTTAGTTTCTGTTTTATGGATTGCTCCTTTTCCCTTGCAGGTATGACTATTATTCATTTTCAATCATTCCAGCCGTAGGAGAGCTAGTTGCAGGTGACCAGGAATCTTATCAGTACTTAGTGGAGAGCATTCGTCGTTTTCCAAATCAGGTATTACTAAGATCCATATACTCTTAAATTTCTCAACGATGCAATTGATGAATCTTTGAACCTAATGATTAGAGTAGCCAGCTCGTTTATGTTTTATCTGGGGGCACCTTCTACCACACTTTTTGTTTTTAGTGAAAGTCCTTAACCAGAAACTAAGTACTTCATGCAAAACAGGTCTAGTAATATGACATCGAAGCGTTTATCAAATTGATATTTCTTGCAATGTTTTCTCTGCGTCTATGTTTTCCTCTTGCCGTACATCTCAGGTCACTCTTTTCCCTGCACACCAAATTTGCCCTTTTTTATTAGCATTGAATAAAAAGAAAAATTCTAGCAAAAATGTTCTCCAGTGCTTAGATTTGAATTCTAAACGCGGAATCATCTGATGAAATATTCCTTGCAAAATGATTTAGAAGTCTATTGACTTATTGTATTCGGTGTAAAATTTAAATTAAAATTTTTGACTTATCATTTTAAGTGAATTTTAGATTAACTAAGAGTTTCAAGTGATATGTAGATAACCTATAACTAAAAAACGTCAGAAAATTTTAATTCTAAATGCAGAATAGCATTATCAAGCGCCATCCTAGTGAGCAAAAGGATCCTGTTGTATACAGCAATTTATATATTTTTATATATTTTGCTTATCATACTTGTTTACGAGCCATTGTTATTAATGAATGCAGGAAAATTTTGCTTCAATGATAGCAGATGCTGGGTTTCAGAAAGTTGTGTATGAAAATCTTGTTGGGGGAGTAGTAGCCATTCATTCTGGGTTGAAGTTTTGAGAGAGTTTATGGATTTTATTTTAAATTTTTATTTTCTTTTTTCATATTTTGATTTGCATGGTCTTATCAATTGATCGTTTGTGTATGATTTTTTAGCTTTTGTGCTTATATTCTCCTATGTTTGTAGTTTAAATAAAAATATTTTTATTTCTTTGCATTTATTATTTATATTATTTAAAAATATATTTAATAAGTGGAAAACTGTCAACAATCATTGTCTTATTTAGTAAGAAGTGTTTCCTCTTTAGTAAGAAGAGTTGAGTAGAGTGAATAAGGGAATGCAAGTCTTGTATTTTGTCGTGACTAATCCAAATAAAGTTTTGTGTAACTTACATCAATATATTGACTAGCAGTGTCAATGTAAATGTATTGCACCAAAACCATAAGTTTGTTTTGGTGAAAAAATATTTTTTTTTATTGAAACAATTAGTTGATCTGGTGGATTCTTAACAAAATATTATTTTCTCCTATACTTTTTGCTGATTAGTGGTCATATCTCATATTTGCACAAAAATCACAAGATGAATTATGTGTTTTAGTGAAAAGACCATTTTGCAATTTAAAATTTTTATTTTGTATTGAGACCACCAATTCAATTGGTGGTCTCAATACAAAATAAAAATTATTGTTTATTTATATAATTACTTTTTGTTGACCGTTGTTAATACGAGTTATTGTTTCTACTGCACTGAAATCGCCAACTAAGTTGGTAGTTTTAGTGCAACACTGTCTCTCCATGTCAGAACAAATATTAAATTGATAAATAATTTTGATTTGAAATTAGATTTGGAAATAGTTTTTTGGGAAAAATTATTTTTGTCAAAAATCCAAAAAATCTTATTCTTTTAAAATAATTCTGATTATGTTTGTCAAAAACAGTCTCTCTCCTAAGGGCATTTTTCGTCATTTTTATATTATATGATTTGAGATTTACATTTAGCGAGAATTTGATGAATGAAATGTAAAAATAAGTTGAAATTTATTCGGATCTATTTCGTTGGTATACTTGTCTTATAATGATCATAAGGACATTTTAGTAATTTGACATATTTAGAGTATGTATATTTTTGGGATGTGTATAGTGATTTGGAGGTGAATTAGATGTCAAGATACTTGAAGGTAGGAATCAACAATAGATCACCTCCTCTTCTATCAGTAAAAAGACATTTTGTTTCTCTATATTTCTTTCAAATTTTAGTTTCTCTTTTCAAATTTCTCTTTTAGCTTTTTATAAAAGGTTTTCACTATCCAAATTGAAGGACATATGATTGAAATTGAAGCACGAATGCAATAAGTTTCGAAATGGAATATTCAATTCACATGCTAGTTTGTATTGTATTCCGAAATTGTAGGAATGTGAAAATTATTCATAAAAAGTCCTAGTAATTGTTTTCAAAATTCCATATTATTTATTTTAGTCATACGTTTTATTCATATTTAATAGTTTTAAGTATTAAAAATTTACTTAATATACCGGCAAAAGTATCATTTACCATTCAAATACTCTTAATATTAAAAAAAAAAAAAATGAGAGAGAGAGAGAGAGAAAAATTATACAAAACTAAAATCCAATACTGTTAATATTAAAACAAGAACAAAATAAGAGAAATGATGCAAATTAAAGTTGACTAAGAGAAATGATGCATATAAAGAAATTTTGGATAAGTTTTCACTCAACTCACTCCAACAAAATTATCAAAAACTAAGAAATAGTCACCACTTTCCATTTATTTTCTTTTAAATATAAAAAAATTCAAGTTGAATATTCCTAAGTTTTAAAATTATTTACATATTTTTTACATTACAAAACAATCATTTATATTTTTAATACTTAGATTGAATCGAAGACCTAATAGGTTGGAATAATATTATAGACTACGCAACATGGATAACCCTCTCATTAGCTCACAAACCAGTGAAGCTCTTATGATATGAATGATTTGAACTAAACACCTTCCACTCACATAATAAGAAGATCAAGCAACCTATATCTGATTAGTGATGCATAACGCATTTAATAATACACCAAATAGTTTTAGTAGTTCGTAGTTTATTCATAGTTTTAAATTATTTCACTAAACATAGTTAAAATTTGGCTTATAATTAAAAATTTTAAATTATACATAATCTCATTAATTGAAATTAGTACCTGCAAAATACAAATGTCGTCTTTTTGTCTGGAGATATTATTCTTGTACATCCTAAAATAATAAGTAAATATTAAAAGTTATAAGCTTAAGATCTATGGGAATAAAGCTATGAAATGAATTATAGAACATGTCATGAGCAGATTGAAATCAAGAAGATTGAAATGAATTCTCCACTGCCAACTTAAATCTTTTGTGACGAATGAAGAACTACTCGTTGATGTGTAATTGTACTTTTAACATGCAAATTACGAACTCGATTTCACACCAATTACCCAAATATCCAACCATCTCTACTCATTTTAGATTTTTATGATTGCACTTACAACATTCTTGTATTTCTACTTCTTTTTTTTTTTTTTTTTTTTTTTTTTTCATGTGGTTAGATAAAATATTTGAATATTCGCCTAAGAATAAGTTTGATTAATTAAAAATATTTGTAAATTTTTTTTTTTTTTTTTTTTAAAGAGAGGATGTATTTAAAAATGTTGATCGCAAACCTCAAATCCTCCCATTTGTCCTGAGAAAATAACAACTATAATTGCTTATGATTTTAAACACTTATTCTTAAATGCATTTCTAAGGAAATAAAATTTAAAATTTTCTGAATGAATCATTTACAATTATTTTACGAACAAAACAATTCCAATAAATTTTTGGGTTTACTATAGTTAAAGGTCAAATCATTGAATTAAATGAGATTTTTAATTTTCTCTTAAATTTTAAATATTACTGATGAGTAACGAAAAAATTCCTTCAATATATGACTGGTTCAAACAATAATAATAAAATAAAGAAATTCAAATGTTAAGGATGAATTTGACTTACAATTTTTAGAACTCATTTTTTTATTTTTTTATTAAATAAACAAATAAGTAAATTACTAATTTTGAAATAGAGAACAATTATTTTGTGAATATCTAGTTTTATGTTTTTAGTTATTGTAAATTAAAAAAATATTAAAAAGAACACAAAATTATTAATTATGCTTTTACCATGATTTGAGCCTTAGTTACAAGGTAAAACAATTATGAGATTTTTTACTAAGCTCCATTAGACATTAATCTTTTTCTCAAATATATATAAGACTACTTTTTGAGCCAGGGAGGCCATGGCCCCTGTTGGCCACTCCCTGGTTCTGCCATTGTGTTATAGGTTGCTTTACTTATGGTGAATGATGCTTCATATTTATTAATTTAATATACTTTCTAAGGGTTGTTATTGGTTAATTTTGATAAATCATTGATCTCATATTTTATACTTGAGTCCACAACATATCAATGCATAAGAAGTCAAATGACTACTTCATTTATTTGCTGACTAATTGATATATGTGAAAAAATTAATACCTAATTTTATGTGTATATATATATATTATGTGTATTATAATATATATATATGATATATATATATATTATATATATATATATATTATTGTTAATTGGTAGTTAATATCATAGTTAAGTTGGCATTTTTTGGATTTGAATATGGATAGGATGGCGGTTAACTAAAACGAGAGTTGGGTATTTAAAATTTTGAACCAGATCGAACATTGAAAATACGATTACAACACGGTTTACGGGAAAGATTTGGAGACAATTACGGTTCGAATTTAAGTTAGGATTACGAAATTTTTTAAAAATAATAAAATTTTGATTCTGAATTAATAAAATATAATAAATTTTAAAATGTTTATTTTATTTAAAATAATAATTATATAAAATTTTAAAAAAAATTCTATTACCTATTTAGCAAATATTATTATTAATTTAAATTGTTGATTTAGATTGATAATATAGAAAACTATAAAATGGAATTAAAATTCAATGAAATGAGTTTGGAATTTATTTTAAAACCAAATAAGAATTGTTAAAAAAATAATGAAGTAAATTAATGAATGGAAAAATGTTGAGATTAGAAAGAAAGAATTTGGAATTGGATGTACGAAAATAAAAAAAATAACAATAGATAATTTCACAATATTGAAAGGAAATAAAGATAGAGAAAAATAATGAATATGGAAATTTGAGAGAATGTTTGGATTGAGAATAGAGAAGGAAGTTTATGGGAATATAATTGGTTGTAAATAAAATAATCAACCTTATCATATTTATTGTTTATATTTATTAGTTTTAACAAATTGTTCATTCATAAGAGAAAATAAAATATATTGTTTTATTACAGTAAATAAATAAATAAATGATTAAAAAATAATAAAATTTATTTACCAAAAAATAAATAAAAAACACTTATCATATAAAAAACTATTCGTTACACTTTTTTTTTATACACTTGAAAGTATTTTTTTTTTTAATAAATCAACTATTCATGTACCATTTTTTGTATACATTAAGTAAAAAAATGGGTATTTTTCACCATAAATCAAATCAATTACAATCAAATTAAGTGATATAAATTTTTCTATAAAAATTTTAAGCTACAATTTTTTTGTGCATCCGGTTCGAACTGGGCCGAAACCGCCGGTTAACCGCCGATTCCGATTCATATGAACCTCAACCGGCCCTTGAATCACCGGTTCCGATTCAAAATTATGAACCATCGATTCCGGTCGAATTCTGGTTCGTCTACAGTACGGTTCGGTCCCGATTAGAACCGAACCGGTGGCCATGCCTAGATAAAACCCTTACTTTGCAATGTTTAGTCTCTATGGCTATGTAAAAGTCTAATTTGATTTAGGGAAAATTATTATTTCATCCTTGAGGTTTTACTAAATTATTAAATAGTCCTATTGTTTGATTAAATATCCAACACATCCTTAACGTTTTGCTCCCTCATCCTAAATAGTCCTTCCTCCAGTTTTTTGTACTTTTGCCGTTAAACCATAGTAAAAGACTTTAATACCTTATTATTATTATTATTATTATTATTATTATTATCATTAAAGGGCATTCGTTGAGCATGAGCAGTATCACAACAAGTGCCCAAAAGCTAAAGCCGAGTGCTTTGGAACCATTCGTTGCATAGTAGTAATGAAACACAAGCAAAGAGGTTCTCAATTGTGTCCTTGCTGAGATGTAAACAGAGCCGGAGAAGTAAACCTGTGATGTGCATCAGGAGCCTTGTCTTTGCATCCTTGAATATAGACTCACACCAAAGCACAGTGATCGAATGAGAAAACCCCAATAGTTAAACTTTAATCTCGAGACCAAGTTGTTCGATTCATCTCGGCGATACACTTGCAAAAAGAGAGTATGAGTGTGATTAAATACGTTTGGGGTATTGAGAGAAGGCAGTGATGGTGGTGAACAACACGCTAGTCTCCCTGTTTTGGCGATGAAGGCATGGTTGGGATTAGGGAGATTTGAAAAGGCTAAAAAGGAGCTGAAGGGCATGATTGTGTAAGGGAATTCCTGAGAGCATTTGGCTTTCGGCAGTGGAGGCATACTTTGAGGCGATAGAGACCGTTAAGGGATTGTTTTTGGGTCTCTGAGGGAGATGTCAGTAAGCGCAAGAACCACTTATAAATTGACCATATCCAAGTGTGAATTGTAGTTGGCATACAAGATGTTCGATCAAATGCCGGATCGAAAGGTTGGTTTCTTGAAACTCTATCATTTGCGGTTGTTGTCAATTTAATAGGTTCAAAAGAGGTTTTGTGTTTATTGTCAATTGTTCTTGACAAGCCCTTTTGAAATTAAGGGCAAATTTGTCATTTTAAAAGATCCCTCTCACCACTCTCTTGCCTTTTCTTTTCTTGTGATTTGACGGCAAAAACACAAAAAAATGCACAGAAGGACTATTTAGGTTAACGGAGCAAAATGTCAAGGATGCTTGGATATTTAACCAAACAATAGGACTGCTTAAATAATTTGGTAAAACCTCAGGGACAAAATAATAATTTTCCCTTTGATTTACTACTTGGTCGTAAGAACTCCTAATTTGAGTCTTTCTTTTTCATTCTTGCAGCGCCTTTATGCGAGTTGTAAATTCAGGGTTTTAAGGTTTAGGGCTCCTGCTCCTCTCTGCCCTACTTTGTCATAATGGTGGGATACAATATAACTCTCTGATACATCAATTTCTCTTCCAAACCACCACCACAGCCACCGCCTCTCACCTGAATCCGCCCACTATTCAGCGTTACAGAGCCCTGTCCTCTTTGACTATCATTCACATCCTCTAACAACTCAATTCCTTCGAAGATATCGAACGACAGCGCAGCAATACAAAACGGTTAAACTGAGTAGGACTAGTGAACAGAATCGACTCACCAATACCTGTAGTAAAGGATTTAATTTGGAGGAGGAAACCTAATCCCTTGCTCCCTCTCTCTCTCTCTCTCTCTTTCCTTCGCGCCATGAAGGGGAAAACTCCAATAGCTAAACAGTTAGGCACAAAACGAGGTATCTGATTTTTGAACGATAAAAAAAAAGAGAAATTTAAAGCTATTGTTCATTCAGTTTTTTCTTTTAATCTAATATTTGAGCATGTAAAACTCTTTTCGTTGCTAATTCAACTTCATGTGTTTTGTCTCAAAATTTTTGAATTAAATATTCAACTACTAGTCCAATAAACCAAATTAAGAAAATCTATGTATTTAAGCTAAGAACTTGAACCTCCTGATATATGTGACCCAAATTATCTTTTTGAGGTAATTAAACTACTTCAATCAGGATTATAGACAGATGATATTGGTCTTTTGGTAGCAATTTAAATTTCCTTTTCCTTGAATTTGATAGCTGTAGCTTCTGAAAGTGTTTTCATTTAATATGTAGAATTGAATGTTTTCTGGTTTTATCTTGTTCTGTATACGTTTGTTGATAAATTGGAATGGAAGAGTTCTTTTTTCATTTTCTTTTGGGTAATTTGAGTAGGACAATTTTATTTTATTTTTTAATATTAATAGGAGTTAGTTATATATTATTTTTTTTTTAAAAATCAGGATTGAAGAGGCATAGAATACCAGAAAATATTGACGCAGATAAATATGTGAAAAAGAATTGGCATATTGATGAAAATGCTGCTCTGGGCACATCTCCAGTTTCTTCAGGCAAGTGTATTCTTTCTTCTAATTTTTATTTTATGAAACCAAGTTGGCTTGATTTTTTGGCTTTTTTTTTTTTTTTTGGTTCAATTACTGAGGGTTTGCAGCAAATCTAAAAAGCAATTTGATATTTTGGGACTGTTGCTAAATGCTAATTGTTTTAGATTTGCAAAGTGGTATTGATTATGATTTGCCATTATTAGCTAAACTTTTTTTTAATACAGGGGATTTATCTGATGGAGATACTGCTCCTGGAGAAGTTGTTCAAAATGAGTGTTCAATGTATGATATCTTGCTAACAACACTGAAATCATTCAATGTATGATATCTTGCTAACAACACTGAAATCATGCAACAACACTCCACCTGATGTTTACAAGAAGAGGTAAATGCCCTATTTTGTAGTGTTTTTCTTGTCTAAAGTGCATCTTGTCTTTGTCACAGTGTAAGCAGTCTAAGTTTAAAAATTTAACAAATATGTATAAATATTTGTAATAGTCAGAAAATTGGGTCTGGCTCAGTTGATACGAATGTGAGAAAAATTGAGGCAAGGGTTGTGAACTTGAAACCTAAGCCATGTCTCCTAGAAGCAAGATAGGCAAGAATGTATGATTTAAACACTGTTTTTTTTCCCTTATTTTGGTCACATTTTAAAAGGTTGAACAGAACAACTGGTATAATATTAATAACCTTCCATGGGCTAGCTTTTTGTTAAATTGAGGATGATTTGTGTTCTTTATCACTAAATGGTTTTGAGAAATTTATGAACAATAAATGAGTATATCCTTTAATTGAAAAATAGAAGAAGAGAAGAAGAAGAAGAAGAAGTAGAAGAAGGAGAAGAAGAAGAAGGGGAGAAGAAGAAGAAGGCAGGAGTGACTTTAAAGAAGAAGAAGACTCTATATCTCCTAGTGTGTCTGAGGAAGAAGATTTTTGTGAAGAAGGTAAAATAAATTTGTGGTTTTTCATAAATCTTAATCTTGAAAAGTCTTATTGGTTTTAATTTGTTATTTTACTCATATATTATACTAGCTTATCAAATATTAATGTTATTGTTATTGTTGCTGCAACTGTCATTTTTATTCTGTTTGTATTATATTTGTTCAAGGGGGTTGGTCACTAGTCCATATAATCAACTGCAGTAGTTTTTCACTCGATGCAACGTTTCTTATTAGCATTCATCAATTTTGCATCACTTATTTTTTATTTATCCTTTTTTAAAAAATCTTATTTGATTTTACTCCAAACAGATTAAAAGGGACAAATTTCAAACCTAAATAGTATAGAACTCACTTGGCAAATTACATAAATGATTTAGGATTTTTAGTTTATTTAAGGTTTAAATATAGGGAACTCATTAACTTCTCATTTAAGGTTAAATTATATGCAATAATCCCAAAGATTCATGAATGTTTCAAAACTTCTGAGAGTTTATCTTCTTCAAGTGAAGGGTTACTTGCTTGTTTATAGATTAATATAAGAACTTGGACTTCTGAATAGAAAACTGAAAAATGTGAGCTTCTAGACCATAGGATAGCTTAGTCAGGTTGTTGCTTAAGCATGGAAGCCAAAGGAAATTGACTGTAACTGACTTCTAGGTGTCTTTTTGTAAGGTGGAAGATTTAGGAATATGTTACAAAGGTAGGATGTCAATGCAGGATCCTATATCATTGCGCAGCTGACCAACATCCCTCAAAAGCTTTCCTGGAATTTTAACCTGCAATCTGTCCTGTGTCAATCAATGCTTTACAGGATAGGGAGCTTGCATTGAAGTTGCTTAAGAAGCATTTTTAAAAGCTTGATGGAAATATATAAATGAGTCCATTGAACTTCATGAGTGAGTTTTTGCCAAGGTCAAACTGTACAGGCAGACTGCCTTAGTCTGCATTTCGTCTCAAATTTATTAATGCTTAATCTGGGTCATTGAAGAATTGATTATGTAGACTAACTGATTTGCGAGCAAGTCATTTGTTACTGAGGAAGAAACCAATCTCACTATCAGATTGGCCTATCTTACTCGCTGGCAATCTAACATTGTCTGCTGCATCTTTTTTTTTTTTAAATTTTTTTTTTTTAAAAATCTACATTGTCTGCTGCATCTTATTTGTTTTTTTAAATTTTTTTTTTTTTTAAAACCAATCTCACTATCAGATTGGCCTATCTTACTCGCTGGCAATCTAACATTGTCTGCTGCATCTTTTTTTTTTTTAAATTTTTTTTTTTTAAAAAAAGAAATAGAATCATGATATTTCAAGAGGGAATAAAGAAGCTACTCATGCTTTGGTGCTGTGGATCTACTCTCAATAAGATGCTTGGGAATTTCAGAAGTAAAAAATGTATTCCTCAAACAGAATAAGACTATATAAAGTCTGTCAAAAAAATGTCATGCATTTGGGGCTTATGAAATTGCCATATGCTTAAATGATGCTGTTATTCTACCGATTCGAGGGTTTATATGGAATAATTAATCAATGGTAGAACGACAGAATGTCATGTTATAATTTGTTAAAAGAATTTATGCACTCTTCTGGACTTTTCTTTTAATTCATCGAATTTGTTCTTCTCTGTTACTCATTTATTCTGTGCATGAAGCATGGATCCTGGTTACACGTTTCCAATATAAGTTATGCTGCTCTATTTCCAATTGTGGTTTCATTCTGAAATGTCTGCCTTTGGGTTTATTTGTGTTGGCTTATAGGAACTGGTAATGAATTCTCAAGAAGTCATGTAATAGAAAGCAAACTGCGAGAGACTAGCACAGGTAGCATTGTGGACAATAATGAAGATGCTGAATCAGAGGATGATGTAGAGGAATCTGACACAGATCAAGAGCAAAACTTGGGTGTCGATGCCCAAACTATTGCCAAGGCATCATTGTCTACAAGGTACCCTTTGATGATTTTGCTCTTGATGTGTTCTTTTATTGTTTAATTTTTATTACAATCATGTCTTGAGATTGATATTGTACATATGTTAGAAATTCACACATCACAATATTGAAAGGTGATTTACTTCTCTGCGGAGATAAATTATCATCTTAGATGAACATAAATGCCTATCTTGCATAGTATAGATTTGGTGTGCAGCTTTGCTATCCAAGCGAATTTCCCCTCTTGGAGAAGGCAGAATAACCCAGAACTTTGAGAGTTGATTCTAGAATCCCAAGCAAAGGAAAATGGATCTCACCATACTAGATATTGCTTTCTCAACTTGGAGAACCTTTGATCTTATCACTTGTATATTCTTACATAAATTCAAGGTTTTTAAAAGTGAACCTTTTGCGAACCATGGACTGTTCTGTGATTGGTACTTATCATTTAAGAATCTTTTCCAGAGTGTTTGGAAAACTTTTGTTTATTTTTCCCTCTCTCTCTCCTCTGGAGTCTGTGCGAGCTGGCATCCTTGAACTCCAACAGTCCAAAAATTGTGATGGGATAAAAATATATTAGTTCGTCATTTGCATGTGCGAGACTAGTGGGGAGTGGTTATTCATTTTCCATTTCATGGATACGTTGCACTAGAACGATAATAATCAATCATATTGTCTTTAGTTAGAATTGAGTGAACATGTTAAAAGCTGTACTTTTGGTTTTCATAACTGCATCAGGTAGAGGGACAGGCCAATAAGGAGGGATGTCAGTTCCATTATGGGTTTAAGTTAGAGAGGAACCAATATGCATTCAAGTCGATATATGATTCTGCAAGGGGGTAAATATGATTTTGTTGAGATGTAAATAAGGACAAATTCAACATCCACCACCTGTTTATTTACTCCATCATTTTCTTTAACATGTAAAATACCTCTTTAAAGTAGAATTATTTTGATTGTATTTCTTGCATATTTGCTTTTGTCTTTGGTTATTATGAATTAAAATAGTGCACAGTTTTCTTGCGTAATGTAGAGTAATGTGAATTCTTTATGCAGTTCTTTTCATGAACACTTGAGCTACAAGTTATCAGAAGAAGAGGTTGATAACCTATCAAACAAAAAATGGGAATACAAATGGGATGTGCCTGCATGTGACATGCCAAATTGCAAGTGGGAAGGGACAGGGAAGTGTTTTCTAAAGGTATTCTCCATGTTTCTATCTTATATATCTTTTTTGCTTAGATATGGATTCTGAGGTCTTCTGTCTTTGTTTAAACTTTCAAATAATGCCTTTGTAAATATTTATTTCCTGAGATCAGGAAGTGATAAGCGAAGAAAGGAAGTGAATGTACAATTAGCATGGAACATCTCTCTCTCTCTCTCTCTCTCTCTCTTGTTTAACCCACATCATCACTCTTGTTGAAGTCTGTTAAATAGAGTTCACATGATTATGCTGAAATTAGGATAGTCCAAGAAATCTCGTGCATTGCAAGTTAAGCTGTGGGAAATGCAAGATAATCCAAAGTTCATGTTACTTGGGGGTCTCCCTCAAAAACCTTGTCCAGTGTTTTCATTTTGGAGCTGGCTTTATAGATATTGCAATTTTTTAATTGGCAAAAGTTCATTTATTTCATTATTTTTTCATGTTCATGTTTTGTTTATTTATTTTTATGCAGGATGATAATACCACACCTAGTTATGGTCTCAAGCAAAGATTGTATAAGCACTGGCTGGATGCTTACAAGACATCTGGAGGCAATGATTTTCATTCATCAAAGCAGAGATTTTTCTTTTCTCTTTGTAAGTTTATATATTTTTATATATCCGTGCTTGTAGTATGTGTGTTTTAATTAGAAAATTTTTGGAAAGCAGCCATTTTTTTTATTAAAGAAAATTTAGGAAAACATCCCAACTTGTTTTCCAATGTCTTCTTTAAATTTGGAAACTTAGAAAACTGTTTTCTACCTTTTATTTTAGAACATTGTACAGCATGAACATGATCTCTATTTTTCTCAGTCTCTGCAGAATTTTTTTTGAAAGCATTCATGATTTCTGTAAGTAAAAAAATCCCTTAGAATTTAGGGCTTCTTTGACTGGTTAAAGGATTAACAAAGAAAAGGATAGAATTGGCCCTTGCTCTAGATTCCTACATATCACACTGTCCTTTTGGATATCCCACTTTAGAGAAGGGGCACATCTTACCCAAAATGGTGTTGCATCTAACTCCATATGTCATAGGATAGAAACTTCATTAATTTTTTATTCCTCTCAGGATATTATTTTTAAAATGGACTTTCCAAACTTGGAGACCATCTTGGTGGTGTGTGAAAGACTAAGGTGCTTGCCTACAAGTACTTTTGTAGTGGGCAATCTTGCGTAATTTATTCTTTTAGAGTTCTGATTAATGATTGGGAGTTTATTGTTAGGAAATTAAGCCATAGAGAAAGACAAATAAAGAAATTAGAGGCTAGTGGGAGTTGCAAACAGTATCAAGAGATAGAGTTTATTGTTAGGAAATTAAGCCATAGAGAAAGACAAATAAAGAAATTAGAGGCTAGTGGGAGTTGCAAACAGTATCAAGAGATACTGTGGCAACAGGGCAAAGAAGATAAAAAGAGGAATAGAGAAACTGGATGCTTGGGCCTCAACCAAATTAAAATAGTCAAAGCTCCATTATCCAAAGCCAAAAAGAAAAAAAAAAAAGGAAAAAACTAGTTACATCCATTTTTATAGACTAATTTATAGACTAAATAATGAATCCTACCGCCACTAGGATTATGAATTCCAAACCTAGGAGATTGTAATCCAATAATAAATCAGAAGAAAGTAACTTATCGAATGTTCCATATGAGAATAACTTTTCCTCTATTGTTATGAATAAGATGGAATGGAAACAAATGACTCATATAGCCGACCCCAACTGGTTTGGATTAAGGCTTAGTTGTCATTGTTGTTGTAAATCATAGTTGATTTCTAACTCAAGACTTGAACATGCGTAGATGATAGATCATAGTGAAAGCCTAATTCATGTAGGCAAATATCTGTATGTCAAGCTTCTATTGTTAGACCAACACAATTGTGTTTTACTCATCATCCAAATGATACATGTTACACCATTGCACTGTAATTCATGTAACCACTAAAATTTTCCAAGTTCACTCAGACAATTTTCACTATACCTATGATGTAATCTTTTACTCTTCCTATCAATCATATCCAATCCCATAATGTGCACAACATCCATACAGAAGCACAAAACGTTGCAACATATTACCAGGTTTTGGATTAAATATAAGGTTTTGGATTAAATATAAAATTAAGGGTGATTTTGTCTCACAAAAGTTAGAAACAGAAATCAGCAAATCAAGAAGCCAGTTCTATAATATTGTATTATGAAGCTCCTACTTTGTTTTTGTTTGTCTGTTGGAACTCTGCTTAGTTGTGGTGCATTTGTAGCTGCCTCGTTAGCTTGCTTGTGGCCTTTGCTCACAGTGAAGAGAATTATGATCTGAGTTTACTACGTCTTGATTGCTTGTATACATTTTGTGGTTATGTGAGTAAATTGTGCCTTTTTTTACTAGGTAACAGTTACAGGGATATACTGCATTCCAATAAGAAACCATTTTATCTCAAAGGCCATCAAGAAGACTCAAGTATCTTGGATGCTTATATTATGCATTCTGTAAGTGTTCATGCCCTTTGATTCAGTGTGGAATTTGTTTTTGATGAATTTGAATGTCTTTTACTCTCATATACTGAATAAAATGAAAAATCATGCAGTTGAATCACATATTCAGGACTAGAGATCTTATAAAAAAGAATGATTCGAAAGTGGCCAAACATCAAGAGGGTGCTGATGATAAATTACTGACTGTTGATGGTCTCCGTGATCGTGGGTTTACTCGTCCAAAGGTACAGCTTAACTATTTCCTTTGACTGCTTGCTAAGCTAAGTGAGGTTTCTCATAGTATTTTAAAGCTTTTCCGTTGCAATGTCAGGTTTCTCGACTACCATTGGTATTAACAATTTGCATATACAAGCCATATATATTCACATATTTGCATATTATTTCAATCTCATGGGCCCTTATTATTTTTTTTCTGTTTAGTTTATTGTTTCTGCAAATTTATTTGGAATTTTGATATTCTCGATTTAATGGTTGGGTAGTGTTATGGAACTTTTAGTTTTCTTTTTATTGGTTGATTTATTTTTGATAAGAAAGTGAGTTAATAACTTTCAAGTCACTGTGCACTGCAGGAGTGCAATATGAAAAGGAAATATTTTTCTTCACAGAAATTTTAAAGAATTCTAAAGCTAGACTTCTTGTATCTGCTACTAATCATAAATTTGCATGTGAATACAGAATGCATACACCCCTTTGTGGGAAGACATCTGGAAGTGCAGACCATATATTTATATTCTGTTGTGTTAACTGTTTGATATTTTCTCTAATATGGTTATATTCATATTATTTTACATCTGTTGCACTTCTTTGTGGTTGTCTTTGGCTTGTCCTCAAAATAGCTGAGTTATAGGATTAAGAACCTGAAAGTCAGCAGCTTCTAGAAACACTTAGCCTTGGATCAGCCATTGATAATTTTAATTAATGATTTACCATTTGATGTTCTTCCATGAAATAATTTTTCTCACCCTAGTTGCTTAAATGAAGAAATGCATCATCTATCAAAAAGAATTAAATGCTTGAACTTTGTCCTCCTGTTTTCTTGTCAGCTCTCACTCTTTCTTAAATCAGAATACTTGCATCATTATAAGTTGGAGGAGTAAAAGTTTCGAATTTTCTAGTATATCGGACATTAGTTAGTTGTTGTTGCCTATTTTACATTGTTCTATTTATTAATATATCAAATGATTTTAAAATTCCCCTTCAAAAATTCTTTTTCTACAAAAAGTATTTCAAAAATTTTATTTATTAATATATCAAATGATTTTAAAATTCCCCTTCAAAAATTCTTTTTCTACAAAAAGTATTTCAAAAATTTTTTATTTATTAATATATCAAATGGAAATGATTTTAAAATTCCCCTTCAAAAATTCTTTTTCTACAAAAAGTATTTCAAAAATTTTCCTGACTTATACTTCCGTTGCATTGATATTAATTTGATCAAAGTGGATTGGAAACAAAGGATTCATATAACTGACCCTAACTAGTTTGGGACTAAGACTTGGTTGTTGTTGTTGTATTGTTCACATTACTAAAGCATGTTATTATTCACGGTACTTGAGCTGTTCCATTCTGTTATTGAGGTCAAAACCTGATTCTATTAAGCATGTTATTATTCATGGTCATTGAGTTCCACATTTTGGGTTTATTACATCTTTTCTGTTATTGAGGTCAAAACCTGATTCTATTAAGCATGTTATTATTCATGGTCATTGAGTTCCACATTTTGGGTTTATTACATCTTTTCTGTTATTGTGGTCAAAACCTGAGTCTATCAGATTATTTGCCTTTTCTGGTTGTGTAACTGTAACTAGAGGTGTCAACTTATTTGGTTGATGATTTAGTCCCTCAATTCTCTCTTTTCAATATTATATGTGTACTCAGTAAAACTTATTTAATGCTGAATTACAGGTTTTGATCCTTTTGCCATTCAGGAGTATAGCACATCGGGTTGTTAGGAGGCTAATACAACTAACACCTCAAAGTTACAAGGTACTATTTTTGTTTTGTATTTGTGATGAGTTCTCAAACTATGTCTATTACCAGCTTGGTTTGAAGTTGAAAACGCTTTATTTTCACCCATAAGGGGGCCTATTTACATTTCATATGAGTGTTCTCTCTTGGATTAATAAGTTTGAGTCATTAAACACTTGTGATTTTTCTTTGCATTATCTGATTCAGGGGTCTGCTGAGATTGGATATATTTTAATTTTATACTGCAATACCTTCTTTTTTTTTTGACACTTAAACTAGAATAAGTTTCCTCACCATCTTGCTTGTTTCTCTTGCATGGGAGAATTACTAAATATTATGCATTTGGGCCCTTATGAGAGGCCACAATTGTGGACTTGACATCATACCCAACCTGAAACCTGGCATCGGGTATTCAGGTTTATGTGGGTTTTCCACCTATATCTCCCTTACTTTGTTGTTCCAATGCTGAGCTTTTTCCTACCATATTTGGACTTGTTATTCCGACACTATGTACATAGACAAGCTATTTCAAGAGGCTCTTCTTTCTGTTGAAATTTCTGATACCCGTGGTCTATCCTTTTCTTTTCATTTTGCTTAAGTTTTCTGCAGATCAATCTGTTCACTACATCTAGTTCTACACAGGATTTGCTTAATAGTTTATTCAGTTTGTATGCTGTAAAAATTTTCGGTTTTGATATGTTTTTTATTTTGGTATGATATCCTTTGTTGTTAGATTTGTTTTTTTTAAGGATTATGGCTGTCACTTACTCTGTTCTCTCTCTCTCTCTTGCTGTCATTGATATGTTTTGGATGTTTGTGAGAAGTGTTGGGGGATGGTGGAAATAAGACTCAGTTGGGTTGACTCAAGTTTTCATAAAATGAATACTAATATAGTTCATTATCCAATATTCTAAATGCCTTTGCTTAAGTGGTGTTCAGCATGATCATTAGGGATGTAAAACCATGTTTGTTCTTTGTGCTTGCATGTATCATAAAATTTGTGGAAACTACAATTTGATTAGCAACAGTTTTTCAGTTGCTTGCTAAAGCACTGGAATTCACATTGCTGAATGGTGTATATAATGTTTACTCGAGTGGTAACTATTCATAGTAATTAAAGGCGCAAGGCGCGCTAAGGCACAAAGGGCCGCTGGAGCCTAGGCGCTAGCCTCAGTGAGGTGAGGCGTAAAAATAAAAAAATTATTAAAAAATATATAATACCTTCAAAAAATTGGAAAAAAGATTTCATCAATAATATAAAATATATATTGATATAATTGTAAGTTCCAATTTTGATTTTTGTAAAAATATTATGTTAGGATTTAATTGTGATTCTTGAATCTGTTTTGAATATAGTTGTAACTACATTAGCTGCAGCATGGGATCTATATAAAAAGTTGTATAGCCTCTTCTCTTTCTTCTTTATTTTCCCTATCTTCCATAATTGTCTCTTTCTTCTCTACTCTTTCTTTTCTCTAATTTTCTACCCTTTTCTTAATATCCAAACACACTCGTTAGGGTTGCTATGCTGAAATCCTAACAAAATGAGAAAAAAAATTGGCAGCATAACCCCTTATATCTGAAGATTTTGAATTAGAGAAGGGAGTAGAAGCAAGAGAGATTGAAAAAAATAGGTACATAACTGAGTTTTGACGGAGGATAGAGGGAATCTGTTGATTTTTCTTCTTCTTTTCTTCCCTTATTATTATTATTATTATTTTTTAACGTAAACATATATTATTAGAAGAGAGGAGGTGGCTAGGTCATATAATCATAAAAGGAAACCCTAGTCGATACTGCAGGGAAGAAAAATATAAAAAGCGCGCCTTTTCTGCGCCTTGCGCCTGTGCAAAGGTGCGGGCCTAGGCCCAAAAGCTCTCGCCTCATCGATGTTGCCCGCCTTTCAGTGTTTAAGGCTCTAGCCTTCGCGCCCTACGTAAAGTGCGCCTGAGGCACGCCTATGTAACTATTTGGTTTAGGTTTCTGCATTCGAATTGAAAGATTCTCTGCTTTATGATAACTCAAACAAGAATGCCTTTCTGGTCCTTCTAAAGGTGAATAATGTGACTGAAGCAGCACTTAAAGTCATTTTAACAGATGTGGGACATTAATGCCCTAAATCATTGCCCCTAGATATTCTTCCATTTTCTAATCACGCCATTGTTAGATCATCCAATTTGGACTACAGAAGTATTATTTTATTTTTTTTTCAATCCGAATACCTGATGCATATGTGCTATTTAAGTATATACGCAAAGTAGAAAAAGCTGTTGAAAGTGAACTTCAGAATCTCTACATGGTATCCAAGTTGGAGAAGTAATAGTTTGGTGGAGTTATGGAGGTCATAAAATATCTCAATAATATTTTAAGATATTAATCAGGTTATGCTTGTATTTATATTAATGGAATTGTACAAGAATGCAAATGGGCCATGTATTCTAGTATTAAAATTTTTTAAACATTATCTAGCACGTATCATTGGATATCAACTGTTAAAATAATATCATGTTGGTTTGTGCTCTTCAAGACTTGTTGCTGCCCAACCTGTAAGAAAAAATGCAGATGTTATTTTGTGCATTCAACAGAACCCCAGATTTTATGCATTCATTACTCCAAACTCAAATGCTGTTCTATATAAGATGGTTGCCTTACTCCTTTCCATTTGTACCTTTTTATTGTTTCTTGTCTGTATTGGTGCGTAGTTCTCTTTTGATTCACACTCATTGATAAAAATGTTGGAAGGGTTTCTATTTCTCTATTTCTGTTATGAATTAGAATTAGCTATACTTTTTGTCCATTTTTATAGGTCATTGTGGAGCATGCTGATCGTTTCCATAATGAGTTTGGACCACAAGATGATGACAATGTGGATCATGATGAGTCCATGCAAAATGGTGGAAATTCAAAACCTATGAAGTCTTCAAAACCGGCTGACCATCAAGCTCTTTATGGTGGAAATTCTGATGATGACTTCATGATTGGCATCAAGTTTACAAGGTAATTTTTTTTTTTTTTTTTTTTACAGTGGTGCATCATTTGAATATTTATGTATACTATCTAAGCTGTTAAATGAATTTCAGTGTTCTTACACTTAAAATGCTTCTTTTTTGGGATCTAAAATCTCATTTAGAAGTTTTTAGAATGGTTTATGCTTCTGGGGCTTTTAGGATGGTCTGTTTGAGTGGTGTCCAACTTTACTGGATAGCATGTTATCTTGGTTTCTTTCTTTCTTGTTTGCTTTTTTTTTTTTTCCTTTTTATGTTCTGCTTTCTAGTTGTCCATTGAAATAGTAGGATTCCTTGTTTTCGATGTCCATAGTGTACACTCCTTTCTTTCTACTACATCAATAAATTTTCCTTTCTTATTAAAAGAAAGGATAGTGGAGAGTTATGTATGTGGTAATAAAGTCATGAATAACATTGGATACTTTAGCAAAGATGGTGATATATATTTTACATGCAAAAATCTTTGGTTTAACTCTTACAACTTTGTGCAAGATGCAAGTATCAAAGTTATCCTGCTATGTGAAATATTCTTAGTG
The DNA here is from genome assembly GCF_014843425.1 of Jatropha curcas. The sequence goes on from NW_023590566.1 coordinate 1,188,961, forward strand.
TAGCTATTTGTTTACATTTTATCGGATCTTTGTTTTTACAAACTTGCATCAATATTTGATGCAGTAAATTAATTTCAAGCATGCTGTAGTGTTTAGACCCCTTTAATACAATCAGGAGGGAAACTACCCTCTCGTTTTTTCTTCACCACATTAATATAGTAAAGAATGAAAAGAGAGAACATCAATTTGCACCTTTTTATCATTTATACTTTTTTTTTTATTATTTTTTTATTTTTCCTCTTTTGCTATTTCTCTTGTAGGGGGAGCATAAAGCTATACAGTGATTTCTACTCCTCCGACATGATTGTTGCCTCTCCTCTCAACTTGAATGCGGTAAGCTTGTACCCATCTTTATTCATTGCTCATAGACATTGTTCTTTTGTTCATTAAGCTTGTAACTTCTTGTTATTATTGTTATTTAAATTTAATCATGCATCTCTATAGACATATCATGTTACTTTTGATCAGAAAAAAAGAGTTTGATTGAAATGGACAAGGGTTTAGACTTTTAGAAGAAAGGCAAAAGCAAAGTATATGTCATTTTTACATAAATATGTGAAGTTAAGAACTAGAAAGGCCAATGCAAGACCTTAATTTGTTGCATCATATGTGCAAAAAATATATGCCATGTTTCCAAAGAGTCTTGCATGGCAGACAAGGGCAATAATATATGTCATGATGTCTTTCTCCACCTGAAAACATTAGGGATCAAGATTTCAATTCATTATTTTACATTGATCTATGCATGGCATTTATTTATTTATTTATTTTAATTTTCATGTGGCATGAATTATTAGTCTTACCTGCCACATGAGCAAATTCAAAATTTATTTAACTTGCAATTTGACTGGTGATAAAAATGAAACAACTTCAAATCTGATTTCACCTAAGAGTATATCAGTAATAAAATCGAAAAGAGGAAGGGTTTCTTCGTGTTAGCCTTTCTAGTTCTCAGCTCTATTTATTTATTTGTTTATTTCAGTTATTCCATGAATCAAGTCATCTTTGTTTATTATTTGAATCGCTCAAATTCAATTAGAAGGCATAAATGCAACCTGGAATTTATTAATGTTTCGTTTTGTGTAATTTTAGCTTATGTCACCAACTTTTGGAAAGATTGAGAACACTTATATCGTGCATTAAAAATAAATGAGGTAGAATTTTAAAAGAAATTTAAAAGAATCTTTTTTTAATAAAGAACTAGGTTTAATTAGAGGATTTATTGGTATGAAACATTAAAAAATTCTCTTTGAATATTGCTTTATTTTGCAATGTTATGGAGTATTTGAATGAAGAGAAAAGAGCATGTATCTTCAAAAATTTAGTTTGTTATAGTTGTTAAAGGTGTACCAACCCCTCGGACCTCAATTCCTTGATGGCGAGTTATGGTGTTGATGCACGTGGATTTTGATTCTGCAGTTTCTTTTTTCTTTTTTACAATGTATCGGAAGATCAAATCTATACTATTGATCCTACTTTCTAAATGAGATTACTGGGAAATTTAGCACAACGTATAAAAATTTATAGTTTTAATACTTAATAAGAAAATGGCAGACTGATGGAAGATAAAAGACAATAATAATAATAAAAAAAGACAGAATGACATGAAGGGGGAAATGGCCATTTATGGTTATATGCTGTAATAGGTTCGTTCTGTCTCTCCCATCTCTTTCTTTGTTCTTTTGACTTCAATTTCTTCAGCTCACCAAGCCCCAGTCATAGTCCTTTCTTTTCCTTTCTCTTGATGTTATATTACCGCAAAGTAATTCTGCTGCCTCTTGGTCCCACCTCCTGCCGCCGTCCCCCCCTCCCCCTTTCTCTTCTTTCCTTTTTGTCTCTCTGCTTACCCTGTCTATCTCTCTCTCTCTCTCTCTCTCTCTCTCTCTTTTTATGTTGTTATTTTTGTTTTTATTTTTATTTTTACACATTGTTATTAAATTATTGATGCCCATTCATTGTTCGCATGGACTGATATTAGATTTTTCATTTTGAGCAGAAACCCTCTAAACTTAGGGGATGATTTCGGTATAATTTTAATTTTATATAGTTTGTTGCAGTCAAAATAAAATGATAAATATGGAATTATGAGTGTAGGATTTGCTTAAGACTTCTAACATCTTTAGTTTTATTTTCTGTGGATTTCAGAAACATGTGTGCTAGAACTAGAATTTTATATGTTTTATGTTGTTGGTATTATCATTAATTGATTATTACCGGTCTATAGGTTTAGGTATATTTCTTACATTGCACCTCATGTTGCTTAGGGCTGTGCCTTTGCGTCGTTGAGGGAACCCATTGTGCCTTGCACCTTTAATAAATATGAAATATGTCCTTAAGTTCATTGTAGGACAAGGTGATGCCTTTGGCTTCGGGCTTATGCTGTCATGCCTTTGGAGCTCTTACTGCGTTCTTTAATTGTTATCCAAACTGATTAGAGGGCATCAATTCTTGCTCTTTTTTGTTTTTCCCTCAAATTACATACATACATATTATGTACACACACATATTCTTATTTGTAGTTCTCCATTGAGTTATATGGGAGGATCCTCTGTCTTTTATTTATTTTCGTCTCTTTCTTAATAAAATTTTCTTCTTACTAAAAAGAAAAAGTTAATCCAAGACCCTATCTGATATGGCAGTTGCTTGGATTCAATATTATAAGGATATAACTCTATTCATATGACTTTTTTTTTAAAAAAAAAAAAAAATGAGGAAAGAATGTCTTGTTTATTGTTGGAGTATGTGGGTAATCCCACGTCGGATAAATACAACTAACCAAAAGGGCATATAATGTGAAGGGTGAACCAACCAAAACGGCTTAGGCCATTTTGTGTTAAAGGTAAGCCCAACTCATTATAAGCCCAATATTAAACATATAATTGAATTTGATGTGATTAATTGCTCCTAGGGCCCAGATTCTCTATAATTGATTTGATTTATTAAATTGCTCCTAGGCCCAGATTCTCAATATTATCAGCACAAAATTTAAAAAGAAGAATTTAACAAGCTTATGTTGGATTTTAGTCTCTGGCTTGTTCCTCTCTTTTTTTTTTTTTTTTTTTTGGTGGGTGTGAGATTCTTTTGAATAGCCTTGATCTGGGTTGAAGTCACAATTTCTCAGCTCTCTTGAGCAATGTGTTTATTTGGTTAAGCGAGGTTTTTAAAATTTTTTTAATGGCATTAAGGATTGACAAAAGTTTGTATTTTGGAGTAAAACGTGTGTTAAGGTCTTGTTTAGTGCTTCCTTGTATTAGCAAAGCTTTTTAGTGGGGATAGGTGAAAATATGCTGAGGTTGAGTGTTAAATTAATCTATGTTTCTATGTATGTGTTAAATTAGATTTGAGGTAAAGTTAAGTATGCTCTAGATAGAAAGTTAAGGCAAGGTTGCAAGCTACTTATGTACTTAAATCTTGTAACTAGATCTAAATATAAGCACTAAAGAAATTAATGGTCTACCACTATAAGGTTCATTCTACAGAACCTTTTTGTATGTACTGCGTCAGTAATTCACTGCTCTATCATTTCTCAACAAATGGTGAGTTGTGGCTATAAACACATTGTACCCAGTTTTTATTTTCCTCTACTTGTTACTTTTCATTATAAACAGGAAACTTGATTTGATGGGGCCATGTATGTTATGGGGCTTCATGGGGTAGATATCCAATCTCACTTAAATATAAAAATACGCCCCCCAAGTCCCAATATCCAGCCATGTCTGTCCATGTTAATGTATGTAGGGTATGTTTTGTTGAAAAGCAAGTATGAGGAGAGGATGAAATTTTAACTTTCTCAGTTGTTTTTATTTTGGAGGAAGAGGAACTGATTGGATTTTTTTTTTTTTTTTTTTTTTTTTTTTTTTTTTTTTTTTAGTAGAAAAATAAGTGAAGGTTGTAAAATATAAAATTTATTAATGACATTTTATTCCTCTAATTTAGCACGTGGCCCAAATGTTGTGATATGGTTACTGATGAAAATGTTGATTAATCATAAAACATATCTGTATGTTCCCTTTTCTCTGTCATCTCAATTCTCCGAAAAGGGAAAAAGGAAAAAAAAAAAAAAAAGTGGGCCCAAGCTAGTAGGTTAGATATTGGTAATCTTTCCTTGGGTACATATCTGTCCAACCAAACAAGGCGAGTTGTGCGTCCTTTCTCACCTCTCCTTCTACCCCTTTCCCTCCTAGTTTTCTTTGAACCAAACATAGGTCTTTTTTGGCTATATTGATACCGATCAACAAGGGAATCCCTAATATCAAATGACAGGTACTGGAGCTCTTAAAGTTTCAATGAGGTAGCCATAGGGTCTCTTCTGAAATTTTCTGGCGCCCATTTTTCCTTTCTATACAGTAATTTTATCTAGATAGCATTGGGAGGTTGATAATTTTTGTTTAAATATTATTATGGTGGCAACTCGGACAGTTTATTTTTTGGATGTAACAGTGGCCTACTATACTTTAAAATTTTACTAAGGGATGCTATAATTTGCACTGGCTATTTTAGTTCTACTATTAATTTTTCAAATGCAAATAATTGGCAATTATCTTGTCCAATGTTTTGAAGCATGTAATTAACAGCGTGTTGTTGTTGTCAGAGAATTGAAAGTGCTATTGACAAGAACACAGACTTTGATTATCTTTCTTCTATAGAGGTAACACGTTTTTTTACTCACCAGTTTTTTTGGACTCAAGAGTATGCTATTAAATTTTAGTATCTTGTTTCTTTTTCTTTTTCGCCTATATTACAATGCTTAAAGCTAAGCTAATTGATGCATTATGCTTGATCTGAGCAGGTTCTTGTAATTGATCATGCAGATGTAATATCAATGCAGGTAAATCAAGAAATTTCTTGGTTTAATTGTATTGTTTTTGTGTCATTTCATCTATGGTTTATATATTGATTTCCTTTCTTTGCTTCCTGCTTTCGGCAAATAATATTCAGAATTGGAACTTTCTCTCTAACATTCTTCAAGAATTGAACCAAATACCTTCTAAGCAACATGGGACTGATATCATGCGCATACGAAACTGGTATGATTCTGCTCCTGTTTTGCTTTTACAAAGCTTCTTCTTTAGTGTCTACTTTCTGTAATGCTCATCTTTAATATAAGGCCAAATGATAAAAACATTTTGACTTTGTAACATTTGCAATTTTGGCTAATTCTTTTGGTTTTATCAAATTTTAAATATAATTTGATATTGGTAACAACTGTTGCAAGGCATGAATTGCAGTCAACGCGCATCTTCCTTTGCTGAGATAGCACCCACATGGCATGCTGACTTGGATGAACAATGTTTATTAAGACTTTGATTGGCAAATCAACCCGACTTTGACTGACTAAATGAGTTTTTTAACTATATTCAAGTATTTTATCATAAAATTGGAAAAAATGGTAAGGTCAATCAAATAAACAATTGTTTAATCAATATGTCTTGTGAGTTATAACTTAGCTAATGAACACACCCTTAAACCTTGATGTCAGGTGTAGAGATTGTTTCAAATGTCAATGCACTAAAAAAAAATTTTATAATTTAAGAGAATTGATCGAAATTGTTAATGCATACATAGCTTTGGATTTCTGTATCATTTGGTCATAATATGATTAATTGTTGCAGCAGCATTTTTGAAATGCTGTGTGCTTAGAAGAATGAAAAAGCTTGAATGTCATCCTTTTTGGGATTATTTAGCACGATTGCTTGAAATATATTGACCCATTAGAATTGTTTTTCATGTTTAGGTATCTGGATGGAAATGCAAGATTTTATCGTCAAACAATTATTTTGGGTCATTATGTAAACCCAGGTAATTCTCCCATTTGTTTCTTCTAGTATATGAAGGCTTTTCTTTATAGTTTTGTCTAACTCACTCCCTAAGGAAGTGGGGAAATGGAGGGCTTGGGTTTGAGTGCTTCTATGATCCATCCATTTTTCATAGTATGTTGTGATATTTTATTGCTTGTGTATATATATTGCAAGTTTTCCTATCCAAACCGATATACTTATGAATAGTTAATTCATGTTTATGTTTTGTTCTTTCAGACATTAATGCTTCATTCAATCACCAATGTCTTAACTACCAAGGGAAGGTGCGATTATTACTCTTTTTTTTTTTTTTTTTTTTTTTTTTTTTTTTTTTTTTTTTTGCTATTGCACTCTTCATGCATATCCGAGTTTTAGGATGTAGCTTTTGGGGTGTGTGGTTTTGCCTTTTATTGAGGCCTGAAAGGCTATCACTTGATAGGAATGGAGTGGAAAGTCAAGTTTCTGAGAACATGAAATAAAACTATTTTACCAGCCATATGTGATGTTGGGGGAAAATTTATAATTTGATAACTACAGTTCATGGAAGCTAGAGGTTAATGTAGCAATCAAGAAACAGACCACAGGAAGTAAAGCTCATAACAATCTAGTAGTTAAGAGGAGGCCTGAGAGGGGACCTGAGCATAAACCCAGGCCTTAGCTATCATGCCCATGAAGATGCATTGTATCACCCGTCTAAAGTTCACGTTTCTGAATGGTATAAATAGTAATGATTTTTAGCTTTAAATCATACAGTAAACACAGTGTCTATAAATTCTTGGCCTACAAGTTCTCCTGTAATTTGAGTTGAGCCATTGGATGGATTCAAACACAATAATCATGTGATTTAAAAAATCCAATATAGGAATTGATGATAATGATTCTGTTGCACTTGTTTGGCCATTACGAAACAAGCGTAACGTGAAAATTACTATAGCATACTCAAAATAACTTGAGGACCTGACACCATATGGATAATCTTTTAGATAAGTTCCAGCAGGGGATGATGCCAAATGATCATGTTTAGCTTAAATCAACTCTTCCTCCTTTCCCATTGTTTGCTTACTCTTATTTTGTTCTATTTAGTGTTCTCTTATGTTTATTTTGACTTCTCACCATCTTTACATGATTGTCAGTTGTTTGAACACAAGTGATAAGAAGAGGGGGGGGGGGGGGGAAGAAGCAGCTACCAGCATGAAGCATTGTTCAATATTAGTTGAAGTCATATGTACAATTTGCAAAAACAATAGCAACCCCTAGGAAAGCCTAATTCAATAAAAACTTGCAAGATCATAATGGTAAAACCTATATTCTACCACCCAAACTACCTCTAGAAAAACTAAAGTTAAGGCTCATATTTTCCTCTTCCTTAATTCAGTGCTTCATTTCAGAAACAGAAATTGAATTTATAAGGTCATTGGACCCAAGGTTACAATACATACTCATCAGACATCGTGGCTCATTGGAAAGTCTGGACCCAAATGACCAAGGTTAGGGAGGAAATTGCTTTTGTTTTGAGAGGTTCACTTTTGCATCTTCTATTTGAATAGAATGAAGCCCATTTCACGCTTTCTTTTGATCTATGGTTTCATATACTCCAATAGCACTAGTGACACCACCTCATGTCCAGCAATTTCCGTGGAATGCACACTGAACCAGCACCTCTGCTGCCATGAAGTTTTTAATTTTATTTTTAGCATTCAAAAGACTAGGATCGATTCTGTCGTGCTTGTTGCTTAATGCCTCGATCATTTAATTTATGCTAGGCTCTTTCTCCTTTTGTTCTGAAGCTGCAGGAAGTAATAGCATAATAAATAAATGATACATGCTTAAATTTGAAGCCCTTTAAATAGCAAATGAAGTGAAAATAATTAGAAACACAGAAGTCAACTACTAGCTGTCTGCAGGAGACTAATAAATTGAAGGGTTTTCTTTTGTTTTTTTTTTTTTTTTTTTTTTTTTCTTTTGTTTTTTTTTTTTTTTTTTTGTAATTCTGACCCTTATTCTGTGCTTCTGCCTGTGGAGGAACACATGAGCCTTGTCCATGTCCTACATTTATCCAGATAATGGTGAAATTTTTTTGCTCCATTTTGTTGGAATCTTTTGCAAATTTTGCAAGAATCATTTGCTTTCTATTATTTACAGGTAAAGTTGGTGTCCGAGTATAAAGGTGTTCTTTTAAAAGTCTTGGTCCAAGCACGACAGGTATGGCTGCTTGACTTGTTTGTTTCAATTGTTAAATTATACTGTATGCATTAATGAACTGGACAGATTGAGCTAGTATTGATGTAATTTTTTCCACGCTTATCGCTGCGTTAGTTTCAATTTGAGCCCATAATAAGACAAAAAAACTTTTAGTCTCTTAAGGTTCATTTACTATTATAATTTTTGTTCACTGTTCGAACAATATGCCTATTCTTGGTCATTGATGTCGTGAAAGATATTGAGGCACATTTAAACTTCCATGATAGAACGATTAAACCCCTGATTGGAAAATTTTTGTGGAATTCATTTGTATCTGAAATGAAAAATCAAAGGTTTGAATTCTGTGGAAATAAGCATGACTATCACAAATTTTACCTAAACATATGGAATTTCCAAATAAATTCCAAAAAAACTAAGCAACCCTAATTTTTTTGACAAGACTACCCTCTTTCCTCGTCATTTTATCTCTCAATCTCTACTCCTTTACTGTTTCTTTCTTCTCCTTTCACTATTGCCACTTCCAATCTCTATAATTTTTTTTTTTTTTTTTAAAGTCTCTGCAAATTTTGTCTTGATGGAAATCGCAAAACTTTTTTGGCAATTCAATACCACGTTTTTAACTAATCTTACTGAGTTAACTCGCTTGCTGCATGCTTTTAATTCATTCCCCTCATGCTTTTGTGTCCTTTGAAGGACTGAAGATGAGTTCTTTGAGTCTAGCTTTCAATCTTTCGCCAGTGGTTGCTTACGCAACGACCACTTCTTTTGTTAATGGGTACTTAAGATTTCATGACTGCATTGCATATAGTTCATTAGGTATTTAATGTTGGATTGTCCTATCTTATGTTAAAAAAATTGGCTATTAAATGGAGAATTTATATCTTGGAGAAATTTATATCGATTGCTGTTATTTATATTTTAATCAAAACAATAAAACCAAAAATATTATGTTGTATAGCGTAAGGCCAAATGCATAATTTGCCTGTGTTTTACATGTAAATCCTTGTGGCTCTCCTATAATTTGCGAATAACCTATTATGATGTTGTACTTTTCTATTTTTTACCTATTACATGCCTCTTTGGGGCTACCATTGCGTGTGAGTTGTACTCACCTTGAGTTGGTGAAAAAGGCTCTAATATTGCAGTAATTGTCATGAACTAATTTCCATATAATCTGAACATAGCGGCTCTAACTTTTCTTTCTCCAGTAAAATAGCTTGTTTGACATAAAAAAAAAAAAATACAAATTACATAGTTCAAAAACATACTAGGGAAAAAAATATAACCAGTTCCTGTCCTTTTCTTCCTTGAATAGCAACATCACAAGAACAAAAATGGCACCCAAGAGACAAATTACATGATTATTTCCTCCCTTATTTTGCATAAAAAAGTGCCATATACAAAGTCATTCATCAACCAAAACAGAAAAAAACACCTAAAAGATTGAAGAGGCCCACAAAACAGTGCAGACACATATACTTTCTTTTGGCAATTTAGTCAAAAAAGAAAAACCGAGTATGGAAACCCAAAAATGTCACTCGTATTTACTATTTATGTTGTTGCTGGTATTGCTTGTATCCGGTAGGAGAGCCTCTCTTCTTCATCAGATTGATAGTGTAGAGGATCTATTTTATCTCTCTCTCGCTCTCTCTCTCTCTGTATACCTTAATAACCCAAGTATAGAAAAGAACTTGAATAAGGGTCCTCTGGTCTTTATCTTAGATGCCAAGCTTGAGAAAGAGGAAGAGAACTCAAAATCCAGAAAATAAAAGAGAAAAACAAAGCAAAACTCAAAACCCACAGATAGAAAGAGGTGTTTTTAGAGAGAGAAAGAGGTATTGTGTTAAAGAACAACAAAACAAAAATAAACACAAAACAACCAATGATAAATGAAAAGCCAATTGGATTATTATTGTTGAAAGTAGGGGTGTAATTTGGACAGTATGGAACGGAATGACTCATTCAAATTCTGTTCCAAAATATTTTGAAATTTGAAATTGCAATTCATTCTATTCCAAATACTTTTTGGAATATAAAATTTTATTTCATATCATTCCATTGAAATTCATTAGTTTCAAATTTCTTAACCATAAAAACAAATCTAACATTTTAAGATGTAAATTTTAAAATTTAATAAGGAATAATCACCATATTTTTATATATACATACCAAAAAGACATAATTAAAATTTTAAAATAATAAATTAATATCACCCTTAACATTTAATAATTCAGTTCATATAATCAATATCTTAATAATTTATATATCACCCATTAACATTTATAATTCAGTTCATATAATTCAATATCTTATAATTATAATAATAATAATAATAATAAATAATAATATAAAATTCAAACAAAAGATAATACGATTTTGTATTGTGATGTATCAATATATGTAGTCACCAAATCATTAAAAAGTGCTAAATCCACAAAAAAACTATATATATATATATATATATATATATATAATAATATATTATATATGAGTTTAAGCGATTGCTAAATATTTTCAAACTATATAATGTAATAAAAAGTAAAGACATGCTATAACTTTAAAATCGAAGTTTCAACCCAAGAAAAGTATATATGGGTTATTCAAGCACATAGTATATATGTAAATTGCTAATAGGGTTGGTTAAATATTCGTATTATCTAAGTAGTTTAGAATTATTAATAGAAGTCTTTTCTTAAAAAATATGGAAAGATTAGAAATATTTTATTCTTAATCTTTAATTTAATATCTTTATTTTTAAAATATTAAAAAATTAGAAATATTTTATTCTAATCTTTAATTTAATATTTTATTTTAAAATATATAATTACAAACTAAAGAATAATAAAATAAAAATTCGGGATATGGATTGGAATGTGTAATTTTTTTTTTATTTCCATTCCATATTCCATGTACCAATATTTTAAAAAACACATTCCATTTTGAATTCTATATTCCAAATTTCCATTTCAAATTTACATTTGGTTCGGAGTTTTGATTTGAATTGGAATATTCCGATCCACGTCACACCCCCTAATTGAAAGTTAGAATCTTTTTTCCTTTTCTTTTCTGGGTTTTTCTTCTCTAAACAAAAAAGCAACAAAATTTATTTAAAATAAAAAAAAGGAAAAGAAAATATAGAAGAATACCAAAGTTGCCAGGTTTGATGGTTTAAGACTCTTCCATCGCGCGTGCTTTTTCACTTTCCCGTTCTAGCGTGGCAAGGTATGTAATCGATACAAAGTAGAAAAGTAAAAGGTCATAATAGTGCACAAAGTTTTTTATCTAAATACAGGGGCCCAAATTATGAATTTGGCCTATAGCATAAATATAATTATGTTGTATAACACAACCAAAAATACACATCCACCTAAAATACATGTGCACACACAAACACGATTAATGAGCACTGATGTACACATTGCAATAATACTTGAGTGCATTATCAGCTTATTAGATTCTTTGGCAGATTTCTGTTACTTTCCCCTAATGATTTAGTGTAGTTACATTGTTTATTCAAATCTTTTGTCAGCTTGTTTGTTCTTGCGTTGGCATGATAATTCTTCGACTAATGATGCGTGTGTGCAGTTTGATTTATGAGCGATATTTTATGCTTCCCTATTTTATGTAAATGACTTATTTTATGAGCGATAATTCTTCACTATTGTTGTGTATGTAAATGACTTATTTTATGCTTCCCTATGTAGGTTTATGAGCGATATGATGCAAAGTCAATGCCGGATGCAGATGATGCTCGTCTTGAATATTTCATTAAGAAGGTTCCTCTCTTAACTTTGAAGTAGTTGTTTAGATTTATACATCTGATACTCATTGAAAAAATAATTGATCGTGATTTTGAACCTGTTCTTTCCATGAATCCTCTTAACTAACTAAGACAAGAGATCCAAACTTAAAGTAGGAATCAATTTGATTCTACAATACATATTGATTGGGTAGATCGGGAATGGTTCATGACAAAAACTAGTAAATCTCATTTCATTATAACCTAAATAATAATTTCATACAGTTTGCAATTATAGCCAATCTTTTTAATTTTATCTGTCATATGCATTTGCATTGGTTTTAATTATAACCAACTCAGAGTGGAATATTTTAAAACTCTCAAGTTGTACATGAATTGACAGAACGAGTCAACAAAATTAGGGAGAATTTCTAGAAACTGATGTTCTTTGGATTCTTTTTCCCCCCTAAAAATGCGGTTCTAACCATCCCTTCTAGTCTTGCTTGGGTCCTAATAATATTCTTTCATAGACCATGGTCGACAGAAATCCTATTCTTTCTAGCTTCCAAATCAGCCATAAACTTGATAAGGGAAATTAGTAATCTTGATGAGAAGGAAGAGGTAACATTATTTTATAATGAGGGTAATAGGGGAGGTCAGGGAGGAGACCTCTACATCATTTTATTCGAAATAATTTTCTTGAAGGCTAAAGTTTAAGTTTTTTATGGCTAAAAGGAGTGTTAGATCTGTTGGAAAATTTGAGATGAGGATTGGTTTTAGTTTTCTCAAAAACAAAACAAATGCTTCCGCCTCAACACATAACAAAAGAAAAGTTGAAGATGAAGAAAAAAACACACGAATCATTATTCAAAACAAATGATCTACAACATATAAAACAAAGACTTTTTCCTTCTTCATCTTTCTAACTCTCTGTCTGTCCATCTCTCTTAGCTCTGTTCAGCTCTCTCTCTCTCTCTCGCTTTCTCTTTCTCTCTTTCGAAGCAGATCCCTTTATAGGAAGAAAATGTTTTCTACTCAACAACTACTACTTACCGAACAAGACGTAACCATATATCTTCTTTCCATAAAACAAGGACTTCTATCCTTTTTAACTAAGACAAATTATAACAAAATATGTCAGCAAAATCTCATGTCTTCAACAATATGACCATAAAATAACAAATATGCAAAACAAGAGAATTTTATGTGAAGCCAAGATTGATAGGATTGTTTTAAAGGATGTCATAGAGTTGATAGAGTTGAAGAGAGCTTAGTTTAGTCTGCTTCTATAAATCTATTCAAAGTCAGTTGATAAAGGGCTTTCATTGTATAATATGAATTTTTCCAGTCAATAATAATTCGGGTTCATGGCTGGAATTATTTAAGGAGGGAAATTGTTACAACTTAAAAGAAGCATAATGGGGACAGTCAATATCTGTTGGATTTGAATGGCTTTCTTTTAAGCCCACCTGCAAAGGTGTTTGAGGGTCATGTTTTGAAAGTGTTTGGGGAAGTTATGAAAAGTTCAAGTCCTACCTTAAAAAGTCACATACAAACAATTAATTATATGATTTCTTTTTTAAGATTGAAGATAAACATCACATGGACAAAGTGGGTGTTTATGTCAGAATCTTCTGATGGGCGCAAATTTTTAATGTAGTGTTGATACCTCATGAGGTTACAGATCCTATATGAATGTTTGGAAGGTTATTTATATAAGCTTAATATGGAGAAATTTGCTTTTAAGAATTTTTTGGGTGATTGGAACAAACCTGCTTTCTCATTTGCCATAGTCAGATACCGAGTGTAATGATGATTTTCTTTATGCAGGTGTTTCCAAAGATTAAAGATTCTACCCAGGTTCTTTTTCTTTTTCCCTTTTGCAAATCAGATATGTTAATTTTCATACAGCCACACTTTGAGAATTCATTATGGAAACTTTTTTGCAGGGAGGAATCATGCTATTTATCAGTTCTTACTTTGAATATGTTAGACTCCGCAACTATTTGAAGTCACAGAATGCATCTTTTTGTGCAATTGCAGAGTAAGAAGAACTCTTTCTTGCATGTATTTATTGTTTTTAGGTTTAATGATAATAACAGCCTGAATCTTTATGTGAATTTTCAACTGCACCCAAATTTTTAGAAATGAATGATTGCTTCCTAAATTTGATAAACTAGTTTCAATTGGACTTGATAATTAAAAGTTGGAAAAAAGAAAAAGTATGTATATATTAATACTAATCTAAATAAAAATATTTTTTATAGATTTTCCTTTTCCACCCTTTCTCTTCCATAATCACCTCTCCCTCTGTTTAAATGGTTAAAAACTGTGATTTTTATGAGTTTTCATGTCAGAAAATGTTTGATACAATGATAAAAACTTTATTGATCACAAATTCAGAGAGGAGAGAGAAATGGAATGCTAGTGAAGAAGAAGAATAAAATACTTAAATTAGTATTAAAATAATTTTTTTTTTCTTTCTATTTTTATATGTTGGGTAGAATTGTAAATGACTTGTTAGATTCAGGATGCAATGGAGCATCTTTAAAAGATTTGGTACAATTAGAATCCATGCTAGGTGTCCCCAACACCCCCCCCCCTCCCATTAGGCTCTATTTAAGGACATTTTTCTAGAAAACCATTAGTCTTGCTGAGATGTAAATTCCCACAGCATCGTAGTAATATTTTTAGCTTTTTTCTTTAGCTACACTAAATTGAGTGTGAATGTTGGTGATAATGGACTTGTTAGATTCAGGATTGCAAATGGAGCAGTCTTTAAAAGATTTGGTACAATAGAATCCATGCTTAGGGTGTCCCCCACAACAACCCCCCTCCATGATGCCAGAGAGAAAGTTTTCGTGAAGACATTTTTCTAGAAAACCATTAGTCTTGCTGAGATGTAAATTCCCACAGCATCGTAGTAATATTTTTAGCTTTTTTCTTTAGCTACACTAAACCGGAGGATATATCTCGTGCACGAGTTTGGTTTTTTGAAGGAAAGAAGAAGATTTTGCTTTATACTGAGAGAAGGCATTTCAGCTCCAGATATAAGGTTCTCTTGACCTGATTCCTTTATTAAATGTCTTGTTACTTTTGTTACACCTCTAACAGCTGGTTCAATTTGTCTTCTCTCATACAAGAATATTGTTTCCAGATATTTAAATCAGTAATTAGATATCATGTAACTGTAACTCTTTTCTATATTCTGATGACTAGATTCGCGGCATTCAAAGTTTGATAATCTATTCTCTTCCCGAGAGAAAGGAGTTCTACCCTGAGGTGAGGAGTTCTACCCTGAGGTGAGTGCCGGCATAGCTATCAAAAAGATATGGGTTTCACTGTCATTTTCTTTCTTGATGTTATGGAACTCCTGTTTGACCTGGAATCTTTCTACTGCATGTAGGTGGTTAACATGCTTGAAGGGGCCCAAAACATGACATGCACTGTGCTTTTTTCTCAATTCGATCTGCTTCGGGTAAAAGCTTCTTTCTCTTTCTTTTCTTTTCTATAGCATGCTTGGGATTGGACGGAAACTAGTAGCTTATACTTCCCAAACTTCCTTATAATCTAAATTTATGTATTGATTTGTCTTTTTATGTTGCAAAATTAGAGTTTGAGTCAATTATGAGAAAGTAAATAGCATACATTTGCACATTATTCAAGTTGACAAAAGTCTACATATGTGCAGAGCAAACACCTATGTTCGATAGGAGAATACATTTACGCAAGCAATAATCATTGGTATTAAATCTTAAAACCTTTACAATACCAATCCTCATAAAACCTCAAGAATACCATACCTTTCATAAGCACTTGTATTATCACAAGCTTAAATGTTAAAGCTTCTACAAATAACTTCCAGTTTTTGAGTTAACCTCATTCCTTTTCATTCAGGATAGTAAAAACTAAAATTAATGTCTCTAGCTTGGATCAATTTTCCCTAAATTAAAAGATTTACCTAATCCACCCAGCGTAGGCAACTTTTCTCAGTATATTTTGCTACCAATTGTATACTGCTATATTTTCGTGCGTCATTCATTCCATATTTCAGGTCAAACAGATATGGATCAGTATTTCACATGTGTGTGATACAACGATTTTGCTTAGAATCATAATTAGTAAAAAGCTCAATATTGCGAGCCTTTAGATATATGATTGTTCTAGATGTGATAGATCCAGCAGTTGTTTTGCAAAAATGTGAGTTACAGAAATTACCGAGCTGTGTAGAAAAAAGTTTTAACTTTTGCTGGTATAACTTTATTCTAATTGATGTGTGTGCACCTGCATGTGTACCAGTGACTAATTATGATGGAGAATAAACCAGAGCTTATGTTCTTCAGTAAGAAATTAAGAAACATGCCATTAGAGACTGTTCAATAAAATCTTGAAAAAATTTGTATTCATTACCACTTCAAGCATTTAGGAACAGAGGTAGTATTAGAGAACCATGAAACCTGACATTTAAAGATTTTCTTGTTGAAACAAGTTCCACATTTTGTAGAATTGCTTTACGAGTCTATATTTTCAAAACTAGTGCTTGTAAATAAAAATGCGCTTAAAATTTTTTTCCTTCTTGTTTCTATCGAATTGGTTGTCTGAATCAAATTCTACTGGAATAAATAAAATTTGCCAATGGAACTCCAAACTTAGAAAGGATATAAGCCACTAAAGTTAAAGGTTCTAGATACAAGCTAATAAAGATATATATTTAAAATGAATTCAATGATAGATTTACATACGTTAACTTATTTGCAAATGAATTTTTTTAATGAAATTCATGTGAAAGAAAATATATTCCACAGATTTATTTCAAACGCTATCTGAGTGTTTGACTCTCTCTGCCTGCCATTTCCTCAAGTTCTTAGACTGTGACATCGGTGAACTCGTCATTTATTCATTTTTGCTTCTCTCTCTGATTCATTGCATTTAATATATTTGTTTATTATGCTGGGATGCCTTAGCTGAAGAGAATTGTCGGATCAGAGTACGCAAGAAAGATGGTCAGATCAGAAAAGAATGTATTTTTATTCCATTAGTTGTCGTCAGGTTCAGAACATCCACAACTGCAACATTGAAGAATCGGCAGGACGGGTAAATCAAAACAATTGTTTACTAACAACTTTACTGGCAAAAGAATTGAATGGAAAGCAGAGTTAGATTAAAACACAAAAATGAGTATGATGATAAATTGATAACAGTAATTTAAGAGACGCTTTACCTATCCGAAAGATGTTATCTAAAAAGAATAATATTAAGTTTGGATTCAAAGGTTTGAAATATTTGATTTTTGTTTAAATTGTTCACAGGAATGTAAAGCATTGTTCCATTAAAATGGATATCTAACAATGCATCTTTATTGGACATTTGTATTAGAAAACGCGAATTCAATGCAGGATATTGTATGAGTTCAGAACACAATTGAACTAAAGATTTTGGTTGGAGTAGTTTATTTTTTCTCTAGCTTTATTTATTTATTTATTTATTTTTTTAAACGGCGGAATGATTGAAGATGGATGATTAGCCATTGCATGCCTATTTATATTGATGAAAGACTCTCATATCATCGTTACTCTCTTCTGTTGGCTGGCTCTTATTCTTTTTTTTTTTTTTTTTTTCTGTGGCTCTTATTCTTTTTTTTTTTTTTTTTTTTTTCCTTAGTTGCAAGCCGCTGCTATTTCGGCGAGAAGGATCCAACACAACCACCGCTATACTTATCACCTAAATAAGTTCAAGACGCGCTTTACAAAAATAAGTTCCAACATTCCTATTTTTCTTTTTTTCACAAAATTTTGAATTTTCTTTTAAATTTTATTTTATTTTGATTGGACTTTAATATTCCTATTTAATAGATAAATATATAATTACGTAGTTTGAAATTTTTAATTTTTTCCTTATCTATATTTCTATATCAATTCAGTTTTAATCCATTTAACCTAAATATTTTCAATTATCCACAAATTTAGAATAGAATCCAATAAAACACAAAATTTCTTCTTTTACTTTTCAGTATTACAGTTTCTATATAATACTGCAGCAGAGTCTGCGCATTCACACTTCCGTCTCAGTATTACAGTTTCTCTCATTACTTGCCTCAAATATACTATGAACTATATGTTTTATCATTGTAGCTAAATAATAACAGCTGCGCGTAATGGGGAGCGGGTAATCATTTTAATGGTGTTCTTTATATTTTTCTTCCTCAATTCTTTAGTTCTCTCCTCAATTCTTTAGTTCTCCAACTTAAACATCAATTTCCGTTGTTACTTATTTTTTCAAAATGTTTGTTTAATAGTTTTTATTAGTATTTTGTTTATCAGAAAAGATTTTTGGCTCATGATCCGGACCATAGGTGGTTTTGGCCATGTCATGAGTAGTTTTAGAATGTCCAATGTCAATATTACCCTTATTAAATATTGTGTTTTGAAAATTGAAAATTGAATTTAAAATGTGTATATTTACTCATTTATTCTTGAGAACCACATTAAAGTGTCATTATAAAATGTGTGGGGTTAGATGACATTAAATGCAATAGGAAAAATGTTAAACATGCAAACATTATTATTAATTATCTTTAAACATCATATTTCCATTCTATATATACTTGGAACTAAATTAAATCACTTGATTTAGTCAAATTTGAAATTCTATTCAATTGGGAAACCCTGATTAAATTAAATTAAATTAAATTACACCTAGTCATACTTGAGAATAAATTAAATCAAGATATTCTAATTGAATAAAATTAAGTCACCCTTGCTTATGTCACATTTAAAATTTTGATAATAAGTCACCGTCATTCTTATTAGTTATTTTCAGTTTTAAACTACTTTCAATTCAATTTCATTTTTTAAATGCAATATCTTAATTCAATTATATCTAATGTACTTTATATTGAAAGATTATTTTCTCTTTTGATATATATATATATATATATATAGAATATATAGTATATCATATACTTAATATAACCTAATCATTTAATTTTACTTTAAAACATTTACATTGCTTTACTGAGACTGAGAGGCAGAATTTGTGTGACACCATGTTAAAGCAACACCAACACGACCTACTTATGTTTTCAAAACTGTATGGTTCCACTTTCATATTGTCAACCAATGAATATGATGGATGAAAATATAAATTTTAAAATTTCTATATCTTTGAAAAAAAAAAAAAAAAAAAAAAAAAAAAAAAAAAAAAAAAAACTCTAACCGACACAAACATCTAGGCAATGCCTCTTGCATCCAGTATTAATATTTATTAGCATTTATAGCCCATACACCCAGTCGATTTATAAAAAAAATTATGACTATTTTGTTACTATGTCATTCTTTCTTCCGTGGAGAAAAAAAAAAAAAATACTCATAAATTTAATTGGTCTAATTATAAAAAAATTCTGAACTTTGAACGTTTTAACCGATTTAATCAATTTTTTTAATTTTATCAATTACTATAGAATATTTATTTTTTAGTAACAATTGTGATCTCTTTCAGACTCCGTTAGAAAAAGGTTGATATGTCCGTTAAATACTGATAACACAGCAGCTGACTGGGATTTCCACTAAGCACTAACAATGCCAACACCCCCCCCCCCAACCCCTGTAAAACAAATACGATGCTCGTTTTTAGCATAGAACATCTCAACCCTCAACCTTAACAACAAAACGTCGCCCCTCCCATCTTATCTCCCCCCCCCCCCCAACCCCTGTAAAACAAAACGATGTCGTTTTTAGCAGACATCTCAACCCTCAACCTTAACAACAAAACGTCGCCGCCTCCATCTATCTCCCCTAAATCTGAACCAGAAAAATGACGCCGTCTTCTTCATCTCTCTAAACCCCAATCGAAAACGATGTCGCTCTCCCAATGTCAACAGCTGCTGTCGACATTCCCTTTTCCTCTCTCAAATCCCTAAAAATGATTCTCTAGAACCTTTTATCCCTTTTCATGTTGAAGAAAGCGTCATATAATATAAACAAAGGTTGGTGGACCTCCATTCTTGTGAAGTGAAGACAAAGGACTGTGGAAACAAAGCTGGTGGTTGGGGAAAAAATAATTTTGGCGGACATTCATCAAAGCTTGCACCATATCTGAGGTATTCCAGTGCATAAATTTTTTAGATTAAGTGTAGTTACTATAGTTTATTAATTTTTTTAGGTTAAGAGTAGTTTATTCCAGTGCATTCGTATGACCGGGAGTCTCTAAACGTTGCGCTGAATATTTCACCATAACTGAGGTTTTAGGGTAATGGGTATAAAAAACATGTTTGAGATAACAAAAGAAAAGTGACATTTGTATATGAGAGCAACTCATTCAAACTGTTAATGCATGCTTATTTATGAAACAGATATGGATGAATATTTGACCATTCGATTGTGGCATGGTGGCATCATACAAATTGATTTTGAAACTCCTTATGTTGGTGGGCTGCCTATTTTCTTTGATAATTGTGACCCTGACAAGATGTCATTAATTGAGATAAAGGGTTTGGGTAAGGAATGTTGGTACATAGATGGTGTAAAAATTGCTCTTCAAGTCCCAAACATAGCAGGACCTGGTTCCATAAGGTTGATGAATAATGATATAGATGTGTTAGAGATGGCTGAATATGGCAGAAAAAATTATTTTGTAAACATTTATGTGGAGGCGATTGATGATAGTAATCAGGGAGAAAATGATGTAGTAGGTAATTTGCAAGAAGGTCATAATCAGAATTTGTAGGAAGTTAATGCTGAAGGGAGTGATTTTCATAGGGTGAATGTGAGGGAAGGAAAGGACATTGATTTGCATAGTGTCAATGTGGGAAAAGGAGATGACACTTCCTCTAAGGATTTTGATTATGTGCCTGCTGAAGAAAGCTTATCAAGTTCTGAAGAAGAAATTTCCACTGAAGATGAAGAATATCATTTGGCAAGGAGGAATAGAAAGAATGAAAGAATTACAAACATGGTTTTCTGCAGGAAAAAGATGTTGGTGAGAATATAGTTCCAAGAAACAATGTGACTGTTGATCAAGTGCGATCTTCTGTGAATGAAGGAAATAGTGGCTATATAAGTGTTTATGACGAGACAGGTGAAGATGTGATTACACCTCATAGTAGTGATAGTGAGGTTGAAAGGAATAGGTTAATAAAGTGAAGGAGGAAGATTATTTATGACCCTCAATGTGATTATTCTAAGCTGAAGTTTACACAGGTCTTGAACAATTTAAATCTGCTGTCCAAGAGTTTGCAATTGCAAATGGGTTCAATGTGAGATGGTCTAGAAGTTGTTTTGAGAGGGCAGATACTAGGTGTGTGCAAGGTTGCCCTTGGAGTGTATATGTTGTTGAGCTACAAAGGGAGAAGAATTTTGTTGTCAAAACTCACAATGATGTACACAAATGTTTCAGGAGCCTAACAAATAGACAAGCAACTGCAAAATGGATTGCAACTAAGTTTCTCCCCAGATTTAGAAAGAAACATGAATGGGAAGCAATACAAGATGAGTTGAAAGAGAGGTATGGTCTTACAGTTAATTTGATGATGTGCTATCATTCCAAAAAGAAAGCTCAAGAAATGGTCAGGGGGTCTATTGAGGAACATTATGCAATGTTAAGATCATATGATGCTGAATTGCATCAAGCTGATACAAATAGGAGGTTTGAGTTTTATTTTGAACAAGGTTCAGTTGGTGTTTTTAAAAGGTATTATGTTGGATTCTCATGCCTTGTGAAATCATTTAAAAGAAGATGTAGGCCCATTATTGAGCTTGATGGATGCTTTTTGAAGACAAGATTAGGTGGGATTTTATTGAGTGCAATAGGTAGAGACCCAAATAATCAAATGTACCCAATAGCTTGGGCTGTGGTGGAGATTGAATCTCAAGTAACTTAGACTTAAGTCCTTTGAAGTTCTGTTTGAAGAATTGGGCTTAGGTGATGGGTCAATAACTTTAGACTTAAAAGTCCTTGAAGTTCTTTGTTGAAGAATTGGGCTATAGATTAGAATGAAGATATAAGATAGACATCTCAGGGAGAGACTCAAAAGAAATTTAGATATCTTATAGGACATAATATACATATATAAAGAATTTTGGACTTATATATATAGATAGAACATCAGACATTATTAAGAAGAATATAGACAATTGAGATAGTGAATAAACTAATAATATATAAGATTTAGGATTCTCATGCCTTGTGAAATCATTTAAAAGAAGATGTAGGCCCATTATTGAGCTTGATGGATGCTTTTTGAAGACAAGATTAGGTGGGATTTTATTGAGTGCAATAGGTAGAGACCCAAATAATCAAATGTACCCAATAGCTTGGGCTGTGGTGGAGATTGAATCTCAAGTAACTTAGACTTAAGTCCTTTGAAGTTCTGTTTGAAGAATTGGGCTTAGGTGATGGGCTTGGTTGGACTTTTGTAAGTGACCAACAAAAGGTAATTTGTTCTTTAGGGCTTTATTTCATTGCATTTTGGACTTTTCTTGTGCTGCATTTTGGTATGAGCTTGAAACTGTGTATTATTTTGTCCTTGCCAACAGGGTCTTATCAATGCCATTCAAGAACTAGCTCCTTTTCTAAACATAGGAACTGCGCAAGGCATATTTATGCAAATTGGAAGAAGACTTACAAGGGTGAAGCTTTCAAGAAATTGTTTTGGCGAGCTGGAAGAGCAATATATGTTGCAGAATTTAGGAGTGTAATGAAGGAACTCAAGGAATTAAGTGTCACTGCACATGATGCATTAATGAAGCAGAATCTTGAGAAATTTTGTAAATGCTACATTAATGCACTACCTAACTGTGATATGATCGAGAATAACTTATCTGAGACATTCAATGGGTACATTATCAATGCAAGACGTTTACCTATTATAGACATGTTAGAGGGAATTAGGAGTGTCTTAATGGAAAGGATGTATTTAAAGAGGAATTTGACGCCAAATTCTAGTGATGAAATCCCACCAAGAGTAAGAACAAAACTGGAAAAGGTGAAGCTGGAACCTAGGTACTGCACCCCTAAGCCAACAGTTGGAGAGACATTTCAAGTGGCTATGGGCCAGGATGCTTTTGTAGTAGACTTAAATGGAAAAACATGTTCATGCGGGTTTTGGGATTTAATTGGGATCCCCTGCTGCCATGCCCTTTAATGTATCAATTACATGAAATATGATGAACTTCAACTCATTGATGGTTACTTGAAGAAGGATACATATTTGAAGTGTTATGAAGATGGTTTGAAGCCATTAAATGGGAGAAAAATGTGGCCTGAGGTGATGTTAGATCCAATCAAGCCACCAAAATATGAGAAAAAAGCTGGTAGACCTTAGAAGGAAAGGGCAAAGGCTGCAGATGAAACCCCAAAGGCCAATGGCAAGTTGCCTCGTACTTGTTCCCAAATGACATGCCAATTTTGCATGCAATATGGCCATAATAAGAGGAGTTGCAAGATGCCAAATACAGCTGCAACAACAACCTCACAGTCACAACAGGTTGTCAACATTTAACTTGTACCTAACATACTTTGTTGCTTAACTTAGATTAGCTGATGGTGCTTGTGAATTTTATGCAGGTCAAAAAAAGAGGTAGACCCCCAAAAGTACCTGTCCCTGTTGCTACAATTGAATCTCAACTGCCAGTAAGTATTGGTATTTAAAAATGCTTCAATCTCATGATTCCTTCTCCATATGTATTTAAACTTTGAAAATGTGAAATGATTATGTCAGGAAAAAAGAGGCAGACCTCCTAAAGCACCAAATCTACAATAGCAGCCTTCTATCTCCATAGCAGATGTTGTGCCTAATGCAAACAGAGTAAAAACCACAGCAGCAATTGCAGCAAAAGATAGGGCAACTGTGAGTAGGCTTCACCTTTTGTATATTTGCAATGCTGAGTTTAATTTAATTTCAATTATGTTGTGAATTTGTAGGCTTCAAAAAGGTATGGATGCTGTGTTTCAACTGAGACTGGCAGATTGTATTTTCAGGTACAGTTTCATATCTTAATACTGTGATCCCTTGATTTGCAAACATAGCAGTTCATGTTTTGATTTGCAAAAGAATGTTGATCATTTTATATTCACGTTTCCATAGGAACCTATTACCAATGCAGCCAAATTTGTTAGTGGAAGTAGAGTTGATGCAAGAAGAATTTGTCAGAGCAAAGGGAAGGAACCTGCAATAATTTCTCAGAAAAAGGGGAAAGAACCTGCAACAACTTCTCAAAGAAAGGGGAAGGAACCTGCAACAGTTTGTCCGAGGAAGGGGAAGGAACAAGCTGCTATAAGAGCAACTCAAGCTAGGAAACTAGGAGGCCTTGTTATTGGCAGCCAAGAATTAGCTATTACTGAGTAGTACTTTAGGAATGTATGTTTGCAGCTTAGGCATTTTTTGTAAGGTTTGATGTTATTTTTGGATTCTCATATCAAGCCTTAATGTAAGACCAAGATCATGTGTGACCTTACAATTTGTTTAATTTTGATGCCAAGTGTGTTACAAACAGATTTGATTTTCACTCACATTTACACTTAATGAGAAGCTCAGTTGATTGTTTACATACATTTGTATGTTATGAATGCCAATTTTCTTAGAGGACTCTATTTTTGGAAGCAATTATTTACAAAAGAAACACAACAAATGAACTGGACAAATTTATGAACTCATTAAGTCAATTTCCATTGTTCACATTCCAACCTAAAAGCAGATGCAAGCTAATTAAACATGACAAGTAACATTGCCAGCAAACAAACAATACACATTAAACCCAGCTTCTCCCTGTAATCTAGCTTAACCATTTCCATCTTCATTGAACTAATCTCACTCTGCAAGGCTTGGTTTTGTGCTTTAAAGTCTACCAAATCATCTTTTCTCTTTTTACATGTTTGCTCCAACTGTGCTATCTTTTCTACATTTAGCTCGTCCTTCTCCTTCATTAACTTGATTTGCTGCTCCAGTGACTGCTATTAGAAATCGTAGTACTTCCTCATCACGTGGGAGACTTTCAAGGTCAAACCACTTAAAAAACCCACAATCTTTATCTCTATCCTGTAAGAAACAAAATTCATAAACATACACAACCATTCCAGAAACCAAAAATCACAAAATGACTTCAAATAATACATAATCGCATCAAGTGTACACTGCTTTGCCTTCCAATATGAATAATAAAAGAAACGCCCTCCTGGATTACGAGAACTCCATGATGTATACAATCTAGCCTGGAGATTGTGCCTGCAAACCACTCTCGCCCTCGAGCTCACAGTTATTTCTGTCGCTTGGCTCATTTCAATTCCATTCATCGAGGCCATCTGTGTTGAAGAGAATGGATTAGTAGAAAGATCAATTTGAAGTCACAATTATTACTAAAACATAGGTATCATACATTCATCGATAAAATTAAAAGAATTGGTTAAATCTATTAAAATGTTCAAAGTTCAGGATTTTTTTATCATTAGGCCTATTTAATTTATGAGTGAAGATTATTTAATTTATGCTCCAATAATTATATAATCAAGGAAAATTAAAGGAGTTCTTGAATTTTATATTTATAGCTATATCAAACAATTATCTTTTTTTTTTTTTAAAAAAAAAGAAAAATATACAATCCTTTGAATTTATCAATTATCCATTCAATTTCATTTTTTATTTTTACTATTTCTTAGAGAAAAAGTCCATATATATTTGAATTGAAAACCTGATTTTTATCCCCCTGAATTAGGTGCTTTTAAACGAAAGTAAATTTTCATTTGGATTTATCAAATCTTTTCTCATAATGGGTAATTGAAAATTACATTTTTTTTTTTTTGACATTATTGTTTAGGTATTTAAGTGGAAAGTGTATAAATATCTCATAAAAATAGCTTGAGAGACCTTGCAGCCATGAAAGCTGCACTCTTGGCTATAATTTTCATATTAATATCTGCTATTGTTTTCTTTACCATGAAACCAGCCCACATACTGAAAAGGAACTTATTAGTTATTCCTAAATATCATGTGCATATTGTCAACGACCTGGACAATGATATCCTCAATGTACAATGCAAATCTAAGGATACCAATTTGGGATTTCATTCGCTCGGTAAAGGTGAAGCCTTTGAGTTTCATTTTCGCGTCAACTTTATGGGATCGACCAAATTTTGGTGCACATTCAACTGGGGACCTGGTCATGGAGGCGAGTATAAAGTATTCTGGTATGGCATAGGTCTTGCCCATAAGTGCATTTTCAGTGATTGCTCATGGTTTGCAAGAGATGATGCATTATATCTAAAGAATAAAGAAGCTAATCTGGATGAGAAATATTATTATTGGCAATCATGATATTTTATCCTTATGATCTTTTTTTAGCTATTTCTATTATTTAATCACTTGTTCACGTAAAAATGTATGTTTATTTTCATTTTATCAAATTTAAGAGTTAGAAACTCGTATTATGTAACATGTTATGCAATTTGTGGAGTGAATTAGATGTAACAGATTAACATTTTCTTTATATTTCATGGTTGTTATTTGCATATTTTATGAACATTGAAAATTCAAAATCAATCAAGTTTAAATTTTTTTTGTTTAATAGAATTTCATTTCGTACAACTTTCTTTTCATTTTAATACTAATAATCATACAATAATATTTACTCAACTGATTGTTTTCATAAAATCACAGTATATTCTACAATGATATAATTTATAATTATTATAATGTCAAAATTATTTTACGATGCATCACTTATATAGTTAAATTTGTATTTTTTTTTTCCAGTTTTGATTAATAAATACAGATTTTTCAGAGTATTTTATCGAAGGTTCTATTTCAGTTTCGTAAATTATTTTTTGAAGAGTATTCTTTTCAGTTTTGATTAATGATTACAGATTGTTTGTCTTCTCTCTTTTTTTTTAGAGTGATTTTTATGTAGAACGTAAAGATCTAGGGTTAAGGATTTCCTAAAGAGTAAAGATTATAAATTTTATTGATTAATTGATTGGGTATACATTTAGCACATTCTCAGTTTAGTCATTTGAGGTAGTGTTAGATTTATTTTTATTTTTTTTATAAAGTTGAACATGGTAAAAATAAAACGACAAAATTTCTTCCAAACGTCAGACACCCAAGGAGATGGATTACATCAATCATATGTCTTTATTTTGAAATTAACTCCTCCGGAAATTGATTATTCTAAACTCGGATATATTTTATTAAAACTAATTTTTTAAATAAATATATGCAAATCATTAGTTCTTTTAAAGTTTAAAGTTTTAATTTATTTAAATAAATATATGTAATAATACGGCATTTGAAAATTTTTTAAATTTTTAACTTTTTCAAATTTATCTTTTAAATATTTGATTTTATTATTTTATTGTGATTTAAAAAGATTTTATTTTAGGAAAGGGATAAAGCAAAGAAAAAAATATTTCTTTTTATGTTAATATTCTTTTTTTCTTTATATTTGTGTAATTTATTTGGATATATTTTTTAAAAATAAATTTTCAAATAGAAGTACTTACATAATTAAGCTTTTCAATTTGATTTGTTGTTAACATTTAATTTGAACAAGTAAATTTAAAAGAATGATAATTTTTAAACAATGAGAGTTTGGCAAAATAATTACGTTTCAATATTATCCTAATTCTATTCTATTATTAAATTTTTTTTCCATTATTTTTTTTAAAAATTACAATAGTAGAATAAAAGTAATTATTTTTAATAATTTCTAATATGATATTTCATATTGGTTTAGTGTTCAGCATCATGTGATTTTCAACTATTCTAAGATTTTAGCTGATGAGGTGCTTCTTTTGAATAGAAATTACTATTAATTTTATTAATTGTAGTTTAATAGTTTACTCATCATGTCATGAAGAAACTTTTAGTTACCAGTATGGTATTTACTATTTACACCTATGTTTAGTGCTTACTCTTGCTTGGCCAATTAATAAGAAGACATTAAATAAGAAGACAATGAAACTTAAAATTTTAATATGTTAAATTAATATTTTAAATTTTTAATATCAAGGATGGCGTTATTGGCAGAGCTATTATTGTTAAAGGCAGAGCAAAAATTTTTGTGCTGACACAATTTTCTTTTTCTTGCGCTATCTTTTATTTACATCTCATATTCAAAAGATAATATGTGTTATTTTTATAGTATTTTTAATATAATTTTTATTAGGATTTTTAATATTTTTATTAATTTAATTAGTTTTTATTTAGTTTTATTTATATTTTTGTTTAAAATTTCATTGAATCACATTTCACTTGATCTTGGGGAATTTTGCAGCATTTCTATAAGAAACCAACCAAAAATACAGAAAAAAATGTTCCTAAGTTCAGAATCTAGCTTGCCCTGAGCGTGTCATCTAGCACCCTCGTACTGTGTTGAATTGAACAGAGACTCAAAAGCTAGCACGCCCAAGCCGTGTCAAAGAGCATGCCCGTGCTACAAGAGGTTGTCGATCCTTGAGCGTGCTCACTCCAGCACGGCCCGTGCTGCAATTACCTTGAAGTCCCCAGACCCAAGCACACCCAAGTCGTGCCAAAGAGCACGCCCAAGCTGCAAGTAACTGTCGATCCTTGAGCATGCTCATCCAAGCGCGGCCCATGCTGCAACCACCTCAAGGACTCAGTTCCTAGCACGCCCAGACTGTGCCAGATAGCACACCCGTGTTGAAGACCAGATTTTTCCTTGAGGCCAAAAACGTCAATTCTAGCCCATGCCTCTTGCATGGATGCATGGACCCGCATGAGATGCTTTTCTGATGTACCAATCAAGTAAATCCTATTTAGACATTGAAAGAGTCCTAATTGGGAGGAAATACAAAGTCTAAACAGTTTTCTATCTCAAGAAGATTTCTTACTCAGTAGGAGATCCACTCTCTTAAAGGAACACGAAGATATTTTCAGAAAGTATGATTGAGGGCGATTTTCATATTCCATCTTTTGTTCTATTAATTTTTATGTAGTTTTCTCTCTCAAGACTTCAAGTGCTAAAGATTTGTGTCAAGATTCAAGCCGTTCAAGCTTATTGCCGACTAGTTTTTATTCTAAACTATCTTTTTGTTTGTTATTCTTTATGTGATTATTTACAAATTCAATTGAATTTTATTTAATTACTATATTGAACTAAACTCTCATACTAGAGATTTGATGTAGCTTAATTTCGATTTCAATTTATAATCTTTTATGCTTTGTTGATTCTTTATGTGATTAATTACCAAAACTTTCAATTGAATTTATTTAAATACGTAATATATTGAATTAAACTCCTCATACTAGAGATTTATGTAGCTTTCGAATCTTCGATTTCAAATTTTTAATTATTAAGATTGTTTTTTCTTTGTTCAAAGTATAATTTATTATTGAACTTAATGCTTGGTCTAGACAGAGTTTTTTCCATATAAAGTGTGGACTTGCTCTTTCACGCCACTATACAGTCCACATTCGATTTCAATTTATAATATTAGATTTGTTTTTCTTTGTTCAAAGTATAATTTATTATTGAACTTAATGCTTCTAGACAGAGTTTTTCCCCTGAATTGATTTATTTCATTAATCACTATCGGAAAAGGGTGTTTGATATGAAAAATGTAATAAATTACATGGAAATAATAACTTGATGCGGAAGCTATATGGGGGTTTTCATAAATTAATGACCTTAGGTAATGAATTTATAAACAAACCATAAAACTTAATGATTTAATTCATGTTTGATTGCATTATTGGAAGATATGTGATTAGACCGAGTTAAAATAACTAACAATATATCGGGAGAGCTTGTTAGTGATTTTAGGGTTATTTCCCCTACTTGAACAATTAAAACTAATTATCAAATTAATAAAATAAATTGGATAGAATTAAGTGAAATCAAAATCCGTAGTAGCTTTTAATCTTGGTTTCTTTTCATCGAATTGTCTTGCTTGCTTTTTTTTATTTTATTTTATTCTCTTTTACTTATTTAGATTTTCTTTAAAATAATTCTCCTTATTGTAGTCTAAATAATAGTAAGTTAACACAATTTTAGTACTTAGTATACAATTCTTGTGGGACGATACTCTACTCATTTTTTATTACTTATCGCGATTTCGTGCACTTGCAAAAAAGCCTGTCAAAAGACTCGAGCATGAATCATCATTGCATTCAATATCATTATATATCAAGCGAGGTATTACATAAGAATTATAATTACAATTCAATTAGAAATTGTATTAAATTACCACTTTATTATAGAGTACTGTGTGTTTAATTTTTATAGAAAAAATCAATAATAAAAAAATTTATATTTCTTTGACTATAGGGTTTAGTATTATTTTACGTTAAGGAATTTTTTTCTTATTATTCTATTTCTTAATTTTAGAGGTATTATTTTGTTTGAGTTATTATTATTATTATTTTTGCTTTTAATTTCAATCATAAATATAAAATTATAATCAAAAATAAAAAAAAAATTAAATGAAACGAATACAAACAACTTGCAACCTATGAAAAAACTAGTTTCCCTAAATATCCTAATTCAGAAGTGGGCAACACCTACGTTCTGACTTGTGTTTCAATTTCGGCCTCAAAGCTTGTAAACAAACTTAGCAGTCCATTTAGACTCCAAGCCGCCTCTTTCTTGCGTATCCTCTTCCATTTCTGTGGCCATTTTTAGATTTCTGTGACCCATTGAGACTCGACTCATCTCGACTTTGACTATTTTTCTTTTGAGGAACGACGAGAGGCCTTTACCCTGCCCGGATTTCCCCAAGTCACCCGATTAATATATATTAGTATTTTTATTAAAAAATTAATATATTTTTGCATATTACATATTTAAGCATTATAATTTTAAGAAATATTTATTTTTGATAAAGATTTTAATTATTGTAGATTTTATTTTGAAATTTGTTTCCATCAATTTCCAATTAAAGAAATATTTAATTATTGATGCATATTACTAATTACTAATTAGTATGTTTGTTTATTCTAAAAAAAATTAGCATATTTGTTTTATTTATCACATTAGAATATAAATAATAGATTCTCGTTAGTTAGTTATATATATATAAAAGGATTAATTATATAAAAATAATTATATCTTTAATAGTGAATATACATTTAACAACCATTATAAAAAAATTTAGAATTTCACGTCTCTTAAGAAAACTATTAAATTTATTAAGTTACAAAATTGACTATATTACTCTTAACTTAATACTAATTCTCTAAAAAAACCATTATGTTAAAATAATAATTATTATTTATATACAAAAGGTAAATATGAAAAAAAAAATATTTATTAATTCTTAAAACTATAAGGTAAATATGAAAAAAAAAATATTTATTAATTCTTAAAACTATAAATATAATAAGTATTTTAGAATAAATTATTTTTTCAAATATGACAGCTCTTATATTATCACTTACTAGTTAGCACAAATAACTAAACTAACGGATTGATCATGTTTTCATAACTGTTTTTCATAAAAATTAATAATTATATGAATTAAATTTTTTCATGAAAAGCTAAAAGCTAAGACTATGTTTACTCACAAAAAACAAATTTATATTTTCTATTTTCTGTTTTTTAAGAAAACAGCTTTCTTTAAAAATGAAAATTAAAAATTAAAATTAAAAAATAGAAAATGCGTTAACAATATAAAAATCATATTTTAATTTATTTTAATTTAAAAACTCCACGAACATTATTCATAATTTACATAATGAAAATAAAATATTATAAACTAACTTTAGATATCCTTTATTTAAAATTTTTAAATTTTATTATTGATTATTTATATTTATTTAAAATTTTTAAATTTTTATTATTGGATTTATTTATAATTATAATAATATAATAATAATAATAATAATAATATCAATTTTTATTATTTTGTAAAATTTTTTTAAAAAAATAAAAAGGTATATATCTGCCAATAACAAAAATCACATTTTAATAGTTAAAGCATAATATAATGTTTTAAATTTTTTATTATTTTGTAAAATTTTTTAAAAAATAAAAGGTATAATATCTGCAATAACAAAATCAATTTTATATTAAAGCATAATATAATGTTTTATGTTATTTAAATATTTTTATTTATTTAATAAAAATATTTTATAAAAAATTATTTATAGATACTATAACATCAATTATGAAAACATCATTTTATAAAATAGAAAACAATTGAAAAATGTCTTTTGTTTTAAAGAGAAACCGTGAATAATAACTTAAAGCTGTTTTTCAAATTTTAATTAAATTTTAAAAAACTGAAAAACTGATTTCTAATGTTCCAAATAAAAATGAACACAAAACTCTATTTTTCAATTAAAAATATTTTTTTAGAAAGCCACTCCGGCTTTCTATAAGTAAACACACCCTAAATGTTACATGAGTTAACTATTAAAGCTGATGCCCAACACATGCTAAGTTATTAAAATTATGTCTTACGTTTCTGATTCATTAAAAAAGATATTAAGCACATAAAAGTTGAATTATTACAAGCTTTGCAACTAATATATCTTTGCAATTAAAAAAGATATTATGCACATAAATACTAGTACAACTATATATTTAAAAATTAGTTGTATAAAATTGATGCAAACATTAATAAGCCATTTATAAATGAATTCATTTGCAAAAAAATTGTTTACAGATGAAAAGACATTCACAAAAATTTATTCTGATGAGAATCTTAAGTGATATGAATTTTACAAAATATTTCCAAAAATTCAGTTATAAATATTCCAATCGCTAAATAATTGATATATTCAGAATTTCACATTCTTCCTTCTAATTGAAAAGTATGCCAAGAGGTTATTCAATGCACAAAAACAAATCATCCAGTCTTTTGTAATCACTGCCCAAAGAGGTTATTCAAGACCCAAATTCGCGATCCGAGATATTTAGATCAAAATGGGGTAACTTGACTAATCCTATAAGCTTGAAAGGTCTCTACACATCAATGAATCAGAAACCCTAAGAAATGGCTCTACACATCAACTAATCAAAAACCTTCCACCATGAAATTAATCACACATAAGAGGCACAGTTGCTAATAAAATTTAAAAAAAATTAAAAAAAGCATTTTAGGAAGAAATGTTAATATTTTACCAATAGACATTTTAAGTAATATAGGAAGTGTTCTCTAATTCAAAATTCTTAATCTGATCTAAATCCAATCCACCAACTCCAGCAAAACAAAACAGAGAGACAAAATAAAGCACATAAAAAAAGAGTAACTTAGCATATTCTCTAATCAAAGAGAGAGAATCCCATATCATCATCACTCTCTTCCGCTGGTTCTTCCTTCTTCTTTTCCTCAGCAGCAGGTGCTTCAGCTGCTGGTGCTGCGCCTCCAGCTGGAGCTGCAGCAGCAGCTCCTCCACCAATAAAAGCTCCGCCGCCGCCACCACCAATTATCACCTGCTCCAAACAACATATGCACAGTACCAGATCAGGAATAAAACATATGACAAACAGTGACAATTTCACTTTCTATCAAGGAAATCAATTAAAAAAACATTCATAAATGTAACAAAATGATTAAGAAATAAATTTAAGTCGGCGTTTATATCTACAAAAATGCTACCACTGAAACAGAAGAAATGCTCTTGCTGCTACAAATACATCCAAAATATGAACTCTAGTAACAATTTCACTTCCAATCAATCAAATCAACGATATACAAAACGACGAGTAATATTATCTAGAGAGAGCAAAGGAGATTTCAAGACCTGAAAAACGGCCGAAGAAGGGGTGATTGTAGAGAAAGAAGACTGGACACCGCCGGAGGAGTCGGAAGAGAGAGCGGTCTGTACAAGCTTTCTCTGCAGATCATAGGTGGAAGAAGCGGAAGCCTCGAGATCACCACCAGCGATCTGCTTAGCGGACCACTCGCCACCGGATTGACGGCAAACAAATGTG
Source organism: Jatropha curcas (assembly GCF_014843425.1). The sequence continues at coordinate 1,222,584 of NW_023590566.1, forward strand.
AATACTCCCATGGTTCTAGGGTTTCTGATAATATCCTTCTCCCAAAACAGAAAAATCCTATCACAGGAAGAAGATGAGGCTTTAACTGCCTTGTTAAGTAGAATTTATACGAAGGAGAATCCAGGTGGCTCGTTGAAACCCTAGGGTTCTTCCCAAGAGACAGACTTGTCCCTTGCATTTTTTCTGAATACCAAAAATGACCTTGTACATGTGCAAACTAGGCAATAGGCATGGCCACAGATTCCACTTAAACCAGAATCAAACCGCAATATTCATGAACCAGAACTATGATTTAGTGTCAGTTCAAAATAAAAATTGAATTTTACAAACCGGTTAAGACTCATGTTAACGTCAAAAAATAAGCTCAAATTGACTCAAAACCACGGTTTCACCAAAAATCAGTCTAATTTACTCTGGTTCAAATTGAGATTTGTATTTTCATTTTGAAAATTTTTGTAATCACTTGGTCTATTCTGTGGCTAACTACAAGTCTAAATAAATATGACATAGTCGTGATATAAAAAACTAAAAACTCAAACCTGTGAGATGGGATGACAGCGATTCTTTCTCCTTTAATTTGAAATCTCGAGTTCGAATTCTAAGTATAGAGTCTCTTTAAACATTCGGGATAAAGCGTTTTACCCCCCTTTGCCCGATTACCGAATGATTAAAATTAAAAAAAAAAAAACTCAAAGCTCAAAGAAATGAAAGTAGCAAAAAGAAAATATAAATACTTAGTTCAATTTTTTTTTTTTGGTACATATGGGAGTTTAAGAACATTTTTTTCCTTTCAAAGTTTTTTAAACTTAGTGCAAAATTACATTGTTTGAAATATGTTTTCTAATAATTTATTTAATCAATAATTTTTACACAAAATAAAATCATTATTTATTTGATTATTTTTCATTTGTTTGCAAAATTAATGAATCTCATTTTTTATAAAAGTATAAGTATTTTAAAAGTTATTTTAAAATAAAATTTAAATTAATTTTTTCTAGAAAATTAAAAAAAAAAAAAAAAAAAAAAAAAAAAAAAAAATTTGTTTGCAAATAATGAATCCTCATTTTTTATAAAAGTATAGTATTTAAAAGTTATTTTAAAAAATAAAATTTAAAATTAATTTTGTTCTAGAAACTTAAAAAAAAAAAAAAAAAAAAAGAAAAAAAAAAAAAAACACGAAAACGAGGAGGGGGAGGGGCTGTGGACACGAATCGGGAAAGTGAGAAAGGAAGAACGGGGATGGGGATTTTTTAAAAAAACGAAAACAGGAGGGGGAGGGGCTGTGACACGATCGGGAGTGAAAGGAGAACGGGGATGGGGATTTTTTTTGTATTTTTAGGTTTCTAGAATTTTCTCATTGGTTGTTGGGGTTTGGGTCGATTTGAGTCTGATTTGGCTCAAATCATGGTTTTAGCTTGGTTTTTTAATTGATTTTTCAAGGGGTTAAGCAAATATAAAATATATTTGCAATAAATTTGTTAAATAAATTCACAATACATTAATTTTATTATTTTTAAATATAATATGTCCTATAATATAATTGGTTAGAATTTATATTTAAATTTTTAAATGAAAATTTTTTAAAATAATTTTCCGGATTGTTTCAAGTTCATGCAAAAAATGAGTCACCCATTTATGAACACGAATATAAATATATCGTGTCGTGGGTTGACACACGGATTAAACGAGTGACTAATTTATTTAAGAGTAAATAGTTAATTTTAGTATTAGATATAAATATTCCAATTAAAACTTATTTAAATTTTATTGTTGTATTAATTTTTTATTTTAGTTATGAATCTTGAAGAATTTATGCATTTTATGTGTGAATTTATTTTTAATATAATTGAAGTTAAATAGGTTAAAATTTAAAAATACTATAGGCAGGTTAACTGGGTTGTATATAGGTCAACACGACTCACTTAACATGTTTATGATATTAAACGGATCACAGAAGTTGTATATGAGTCAACACGATCCACTTAACATGTTTATGATATTAGGCGGGATAAACGTGTCGTGCTCATGTTACCTGCTTAATTTTGTGTCGTTATTATAAAAAATTATTTTATTTTTTAATATTGCTCCACGCATCACATGGGTTCTAAAACTAGTAGATATTAATAAACATGATATTAATAAAGTTATATACTCTATATTTTTGTTTGATTTTGTCAAACAAATCTTAATTATCTTTGTTGTATTTTTCATATTTCTGTATATGTGAAACAATAAAGTAAGGTAACAAAATAAAAGATAAATTTTAATGTGCTAATTATCATTATTTATGCTTATAATTTTTTTAAAACATATTGATTCAATTATTTTTTTCAATAAATTTTATTTTTGAACGATCTTTTAAAGGGTCAAATATTGAAATTTATGCTTATAATTTTATTTTATTTTATTACTTTTTTTACTTCTATAATATATTGTATGTAAAAAAATTAAATTACGAATATGGACAATGAATACATGTGCAACGAACATTCATAAAAGCTAGTGATTCTATATTTATAAATTCATTAACAACAACAAAAAAAGAAAAGAAAAAGAATAGGTATTATTATTTTCAAGTAATAATATTTTAGAAGCAAAATAAGAATCTATTACTAGAAATAGAGAATCAACATTAATATCCAAACAACAACTATAAGATATGAAGAAAATCTTTATCAGTAAATGTAATTCAGCACACGCGTGGCATAACATTTTAAATAATAATAATAGGTTTCTAACTCTTAAATTTGATAAAATAAAATAAACATTCCAAGTGATTAACTAATTTTGAAACACAGGTTTAAATTATTGTGGAATATAAATTGATGAACTTTGGCTATTTTTGCATTTTAGACAATTATTTTAATTTCAGCAATTGATGTAGTGAATTATTTTTTTGGTTCTAATGATAGCCTCTATCTTGTGTCTGACTGTCCGTTATGAAATTATTGATGTTGCGGTTAATGGATTTTACCTGTTGACACGTTAGTGGCACATCAAAAGTCCAAACTTTGAACGTTTTCATAATTTCACCCTTTTTTTTTTTTTTTTTTTTTTTTTTTTTTTTTTTTTTTTTTTTTTTTTTTTTTTTTTTTTTTGAAAATGTCATATGAGTTGTTTTATAGTACTTGCACGTACACACGTAGTACATAATTAAACCCCTATCAGTTTACCATGTAAAATTTATTGTTTAATTATTAATAACTAATTTACTGAAAAAAACAAGAATTTAATTTCAAAATACTAAAATGACATTATAAAATACAAATACGTTAATTTTATTTTTCATTTAAGCTAAATGACAGAAAAGAGTCTCAACTTAAATTTGAAAATATAACTTAAATTTTGAAGATTTGAAGATTTGAAAATATGATTTTCATTTCATTTATATTTGATAATTTTGAATTAAAAAAATAAATTGTAGCAATCCAAAATAATTTATTTTTAAAATAAATAATTGTAAAATTAAATATTTTCAAAAATTTTAAAGAGAGAAAAAAATCATAGCATCAATTGGCAAATTAAAAAAAAATGGCTAAAACTATAAAAACAAGCAAATTTCGTGTTTTTTTTTAGTTATTTAGCAATTTTTTTAACGTGGCATGATAATATGGTGCTAATGTACCAAAATGTGAACCCATTAATGACAATTTTAGCAATTTCTAATGGATATAGGACGAAGGTTATAATTACAGTAATAAAATAAGGTTATCTCATCAATCGCTACAACTAAAAGAATGGGTTAATATTTATTTTTTTTATCATTTAGCCAAAAAAATGAAAGTATTATCTTAAGTAAAAATTTACGTAATTCAAGAATTAGAACATTTATATTTTGAAAACGAAATAACTCACCTATATTAATTGGATTCTTCTACTCCACAAATATTTCTAAAATCAAACAAATAATCGTCATTAAAGAAACTTTAGAAAAAAAAAAAAAAAAAAAAAATGATTCCATATTCAATCCAACAAATTAAGTCCCATAAAAAAAAAAAAAAAAAAAAAAAACCTATGATTCCATAATTCAATCCAACAAATTAAGTCCCATAAAAAGCTAAACAAATTATATTTGGTGCACAGTTAATATTTTGAGGCAAAATAAATATTTAGGTTTCTTTGCGTTTATATTTTATTGAAAAAATAATTAAAGATAAAATAATATTTTTTTATATAAAATAATCTTTCAAAGCAATGCAAAAAGTAAAGTAAAATAAGATTATTTATTTATTTTGAAAAAAATAAACTGAAGCTAAACAATAAAATTGAATTCAAAGCAGTTCAAAAATTTTAAAAATTAAGATAATTGGATAAGATTTATCAAATTTACAATGGCTTTATATTGATAATAATACCCATGAACGAAAAATTAAGCGTCTTTTTTGTTTAGAGCACACAATTAAAATATCGAAGATGTTGCAATGGCTTGAAGAACTTGATCTGGGTTTCGCAAAAAGGTTCAGTGAATGTCTACATTTGTTTGATGAGATGGATGTAGAGAGACCAATGGCCAACGAAAAAAGAGTATTGAATTGTAATTAAAGTTTCTCACAACAGCCTTATATATAATTTATAATAATTATTGGTTTCTATTCTTAATAATTATAAATATCTTTGGTGCAGGTAGAGTTTACAAAACTCGTTGGCTTTTACTGGCTTGGATATCAGTGGCACTTAAAGTTAACTTTTTCGCGTTTACAGATAATTCACTTAGTTATTACTTTGCATCCCCCAAAAATGCTTTTTCAATGATCAACCTCCAGTTGCTGATTTTCGTTAATGGTGGACTAGCATTCTGTTTGTATTTTGTTGGTCCGATTACTAAGTACCATGTCATCGGATCTGCTGGAAAATTTATAATGCTTGGTATTAGTTTATGCGGTGTTATAATTTTAAAACAGTTGGTGGAGGATATCAAGTACTGCTATGCTTTAATTTCGTTAAACGTGGAGCTTCAAGTATACAGAGAATTACTATTTAATTCAAAGGATTATGGGTCATGGGATGTGTTATTTTTGATTACTTTGCAGATAATTATTGTGAATTTAATTAAAGATGGGAATTTGTGGGTTTTTATACCTACATTTCTACTTTGGAGGCTTATAAATCATAGGTACAAATCTAATCCTTCCTGCTTCAAATCAAAGCAATTCTAATTGGAGGTATTGTAGTTTTGATGGATGTAAGTTTTCAATGTTAATGCTTTTTCTTTATATTTTGCATAAATTGCTAGTTTTACGATTTTGTTTTCTCTTTCTTTTCGTCTTCTTCTTCTCTATTCAGATTATAGAAATTAAACTATTACCCATTCAAAATTTAATATTATGTTTATAAGTTGTTATTACCTTATATTTAAATTTAAATTCCAAATTTATCCAAATGAAATCACATAAAAACTAGAATTATAATTGGTATATACAAGTACTTATAAATCTGTAAAAGATATTTAATATGGTTTGCATGACCTTTATTCGTATGGAGGATTTCTAATAGATTATGCATGACTAGTAATTATTATTATGATGAATTGTCAATTTTTAAACTTCCTAAACTTAAATTTTATAATATTAATCTCCCTCTGGTCATAATCTGGTGATGAACCAAATCGGAACAATGACAATGACGAGGCAAGAATCATTTAGAAGAAAATAAATATATTATTGTTAAGTCTGCAATGACTTGAAGAATTTGAGCTGCGTTTCGTAGAAGGGTTTAATGAATGTACACATTTCATTGATGAGATGGATTTAGAGAGACCAACGGCCAACGGAAAAAGAGTATTTAATTGTAATTAAAGTTTTTCACAACAACCTTATATATAATTATTACCATGAAAGATGGCAATTTGTTATACCTACATTTCTACTTTGGAGGCTTATATATAAATCATAAGTGCAAATCTAATCCTTCCTGCTTCAAATCAAATGATAAGATGGCCTATTTGTCTAAATAACCTCCATTTCTAACTTTGGTATACCTACATTTCTACTTTGGAGGCTTATATATAAATCATAAGTGCAAATCTAATCCTTCCTGCTTCAAATCAAAGCAAGTCTAATTAGGGATATTGCAGTTTTGAGGGATGTCAGTTTTCAATGTTATGCTCCTTTTTGTTATGCAACTTTTCAATGTTAATGCATAACAAATCTTGTTATGATTAATTAGAAATATATTGCAATTAAAAATTATATTACAATTTATCAAAAAAAAAAGAAAGTTATTATTTAAACAACTATTCAGTTTTAATGGGCACAAAATAATTAAAAATTTTTAATTGGAAATTTTAGAGAAAGTAACAAATTACAGTCCAATCTTGATTGCTCTTCTACAACAATTCTTGTAAATAAGACAAAAAAAACTTACCATGAGTTCTAATTCTATTTACTATTTAATAGCCAAAAATGTATAAATTCACTTATGTGGTATTCTTCAAAAATTTTGTTACAGTTAGTGAATAAAATTAAACCCATTAAATCAGTAAACACAGCAATTTCTAACGGATATAGGACGGAGGCTATAATTACAACAATAAAATAAGTTCACACCATCAATCGTTAAAATTTAAAGTATTCGATTAAATTTGTTTTTTAAAAAAAAAACTAACTCTATTAATTAGACCCTTCTTCATAAATATTTCTAAAATCAAACAAATAATCCTCATTAAATAAAATTAAAAAAATTACCTATTGATTCCATTATTCAATCCAACAAATTAAGTCCCATAAAAAGCTAAACAAATTATATTTGGTGCCGAACAGTACACAGTGCACAATTAACACTTCCACCTTCAAAAGCTCAGTAAATATTTTTGTATTTATTTTGAAAAAAAAAAAAAAAAAAAAAAAAAAAAACTGAAGGTGAACAATGAAATTAAATTCAAAGCAGTTGAAAAATTTTGAAAATCAAGGAAAAATAAGGGATGAATTATCTCGATTTGATTGAATTCAAATCGGGGTTAACTTCCTTTTAAAGCACCTAATTTTGGGGGATACTTAGCAAGTTTCCTGATCATCAAACATGATATGACATAAGCATGAGATATTTCACTTGTCTAACTAAAATGCAACGACAACCTCGTTGATACACACCAATGCAAAAAAAAACCTCATTAATATTTGGAAAATCTTTTTTTTTTTTAATTGCAATTGCAAAATATTTCAAAATTTAAAAGTTAATTTCATTCTATTCTGTTTTTTTTTTTTTTTTTTTTTTTTTTTTTTTTTTTTTTTTTTTTTTTTAATGAAGGTTAAAAAATGAAATTAAATTCAAAGAGTTTCAAATTTTGAAAATTAAGATAATCGGATAAGATTTTATCAAAGTTGGCATCTCTTTATATTGAATAATAACTTCAAAAATAGACGCATAATTTATTTTTGTAATCATGAGAATTCAATCTTCCCTTGCAACTTTTGACATCTAACATTGTTTAATGTTTATTTTATTCGCCAGTTTCGACCCAACCCACGAAACAAAACCAATACTCATAAAGAATTTATATTCCTCTCGTATATCATGTGGCATATATCAATGAGCTAATCGCAATGACTCCTCAAGTTACATTGCAAATCTGAGAATGATGATTGGGATTCCATACACTCGCTAAAGGTGAAGTCTTTGAGTTTCATTTTCGTTGTGGATTTTTTTGGAGCTACTAAGTTTGGTGTACATTCAATGGGGAGCTAATCATGGAGGTGAATATAGATATTTTGGTACGGGCATAGGCCTTTCCCATTAAATGCAATTTCAGTGCTGCAACTTGGTTGCCAGAGATGAACGCATATAACTTGTAAATGATAAGAAACTAATTGAAGACGAGAAAAATATACGCCTTGGCCAAATCATGATTATATTCTTGTAGTCTCTCCTTAGTTCTACATTTGCGTATCAATTTGCATGATAAAGGATATGTTTATGCTCATGTTATGAATGTGGATTTAGCTATCTTACTATTTTCAATAAAAAAACAATTTATATTCGGAAAATTCTATTATAGATAGATAACTTTAGCAATTTTAATATGTCAATTTGATTTGTGTTCTCACTTCTGTAATAACTTAATAAAAAAAAAAAAAAAAAAAAAAAAAGAGCCTAAAAGCCAAAGACAAAATATTAATTCTGCTATTACTGCTTGGCATTACTGATATTAGTTTTAGGATTATTTGTTATTTGTTGTTGCTGTCGTCTTAGCTGCTTATTAAATTGTTTATCTTGTTTCGTGAAAAGGAAATTGTGGTAGGGTAAAAAAAAAGTATTTATGAGTTTAATTAAAATTGATATTTGAAATAGTAGGGGTCGCTAAAATATTTTAAATTCATTTTTGAATAATAAAATTAAAATTAAAAGAAACAATATCAGAACACAAAATGCACCTGCAGAGAAAGAGTTCTTGAGTTTAATCTCCACTAAATGCATATGCAGGGAGGGACAAGGACCTTTAACTGTGACTAAACCCCAAATGGATTAGACGGTACCTAGTAAAGAGATTCAAATACGGATGCTTTAAAAAAATTAAAAAAAAAAAAAGAAAGAAGCAACCTGCTTTCGCTCATGCCACGTAAAACACCATATTTTCTTTGAATCATGAGGGATCCCAATTCAATATGATACATGTCAAAATTGAACTTGTTTAAGTGTCTGTTCCTTTCATCAATGATCAGATCGAGAGCTGTTATAAAAGATCTTTAAGATATTTGAAAGTTATTATAAATGTTTTTGCATTTTTAGGAGATGTAGATTTGAATTTGCTATTATTATTAATTTAAATTTTATTAGACCTCTTGAAGAATGTTTCAAAAATTACAACTTTTTTAAAGAAAGAATTTGAGATAAAAAATATTGGGTAATAAAATTTTATCTCGATCGAAAGATTGAGCACTTGATAATGGAACTTTTATCTAATGATTATATGGAACTTTTATCTAATATATATAAATATAATATATATATATATATATATAGTATATATATATATATATATATATATAATTCAAAGAAATTATAATGAATTATAGGATATAATAAGTACATAAATAGTTCTATCGAGGTTACTATATATAATTCAAGAAATTATAATGAATTATAGGGATATAATATAGTACATAAATAGTTATGAGGTTACTTAATAAGATAAAAAAATCATCTTTTGACCTTAGGCAAATGATGAAGAATTTTTTATTGTGAAGTACCATTATTTAATGAATAAGGTTGACAAATTTATCTTCCTAGCCATATTTAACTTGATATAACATTTTTTTTTATAGAAATATTATTCATTAATAATAAAATCAAGTACTATAAATATTCAATTAGACCAGATATAGAACTTACTACGTTAATTAATAGAAAGTTCATTGATTCTTTAACAACAAAATAATTATCCATATCAATAATAAAATAAAAATTAAAAGAAATAATATTAGATTTTTAAGTTTGAAGACAACCTTGACCGACATAAATCTGAATAGTAGTAACCGATCCTTTAATCTTTTATGCTTGGATTGTTGTTCTAAAAACATGTTGCATATGACGTACACAGATGAGTTCAAACCACTATGCGTTAATAGCATCAATGGAGGAACATGTCACACTACTAGGCTCCATTGATCGAAGATACAGATCAATAAAATAAGATCTAAAATTCTCCAACCAAATAAAATTAAATATCATACATTTTAATAACAAACCTTCACAAAGAAGGAACTAAACTCTCACGAAAGAAATTGACAAAAAAACTCCAAATATGGAGACAAAGCAACAATGATAAAATAAAAAAACAAAGAAAAACGGATCTATTAGAAGAAAATAAATCTGAATTATTAAAAACTAATAAAACATTTGTTTGATGAGATGGATGTCGAGAGACCAATGGCCAACGAAAAAAGAGTATTGAATTGTAATTAAAGCTTCTCACAACAGCCTTATATATAATTATAATAATTATTGGTTTCTATTCTTAATAATTATATATATCTTTGGTGCAGGTAGAGTTTACAAAACTCGTTGGCTTCTACTGGCTTGGATATCAGTGGCACTTAAAGTTAACTTTTTCGCGTTTACAGATAATTCACTTAGTTACTACTTTGCATCCCCCAAAAATGCTTTTTCAATGATCAACCTCCAGTTGCTAATTTTCGTTAATGGTGGACTAGCATTCTGTTTGAATTTTGTTGGTCCGATTACTAAGTACCATGTCATAGGATCTGGTAGAAAATTTATAATGCTTGGTATTAGTTTATGCGGTGTTATAATTTTAAAACAGTTGGTGGATGATATCAAATACTGTTATGCTTTAATTTCGTTAAATGTGAAGCTTGAAGCATACAGATAATTATTATTTAATTCAATGGATTATGGATCGCGGGATGTGTTATTTTTTATTAATTTGCAGATAATTATTGTCAATTTAATTAAAGATGGGAATTTGTGGATTTGTATGCCTACATTTCTGCTTTGGAGGCTTATAAATCATAGGTACAAAGCAATTCTAGCCTATGAATCAAATCAAATCGTAGGCTAGTTTTATGATTTTGTTTTTGTTTTGTCTTCGTTTTCATCAGCTTGTATTTAAAATGAAAACTGTTATTTTAGAAATAACAGATTTTATTGAATAAATTTATAATATATTTATCTATTCAGAATTTAATATTATGTTTATAAATAGTTATTATCTTATATTTAAAATTTAAATTTAAATTCAAAATTTTTCCAAAAGAAATAAAATAAAAACTAGAATTATAATTGATATATACAAGTAATTACAAGTCTGTAAAAAATATTTAATATGGTTTGCATGACCTTTATGCCTATGGAGGATTTCTAATAAATTATGCATGACTAAAAATTATTATTATGATGAATTTTTAAAACTTCATAAACTTAAATTTTATAATATTAAACTCCCTGTGATCGTAATCTATTGATGAACAAAACCAGAAAAATAAAGAGGCAAGAATCATTTAGAAGAAAATAAACACATTATTCTTTATAAGTATGCTCTGTAGTTTTTTTTTATCATTTTCTCTCTTTTAATGATTTATTTTGTATCACTGTAGCTCTTATCACACCTTTTTTTTTTTTTTTTTTTTTTTTAATGATTTTATTTTGTATCAGCTGTACTCCCTTATCCACCTTTTTTTTTTTTTTTTTTTTTTTTGACATATAGCTCTTATCACACTATCCTACTTAGAATTCAATTTGTCAAATAAAAATTCCTAAACTTCTATCAGTATAGTGATACTGCTCGATTTATTTAATTTTCAGCAATTGAAAAAGACATGCTCGATTTATTTAATTTTCAGCAATTGAAAAAGACATGTAGATGATATATGGCTTACATGATATACACTCTTTCTTTCTCTTCCATACAAGAACCATTAGAGGAAAGTATAATACAAGGTTTACCATTAATGCGTAAACACTAACAAGAATGGATGATTCAGAATCCAATGCAGATTTGAAACATAAAAAATTTTGGGATGGTCATTATATAAAACACCAACAAATCCTTCTAGAATATACCTTCTTTGCCTAGATCACTTCTCAAACTTCTGTACATCTGTTCATTAATTATTCCATATTTTCATATTAAATTTAAAATGAATTTTTGTTTATTATTTCACAATTTAGAGAGAATTCATCTAAAACATTAAATTTACAAATCTTGTGCGCTGTTCATTAATTATTCCATATTTTCATATTAAATTTAAAATGAATTTTTGTTTATTATTTCACAATTTAGAGAGAATTCATCTAAAACATTAAATTTACAAATCTTGTGCGTGGCTGTTTAAAGTACCACTGTCTTGTGCTTCTACTCAATTCTTTCTTTATATATTTTTTTTCTCTTTCCAATTTTCTTAAACATGTTAGTGATGAATAGCAGAACAAAAGAAATTTAAAATGAAAAAAAATACTAAAACAACTCATTTGTATTTAAAATGGAAAACTAAAATTACTACTAAGTCAAGAAAAACAGAAATACAAGAAATTTAAGCAAAGATTAAAAAACACTACAACAAAGACAAAAAATAAAATTACCACAAGACAAAAAAACAGATATGCAAAAAGTTAAAAGTAAATATTAAAAGACATTTATTCTGAAAACCCCCTCCCTCTTCCTCGCCTGTTTCTCCGGCGCTGTCCACTTCCTTGGCTGCCTCCACTCCTTTGTCCACTGGTACTTGGACTTTCCCTAACATTGACAACAAGATGGCCGCTGGTTGGAGTTCTAGGAGTAGACGGTGCATTTTCATCTCTGCCATCATCACCACCATCACCCCTATTTTGTGCTCCGTTTTCCTCTCCTCCCACACTTTTATCTATATATTCCATTAAATTTCTTAAACCATATATGACAGCCCCAAAAAACACGGATGTTATCTTGAGTTCGACTTTATTTTTGTTTTTAGAAGCAAAACTTGAACAAATGCAAAATTCAATGAAAATATTGGTAGGGGCAAAATTAAGGCCTGGGGCCACAATTCGGGAAAGAAAAAACGAAAAGAGAGATGAAAAAAATAAAAATGCAACCAATTTAAAGTCTGTATCCTCATTTTTAACTTTTGTGTACATAGAAGCTATAAAAACAGACAAACCAAGTTCCAATCCAGCCTTGACAAAAGCCCAAGATTTTTTTTCACAAAAATCAAAACTGACAATCTTTTGCCACTTCTTTATGAATGATAAAGTAAATACAAGAGCTACCGGTGAAAAACAAAATGCATTCACAGACATATACCACCGCCAACCCTTACCTAAATGGTCAGAAAAAAATTTAGTGAAATAGAAATGGTAGCTACCCCTCCAAACGCGAGAACACACATTACGCAGAAAAAAATTTTTTCTGATACCCCAGCTTTAGGCCCAGAGTTAGTCATTTTACAAACTCAAACTTAAAACCAAGAAATTAAATAGATGCGAAAAAATAGAGGAAAACTGGTAAGCGATAAAACTGAGTTTTAGAACTTACATGTATATATACAAGTTCATGAAAAAAAAAATTAAATCTCAAATTATTAAAAAAATAACAATTTTCCATTAATGTGTATGCAGACTTCCTTAACAAAAAGCAAAATGAAAAAGACTTGAAAAATGAAGTCTATTAGAGACAATTATAATCTATTTTTTTATGTAAAAATAAGGTAGAGAACGTTTAAAGTAGAAAACGTTTTGTTCAAAGGTAAAGAAGCAGAAAACTACTAACAAAAATAGCTTTCATTCTGCACATTACATAAATACATACGATTTTAACACTCCTAAAGAAAGTTTCTTCTGAAACTTTGATTTTCACTCCTAAAGAAAGTTTCTTCTGAAACTTTGATTTTTAAGACAAAAGAATCAAAAGATTTCGAGATCAGAGAATCCAAAGGTACAACTTCTATCATAAAAAACTGAATAAAAACAAAAGTCTAAGTTAAATATAATAAACTCAAACCTTAATTTCATATCATTCTCGAATTTTCTTTTTGGATTTTATCCATCCAACTCTCGAATATTTCATAGTTTGATTTCAGAATAATATTTTTTTCAGAGTGCATTTGAGAAAAAATTATTTTGGGTCACATTTACAGAGAGAAAATGAGAGAAATAAACAAAGATAAGGAAATTCAGGATCAGAGGAAGGTGAAATGAAACACAGATAAGGAAATTGATTGTGGGAATAGGGAAATGATCACGCGCACACGAACCACAAACTCAGGAGAGTCCAGTATGTCTAAAGCGACTACTAGTCATCTTGGAGAACAGGAACTTCACTCCCGCAGTGCTGCATATATTATTACGCTCCGTGCCTGTGATCGAAATCTGCTCGCGATATCTATGTAATCTCTCATAAAAGAAATTATTTCTTGTCAGATTTACATGGAACAGAGGAAGAATAGAATGATTCATAACTAACTGAAAACTGAGATGTCATCCTTATATACTGTCACATGGATTTGAATACTATACACAAAATAAAGACAGAAAATTTGAATTGTTGAAACAAAATAAAGACAGAAATTGATTGATGAACAGGCAAAGATTTATAAATAAAAAAATTTTTTGATAAATAAATTTTACATTTATAAATAAACATTAATATTCTAAATTAAAAATTTTAGATTTATTACTAACATTAAATAAAATAGACATATTATTATTAGACACTGTTGTTTTAAGCCCTACAAATGCAAGGAAACAGCTACCGAGTATAAATGACAGATAATTAGCATTTTTTTCCGTTTTTCTTTTTGTTTTGGGCCTCTATTGACAACTTGGACCCACTAATAGAGTTCAACATCAAATTCAATCCTACACAATTTTTATATCAACAGCTAAGATTAAAATTCAGACATCTAACGATCCAGATTAAAATGAACAGCTTTTTTTTTGCTTTTGACTATCCTAGATTACCTATTCTAGAAAAATTAATAGCTGTTCTGACGTATTAATTTTATATTATTTTTTCTCTTTAAAAAAAAAACTTTATATTATTTTTAGAATAGTATCTGTTTACCCTTACTCTCTGTCTCTTTGTCAAAGTGGAAGTAACAACGTCAATAAAATCAAATTAAATCTTTTTACTCTCCGTTAAAATGAAAATAATAATATTAATAAAATCAAATCAAATCAAATCGAATTTTTTTTACGTCGTAAGATATTTGTTCCCTTACGCAAGTTCTTTAGCAGAATGCGACCAAATATACGGTGTAATAAAGGACCTACAAGAGGATTCAGATTTGCCGATTCACTTGATAAAGATGTGTACACTAGGGCACGCCACAGTTCTTTGATTTTTTCGTCACATCATATTACGATTTTCCGTCACATCATATCACGTTCTTCACTTTTTTGAACATTTACCCTAGCAGCCTAACTTAGCGTGCGCTGTTGACCTACACCTGGTGTAGCAGCGCCAGACGTCAGCTTTTTTTTCGTGGAGACGTATTATCAATGTACTATGTTAACGATCTAACATACGCCTAATGAGCACAGGTTACAGGTTAGCAAATCAATTAGAGTATAACTGGAGGAGAGAGACAGAGGAACTAAAATACACAGGCCGGTGCTTGAATGACACGAAAATAAGGTTAATATCCACAACTAAGCTGTGACTAAATTAAATCACACTGGATAAGTTACACTTGATGTTTAAATTAAATTAAAACATTCTAATTTCAAACTAAATTAATTTTATACTTGAAATTTATCAGAGAATTAAGATTAAATTAAGTCATGTATGAAATTAAATTGATTTTAAAATAATCTAATTAGAATTAAAGTAAATCAATTTAATTTGAATTAAATTGAGCCACCATTTGTTAAGTCAAACTTAGCCACATTTAAAATTAAATTAATTAATAATTGATTACGTTACATTTAAAATTAGATTTGATTAAGTAACAATTAGAATTTTATTAAATCGAGATATCTTTATTGAAATTAAATTAAATCAAATCCGGCTAAGTCACACTTGAAGTTTTATTAAATCAGCGATGCCCTAATTGAAATTATATTATGTTAGTATATATATTTATTATATATATATAATATATATTATATTATATATATATATATATAATATATAATATAGTATAACAGATTACAAACAAATTTAAATTAAAATCGAATTGATAAATTATATGTGAATTTTATATTTTGCAACACTTTAATTTGGAAATTAAATTGGATTTAAAAGGATTAAAATTAATATATATGTGTATAAATTTAAATACTAGCATTAAAGATACAATATTTGTGATCTTCATTAAATAAAATATATATATTATTATTACCTATTGTTGTTTTAAGCGTTACAAATGCAATGAATCAGCTACTGTTATAAATGACAGATAATTAGCATTTTTTCTTTTTAGATTAATTTTCCTAAAAAAAATGTTTTGTAGATAACTCTGTTGGGCGTGGATAGCTGGAATTTTTGGAATATAGAAATGAAAACTTTTATTTTTGGAATATAGAAATGAAAACAAATTTTATTAAATATATTTATAATCTATTTATCTATTCAGAATTTAATATTATATTTAATTCTTATTCAGAATTTAATATATTATTTATAAATGTTATTATCTTATATTCCCCTATTCAGAATTTAATATTATATTTATAAATTGTTATTATCTTATATTCAAAATTTAAATTCAAAATTGATCCAAATGAAATAAAATAAGAGATGATGACATAAACTATAATATATTTAGTGATTATTACATGTTATTATTATTGCATTTAAAAGATACTGGTCTTTTTTATAACCTACATACTTTTGTCCATGCCCAGACCATCTACCCTCTACCCACAAGGCTATTAATTGCTATTCTGACATATTACCTTTATATTATTTTTAGAACTGTATCTTATTACTCTCCTCAGTCAGTCAAAGTGAAAGTAACAAGACATTTATCTCCTACTGTCCACCTACATACTTTACATGCTTTTAGATACTTGAATTTAATTTAATTTCAAAAAATGTGACCAAATTAATTTAATTCTTAATTAAGATTTCTAGTTTATTTTCAACTGTGAATCAATTCATTGTAACTTAATCAATTTGTTATTTAATTTAATTCAAATTTAAGTTTCTTAATTCAATTTCATTTTCATGTAACTTAAAATGATTTAATCATGGTTGATTTATTTTAATTTAATCTCAAGTAGGACGAGGTGTGACTTAATTTAATTTTAATGAGGGCATTACAGTTCAATAAGATTTCAATTGTGATTTAATTTAGTTACAATTAGAGCATCTTAATAATTTCAATTAAATTAATTTTAAATGCTACTTAATTTAATCTCATTTAGGATATCTCAATTCTCAATTTAATAAAATTTTAAATCTGATTTAATTTAATGCGACTTAATTTAGTTCAAACTAGAGCATTTTTAATTTAATTTACTTTCAAGTGAGATTAAGCATGACTTAACTAAATTAAAATTAAAGTATCTTAAAATTTAATTTAATTTAATTTAAATGTGACTAGCTGTGTTTTAATCTAAGCATGATTTAATTTATTTTCATTAAGGTGTCTAAATCTATCTTAGATTAATTTTGAAGAAATTCAATTTATCATTTAAATTATGTCTAATTTTAAATATAAATCTTAATATAAGTATTTTTATTTTTTAAAACTTGGATGCATTGATTTAAAAATAGGATTTTTATGTTTAGATTATTGTATTATCATATTTTTACTTAGGGTAGAAATTACTAATAGACAATACCCTAACAAACCCTGTATTTACATTTTTTTTACCCCTTCCATTGTGCTCCATTTTGTCACACACTATGATATTTAATTACTCATTATCATTCCCCTTATATTTCTAGATTTACTTAGGCATGTCTTTTTTACCAATTTAATGGTGACCACAGATATTACTTTTCAGGTTATCATTATATCATCTATACGATATATACAAATATGAAAATAAAGGAATAATGAGATTTTCGATAGTGTCATTAATAAAAATTTAGGATATCCTAAAATAACCTTAGTCACAGCTAATTAAAAAATTATATTTTATTAGTTGATTGGATATATTTATAAAAATTATTTTTAAGTCAATCATTTGTGGTATAATTGCCTTCTCACTTATGTAATGAGTGAGAGGTCTCGAGCTTGAGTCCTTTCGACCACAAATGTTATTATGCTGTCCACAGTATTATTTCGGCCCATCAGGCCTCTTGATAAATAAAAAAATTATTTTTAAATAAATACCATAAATAATTAAGCATTTCAAAATTTTAAGTTTTATGTTTACTAAATTTATTTTTTAATAAATATATATGATAATGAGACATTTGAAATTTTTTAATATTTTAGTTATTAAATATTTAATTCTATTTTAATTATAATTTAAATATTTTATTTAGGAGATAGATAAAAAGAAGGAAGAAAATGTATTCTTTTTTATTAATATTCTTTTTTATTTTTGTAAGATTTGATTGGATATATTTTTTAAAAATAAATTTTTGAATAGAATATACATAATATTTTATTTAGGAGCGAAATAAAAAGAGAGGAGAAAATGTATTCTTTTTTATTAATATTCTTTAGATTATTGTATTATCATGTTTTTACATAGGGTGGAAATTACTAATAGACAATACCCTAATAAACCCTATATTTACATTTTTTTTTACCCCTTCCATTGTGCTCCATTTTGTCACACACTTTGATATTTAATTACTCATTTATCATTCCCCTTATATTTCTAGTTTTACTTAGGCATGTCTTTCTTACCAATTTAATGGTGACCACGCATACCACTTTTCAGGTAATCATTATATTATCTATATTATATATAAATATGAAAATAAAGGAATAAGTCAAACTATATCTGAGTATAAATTAAAATTAATATATATATGTATAAATTTAATTACTAAATATATTATGTTATAAAATTTAATTACTTAAACATTAAATAAGAATATACATAATTATTTTATTACATACTGTTGTTTTTAATCCTTACAAATTGCAATGAAACACTATTGGTCATTAAATTGACAGATAAGTATAAATGACAGATAATTAGCATTTTTTTGTAGATTAATTTTCCTAAAAAAAATGTTTTGTAGATAACTCTGTTGGGTGTGGACAGCTGGAATTTTACTCGGGAATTTGAGGACAGAAACTCGATTTCACTTGGTGCAGCGAAATTTGTGTATTGCAAGATTACCAATTATGCCCTCTCAGTGCAGCGACATTCGTATATTGCAAGATTACCAATTATGCCCTCTCAATACAAGACATTTTTCTCCTACTGTCCACCTACATACTTTACATACTTTTAGACCTCTATTGACAACTTGGACGCACTAATATAGTCTAGCTTCAATCCTACACAATTTTTGTATCAAGATTAAAATTCAGACATCCAATGATCTAGATAAAAATGGACAGTCCTTTTGCCCATGCCCAGACCACCTAAATACTTTACATGCTTTTAGACCTCTAATGACAACTTAGACCCACTAATATAGTTCAACTTCAAATTCAATCATGCACAATTTTATATCAGACATCCAACGATCCAGATTAAAATGGACAGTCCTTTTGCCCATGCCCAGACCACCTACCCTTTACCCACAAGGCTAGAAAAAGTAATTGCTATTCTGACATATTACCTTTACATTATTTTTAGAACGTACTTGTTACTTTCTCCCCATGTCTCTCCGTCAAAGTGAACAAGTAACAGTCGGTCAAAGTGAAAGTAACAGAAGTAAAAAATCAAATCAAATCTTTTTAATTTCGGTCAAAGTGAAAGTAACAGCATTAATAAAATAAAATAAAATCAAATATTTTTTCTTGCATATGTTAAGATACTTGTCCCCTTGTACAAGTACTCTAGCAGAATGCTGCCAAAAATATGGTGTAATAAAGGATATATATATTCTTAAACCATCCGGTTTCCGATTGATCCAGATTCAGATTTGTCGATGCTTATAAGATGGGTTAGGTGGGCCCAAAAACATTCAGTTTGGTTACCAAATGTAATTTAATCACTTGTTATTTAATTTAATTTCTATTTAAGTGTACTAAATTAATCTAATTTTAGTTGTTTCAATTAGAGTGTTTTTAGTAGTGTTTGATTTTGAATTTGATCTTTAATTTAATTTTCATTTCATTTCATTTAATTTCATTCCAAAGGTTAAACTTAATGCGCGATCTAATTCTAATTAAAATTGACTTAAATTAATTCAATTAGAGTGTTCTTGATTTTAAGTGTCTTGATTTTATTCAATCCGAAGTCTGATTAAATATGATTTACTTTAATTTCAATTAGGATGTCATAGTTCATATTCCATGCGTAACTTAATCAAGTGACTTAATTTAATTTCAATTAGAATGCTTTAATTTCAATTAATTCAAGTATCATTTAATTTAATTAACTCAACTCTTCTCACCTCAGCATGGAAATTGCCAATAGACATTTTGATGTTTAATTGCTCATTTACCCCTCACCCTCAATACCTTTTAAACACGATTTTTTTATATGATGGGGTGAAATTTTGATTTGATTTTGTTACCACTGTTACTTTGATTTGATTTTATTACTGACAATGCTTTTCGCAAGTGTATGAAATCGCTACAGGTAATATAGAATGAGTAGAGTATCGTGTCCATACGGATTGTATACCAAGTACCAAAATTATGCTAACCTACTATTATTTAAACGGCAATAAGGGAAATTATTTTTAGAAACTAAATTCAACAAATAAAATCAACCAAATAAAAGAGAATAAGAAGAAATCAAGCAACAATATTTGATTAAAAGAAATCAAGGATTTTAAAGTTACTAAGGATTTGACTTCACTTACTATCTATCGGATTTATTTTAGTAGTTTTGATAATCAATTTTAATTGTTCAAGTAGGGGAAAACAACCCTAAAATCATCTAACAAGCTCTCCCGATGTATTGTTTGCCTTATTTTTTAAACTCGTGTCTAATTACCTATCTTCCAATAGCGCCAATCAAACATGAATTAAATCATTAAGTTAGTGTTTGTTTGTGAATTCATAACCTTAAGGTGATTAACTTAGAAAACCCCTCATGCAGTCAAAACCATATAAGCTTCCGCATTAAGTTATTATTCTTCAATTGTAATTTATTACCTTTTTCATATCCAAAAACCCTTTTCTCCCGATAGTGATTAATGAAATAAATCAATCCAGGGGGAAGAAACTCTGCCTGGAAGTATTACGTTCAATAATAAATTATACTTTAAATAAAGAAAGCAAATCCTAATATTATCAATTGTAAAAGAAATTAAAATTATATTAAATACCCTAAGTATGAGGAGTTTAGTTTTAAATATAGTACTTAAATTAAAAACTCAATAATACTTGATAAAAAATTCCGTAATCAATCAGGAATTATGAAAGAAATTAAAATAAGATTAAGAGTTAGAAATAAGAACTAGTTAACCCAAATTGACCTCTGCGATGGCTTCCTTGAATCTTGAAACAACTTTGAATACTTTGAAAATCTTTGAAGAAATAAAAGTATGTACAAGACTAAGAGAATGAGACGATATATGAGATGGGATGGAATGGGATGGTAGAGATTTTTTTTACAATGCATTCCTTCCTCTTCTTTTATATAGACTTACTTTGGGAGAGAACTTCTACATTGTTTACGGAATAAACCACCTTTGTTTAGGAAATAAAGTTCTCATTAGCCTTTAAATTTCTCTTCAATCATGACTGTTCCATGTGCATGTGAGTCCCGTATTATGTATGCGACAACCCAAGGAGGGGGGGGGTGAATTGGTTTTCAAAAAATAATTTTAAGATTTTTAAAATCAGAATATAGAAATTCTTAAGTGCCATGCGGAAAAAATAGAAAACTTTGTGAGAATAAATTATGGGATTTAGAACTCCTCACAATGTTTCTATAAACAGACTATTGCAAAGTGCAAGCTACTTAATAGAACTGCTTCACAATGTTTTGATTCAATATGAGAACTTCTTTATGACCGGAAAGTTATTTGTATTTAAGAACTTCTCCATTAAAGTTTAGAAAAATCATAATAAGACTGTGTGAGAGACAGTTATTGAAATTAGAACTGTTTCACCAGAGCTTAATCAGATTTAGAAAAACAGATTAGGAAAACCCAAGTAGTGAAATACACTGAAAATTAGAAGAACAGTTTTAGAACTTTGGTATATTCATTCTCAGATTCCAGAGTTCTAATATTCAGAGGAAGATAATACTTATTTCAGTTTTTAGGAACATTTAAAATTCCAATTAAGCAACTTTTCAGCATTTTTAAATTATAAACAGAAGTGTAAGTAAAGTATTAGCAAGGCAAACCAGAAAATAAAAAGATCAACACATTGATTTATAGTGGTTCGGCACTAAACCTCGCCTAACATCCACTCCCCAAGGACTCATAATTGAAGATCCTCAAACTATTGTTATTCTCTTTTCAAAGGGTAAGAGACAAACCAACAGTACAAAGGCAATAGATCAACACCTTAGATCTACCATTTATCCCACTAGATTTTCCAAACGTTTCTAGTTAACCTCACCCTTTCTGTTTTTTGGCAGAGTACAGAAAACTCCAATTCAAGAACATTAGCATCTCTTCTCACGGAGAAGGTTGCTTATAAACCTCTTCCACAATAGCTTCTAACCTAAGCTATTACAAGTTGTTTATCAAATGAAAAACCTATTCTTCTAAAAGAATTACAGAATCTAAATAGACAGATAGAAAATCTAAATAGACAGAAAGAAACGCATAGATAAGCACAGGAAAAACAGTTTTATCAGATTAGAAGATCGATTAGAACACAGAACCGTTTTTCAAAAGTAATTGTAAAACTTCTTTTCACTTTAAAGATAAAAACGTTAAGTGTAGAGATGAAAAGAAAATGGGAGTAGAGAGTAAGTTTTGAGAGATAAAGATTTGATCAATGAGAAAATACTCTTAAAACGAAAACTCTTACTTCACCATAGCTTAAGACGTGAAAGCTCCTATTTATAGAGAGCATCGTGTCTCTTGCATTTGGAAAGTGGATAATTTTATTTTGAAATCAGAATATTTTGGCTTTTCCTTATTTAGGAAAGATACGAAAATCTTAGTTACCAAAAATTTTGTTTTATCCAGAAATCGTTTTATCTTTTGGTAAGAAAATTGGAGACGATCTTTCTTTCCTTAAACATAAAGATTTTTGAAAGCATTTATTTGACAAAATAATTTTCGAAAAGATTCTACTTACTAAAATGAAAAAAATGAGATTTTCCTTCGTTTTTGGTAAGAGAATAAATTGAAAAATTCTTAGATTTTCAAAGAGGATTTTATTTTCGAAAAAGAAAGCATACGATTTATTACCAAAGTCGTTAGAGACATAATCTATTTAATTTTAGGTAATTGAATCATTTCGATTTCTTTTTAAGGAACTTCGAAAACAACTTTTTGACAAAAGGATTTATTTTGAAGAATCTAATTTTCGAAAAAAAATTTTTGATGAGACAAAGATTAGTTTTTGTGCTTATAGATGAATTTTCTCTCTATCCTACAATGAATCCTAAGGACCTAACCACTAGGATCTTCGGATGTCTTCACACACTATGGATTTTATAGGACTTGCCTTGTTTCGTTTGTTAAATTCCATAAGTATTCTGCATAAAATATTATTAGCACAAATAATATAATTTAAATTTATTTGTTTTGTTTTAATCATCAAAATTCCGAGATTAGAATTCCTCCTTGAGCCAACAAATCTCGAGATTAGAATTTGATCCTTGAGCCAACAATCTCCCCCTTTTTGATGATGACAAAACCAATAAATTTAGCAAACATAAAAACGTGTGCTCCCCCTAAATTTGATGCATATAAGTTCTAATCATGCCAAATGATTTTTAATATGAAGCGAATTTAGAACATGTATTATGCTCCCCTGAATAAATGCAATAAAACTATTTGTGAGATTTTAGAACTAGGGAGACATTTTAAAAACTGATTTTAGAACTAGCAAAGATAAACAAGATATTCTAAGTTCTAAAAGTCAGAGCATATGTTCAGAGCAAAAGCATAGAATAGAAACTGATAATAGAACAAAAGATTTTATGTTCAACCTGTAGAACAGACGTAAAAAAAATCTCAATTCTAAAACACTCATTTTCATAAAAAAAAAAAAAATATAGCTCGCCAAAAATAGAACATATAGAATAGAAAATAATGAATTCTGCTAAGTTAGACATCACAGATTAGAAGATAACAAGATATAGGTACTTTGGTCACCATAAAGCATAGTACGTACCAAGATATCCAAAATATATCCAAAATACCACCAAAATATCTTGCGTTCTTGTAACATCCCTTCCCGGTCCACCCAGTAACCCAAATGAACCGAGTCGAGACGCTACAATCTGGTTGAACTTAAGTCCTGTCATGTTGATATCATCCTGTATGCTAAATATGAATACAAAACACTCCCAATTAACCCCAATTAAAATACAAAACACTCCCAATTAAACTCCAAAACTTCCAAACATCTCCAAATAATCCATCATAACACAATAACAACTGTATATAAACACTTTATATATCTTTTCATAATTGTAATAATCCTCAATAGCATTTAATATCCAGCAATTAATTGCATTCATTATATATATCAAGTCTTCATGAACTAATCATATCAACTATGTTATAATATTTCATATTCACTCATTTCATCAGTAGTATTCTTATCTCCAAATACTGACGCCAAAATAATTACATGCTTTAATTATATTTCCAAGTACATAAGCTCTAAAGAAAAGTGTAATAATTATACATGGCATAATTCTTAGTTTTACAACTCTCAATCTACTATTATCAAATTAGTCACTTCTGCTTTGATAGTACTCTTCAAGTCTTCAAGTAGCAACCACGATCTTCAACCTACGCGTGATAAAAATCGACACGCGGCTGCAGTATAAAACTCAGTGGTGCTCAGAATTCACAACTTAACAAAGTGCCAGATGGCCAACTTACTTAAAATACAAATATTCATAGAAAGCCATTGATACTTCGATAGAATCTTAGTAATTCAACAGTAAATAGTATCGTTTAATAGAAAGGGAATAACTTCTAATTCATAACATAAATAATTGAGCCTTCTAATTATCTCATAACTCCTTTTAGAGAACCTTTAATCACACATTCATGATACTATCATGATCTTACCTGCCTGTTCGTATGCTGTATGAATGAAATCAATAAACATGTCAAGAAGCACATAACAGTATATTTTCATTGTCTTACTTGCTGTGCATTATGCCTGATGACATTAGCCGTATATGATCTTACCTGCTGTTCCATCCATAACGGTCTGGCTCCATAAAACTAAATAAATAAACTAGTAAGCACACATAACATTATACTTGTATATCATACCTGATGTTCCTTATGCTGTATGAATTTCTGCAACTTTTTTATTACAACTCAGTGAATATCGCAACGAATAAAAAAACAAGGAAGCCCACATACATATGATATAAATAAAACATGTAATCACATATGGAATGTAGAACACATATCATGATACTTTTTATATACGTACTTGCCTTGCTCTATTATACTAATGATTATGCCCAATTTGTAGATCAATGATAACTGTATAGCTCTTATAAGCCGTGATAGTGAAACCAAAGTGATTTAAGAAGAACTGTATTGAACTAGCATGCAATACTATATGACTGGGCCTGCCTTATGGCCATTATATAATCATATCCACTCAACGGGCCTGTAGCCGGATACCAAACGTATGGGCCCAGATCTGCTATCCTATGTTTGCGACCATAGCGCTTATCTAAGTGGTTTCTACCTAAGCTAAAATGGAGCATATTTATGTATGCTCATTATATAAAACAAAAGCATATTAACTGCTTCCCATAATTTCATAAAACCATACTGCCCACATTACTGTATGACTGATAGCCTCGCCCAAGCCAGGCAACTTTGTGTCATTGTGTAGTTTCCACATCATTTGCCATGCTTTGCATTTTGTGTTTATACGATTGATCACTGATTGCTTCATGTTTTATTTTTTTTTTTTAAAATGATTGGAGCATAATGATTGGAGGCATACAAGTTGAGCAAAGGAATACAATTGCATAGAAAAAGAGGTCCAAACGAGCATCAAAACACAAGTCGCGAGCGCGAGAAGCACATATGAGGGTCAGTGAGTTTATAGGCAAGATTCTCGAGCGTGCAATGAAATTCACGAGCACGAGAAGCACAAAATGAGAGTCAGAGAGTTTACAGGCACAATTCGCGAGCTCGACATGAAATTCGCGAGCGCGCGACGTGTTTTCCAGCCTGCGCAGTCTGTACTATTTTGGTCATATCTCTAAATTTATAACTCCGATTTGGGTGATTCAAAAACCCATTGAAAGCTAACACATAGAGGAACAAATAACTATTCTATCCACTTCCTAATTTCCATCATTGAAATAGGGTTCAAGAATTCATGCGTGAAGTTATAGTTACTTTCCAGGCAAAAACCTGTTTCAGCCATGAACGTCAATATCGATACTTCATTTGTGTTCATTTCATCGGTTCATGCTTTTTCACCATTTTCAGTACTTCTTACTCAACATTAAGCAAACATATCTCTCATTATCAACACACCACTTAATGCTGCCCCTAGTGCTCATGCAAGGAAATTAGTTAAACTCAAAGAGAGAGCAAACCTTCACTTAACAAGCTTGGAATCTTCTTCTTAGCTTCCTTTTACCTTTAAGCTCACTTCACTTGGATAGAATAGAAGTTGAAGTTAAGGCTTAACTACCATTAAAATCTTCACTACCATTAAAATTGATGGAGAAAAGAAGGTGGAAGAGGAAAGTAGATGAAGGAGATGAAGATAAGAATGAAGAAAAGAAAATGAAATGGAAGTCTCGGGTACATCTCCAAAATATCAATGATTTTGTGTGTAAAATTACCAAATGGTACCTCAAGTGTCAATATTAGCTTACAACTTGAATAACCTAACCTTTTATTTTTTAGTGCAAGTAACCAAATCCTTTAGGACTTTATCTTTGCTTCCTTACAAGTAAGTCCAGCTCTTTTTGCTTCCTTCAAGTAAGTCCACTTCTTTTCAGTTACATCCCATTCTACCCCACTCTGGACTCTAATGGCTCGAACCGGGTTTTGGGTCTGCCCGACTCGACTCTAAGCAACGACTCGATTCATTAGGATGTCACAACTTACTATTTCAGACATAGAAAAATGGGACGTTACAGTTCTCCCCCTTTTTGTCATCATACAAAAGGGTTAGAAAAGGTCAGAGCATAATAAAAAAATAGAATTAAACAGAGTTTAAACATTATATCCTAAAGAAAATGTTCATAACACAAAATTAGAGAGGCTTGGGATCAGTTCTAAGTCTCTTAGAACTTCTTAAATTCTGAGCTGGAGCAGTTTCAGAAGAGCTTTCTGGCCATTTAGAAGAAGGGTGCAATGGAGGCTTTCTTCCATGAGTCCTATGTTTACCTATGTTTACCCGCAGTGTGCTTGACCTTCTTTGGTTTCTCTGAGGTAGGCAGTGTTTCTTTAACTTTCAAGTAGATAATTTCCTTTCACTTCAAATCTTTCCATTCTTTCCAAGCGCGTCTCAAGTGAGAGACTGATTCTGTTCAATCACAGTCTTGCAATGCCTTTACTTTATTGCCTCATCGAGTTCCTTGTTATGTTCTTCTATTAGCTCTCTCTCCATCCTTCCTAGCATAGCTTCCCTACTCCTTTGAGCTGATAAGAATTCTGATTCTTTTTCTGTTTTGACCTCAGTTGACTTTCTTCGTCACTAAATTCCAGCTTTTCTGTCTCAGCATCACTAACTTCTTCTACTTTCTTTCCTTTTTCAACTTTTCTAGGCTTCTTTTTCTCTTCTGTTTCTTCTTCTTTTTCTAATCCTGCTTCTTTCTCAGCAGCTTTCTCTTTTTCTGTCTCTTCCTTCTTTTCTTCTTCTAATTCTTACTTCCGCCCCATCTAATTTCTTTTCTTCTCCTGCTTGTTTCCTCTATCTTTTTCTTCCTGTCTCGTATTGTCTTCCAATTTGGCCTTCTTTCTCTTTTTCTTTCTTCTTCTTTTCTCACCTCTTACTTTCCTTTCTTTCTTCTCTTCTTCTTTACCCTTCTTTTCTTTCCAGCCTCCTTCTCTTCCTTTCTCTCTTTGCTCAGTTGCCTTCTTTATCTTTTCTCTTGCTTTCTCCTTTTCTTTTCTTCACCTTCCTCATCTTCATTTTTAATGACCCACTGTCCAGCTTTGAAAAACATTATAACATCACTCTCCTTTAAATCATATCAAAGAAACTCAAACACTGGTGTAAGTATCATTCCATAGGGCAGTTTCTTAGGGTTGTTCTGCATCTTGTCAAAGATAATATGACATAGGTTGAGAGGTTTCTTCTTAACTATGTGCCACATCATGCACAACTCAACCTGGTTCACATATGTGAGTGAGGCACTCTTGGGATAGATATAATGCACGATCAATTTGTATAGCCATTTCATGCTATCTGTCAAGTTTGAATATTCAATAGTGTCCTGTTTGTCAGCAGAACCCCTTTTTCACAATTTTTTTCACAAATTCTTCCTTTTTGTCCTCACTAACCCTAGAAATATCCTTAATTTTCGTCACCCTAGACCCAGTATTTGGCAAATCAAAAATCTTGCTCAAGTCAGCGTAAGACAACGCTTTGCGTAAGTTTCAATTGATCTTTAAAACAAATTTTGTAAATTGGTTCAATTATATCAGCAACTCTCATAAATATTTATATTGATCCTTAATCCCAACACTTGGAAGTCTAGTTCCACCCCACAAAGTGTTTGATGATATGTCATGTAACATCCTCTTGATTTGAGTCGGGTTGAACCAAACCCGGTTGGGGTAGCATGAGAGGATAAGTGGACTTATTTGCATGGAAAGTTTAGGACTTAATTGCATCAAAACCTATAGGTTGGGTATTCAGTTGTAGCCTTTGCATACTTGAGGTACCAAGTAGAAAGTTACAAAGCCAAAAGTACTCCTTCTAGAGCCTACCCGTTCTTATCACCTCACTTTACCATTTTCACGTTTCTCCTTCTTTTCTTCCTTGTCCCGCCTATTTTCTTTCCATTTTCAACATAGTTAAGCATTAAGTCCACTTCAAGTAAGTAGAATTTCTTGAAGTTATATTGGCTTATTCAGTTCTTTTAATTGAGCTATATATTGGAATGAGTTATGAGAATTTCTTGTCTGTATAGGAGAAAGAAAGCTTCAAAAAAGCCTGCCAGAAAAGAGAAGCTGAAACAGAGTTCAAGCCTTTTGACATCAAGGTTTTGCCGTGATCGTGCATGTCGTTTACTAGTTTCCTTTGCTTGCTGTTTAAAAATTGTGTGGTGTGTTGCTAGTTGAGAGTTGAGATGTTTTGCTTGTGTTTGGAGTGAGAAAGATTGGAATCTCTCTCC
>NW_023590566.1:1252033-1386224 GCF_014843425.1 Jatropha curcas
AAAAAGGGAAACAGAATTTTTTTTTTTTTATTAAAAATTCCCTTTAAACTCTTAATCTTTGTTTTTTTTCCTTTTCGTTTGTTTTCATTAACCTGATTATGAAAAGAATTTTAAACCTCCAAGTATTTTACTGAGTTTTTTATTTTTAAATTACCTATGTCCTAGCTAAAGCTCTTTAAATACTAGGGGGAATTTTGATGTAACTTTTTAATTCGATCCAATTTAATAATATTTAAACAATTTTTGCTTTCATTGTTTCTTTGTTAATAATTTATTTATTGACTTAAACGCTTCCAGGGCCAGAGTTTCTTCCCCTAAGAATTGAATTATTTCATTAATCCACTATCGGAAGAAGGGTTTTTTTGATATGGAAAAAGGTAAATGAATTTTAACTTTGAAGAATAATAACTTGCATTGCCAGAAGCTATATAGTTTTTGACTCAAGAGGGTTTTTCACATAAGTTAATGATCCTTAGTTATGAATTCACAAAACCAAACCAAAAACTTAATAATTTAATTTATGTTAATTGCCGCTATTGGAAGCTCGGTAATTAAAACTATATCAGAATAGCTAACAATACATCGGGAAAGAGCTTGCTAAGTGAATTTTAGGAATTCTTTCCCCCTACTTGAACAATTAAAATTGATTACACGAACTAATAAAAATAAATTGGAATAGAATTAAGTGAAATCAAATTCCCTACATTTAGTTTTAAATACTTCGATTTCTTTTCACCTTAAACTTTATTGGCTTGAATCTCTTTCTGTTTTATTTTCAAATTTACTTTCCTTATAACAAATCTCTCTTAATTAAAAGTCGTTTAAATAATAATAGGTTAACATAATTTTGGGTAGCTTGATTAATACAATCCCTGTGATACATACTCTTTCACTCTATATTAACTTTGTTGCGATTTCGTACACTTGCAAAAAAATCAATTGTCCATTGGTGGTTTATTCAATCATTTATGGCTAATGGGCATTTTCAGAACAATAAAGTCTGGTGCTATTGCTACTAGATCTCTGATCGGTCCGTTTTATTAATTTTTAACATTCTGGACCTTTGAAATGAGTGTCTAAAGCCATAGGAGGAAGTGTGTGCGCCACACATAGTGCCGCTAGGCACTTTCCCTGATTAGAGAATCACAGAGTGAAAAAATGAGCCACTTGACTACAAGAGGAGTGGGCGTGCGCCTTGCATTGTGGCGTGCCCCCTTGCCATTGTGGCGTGTGCACTCCTGACACAGTCAAGGGGTTATGGTTTTTCAAGCGAATCTCTCTCTATCCCACCATCAAAGAACGGTGGTTTTTCCAAACCAAAAATGAAAGAAATAAAAAAGATGAGGAAAGAGGTTAATGGCTCTCAACGAAAGTTTACCTTTGGGAGTTTCCAATGATGTTGTTTGAAGATTGAATGTAAGAAAATGCTAAAAGTTAGGTTCTTTGAATCAAAGATCCAGTTTTTGAGATCAAAATGTGTGTGTTTTATGGACCCTTTTGCTCAAAACAATCTGCCGTTGTTTAAGCAAAATCCAATGAATACAAATTTAAATCCAAAGTGGAAAAACACAGAAGCTTTGACTTTTGATTTAAAGTTAGGTTTTAAAAATATAAGAGTTTCCTAAGTTGATGCAAAAGGCTAACTCTTTACTCTAATCCTAAGGTTTATTATAGGCAAAATGGGCGTAAGTGTTGCGCCCATTTTAGGGCTTAATGTGGCAAAATGCACTGGTGGACCCCAAAATTAGGCTCGACCCATTTTTATAAAATCAGTACCGGGTGGCATGCCAAATGAAAGGCGATGCACCGGGAGGACCAAAAGCGCTTCCCTTAAACAACGGTTTCGTTGTGAAACATTCGGTAATTTGAAAAAAGTAAAAATGGTCAAACATGGTGCAATTATCATCAGCCACAGACTACTGGTCCCTGAAAACGGAGCGATTGGAGTCCCGTCCAATCTTAATATTTAAAAATGAGTTATTCATCACTAGCATTAGAGCCAAATTTGTTTAAGCATCTACAGTTTTCCCCTGTAACATCCCCTCCCCGATCCACCCATTAACTCGAATGAACCGAGCCGAGACGCTACAATCTGGTTGAACCTACGTCCTGTCATGCGGAGATCATAATGTATGCTGAATAATATATCAAATGCTGTTGCTTTTCTACATTAGTAATACCTAGGATATGTACTTAATATTTCTACTAGTTCCAAAAATGAAATGGGCCCATACTGTGATGCCTTGTACAGTGCCATGATAAGGATAGACAGAAATCAAAATAATCAAAATGAGTAGCTACACTGAAGACTAGGGTCTCCAAAGATGAACTGCAAGCAGTTGGTAAGATGACTCTCTACGGTCCAGTCCAAAACCTACATGTTAAACAAGTAACTCGTCTGAAGCAATAAAACTCAGTGGATATCTCAAACGTATAAAGAAACATGTAAAAGGCACCACATAGTAATAAATAAACATGTAAAACACACATATAGGTATACAACGAAACATGTAAGCACACATATCATGATACTTCCATTATTGTAACTTGCAGTGCATTATGCCGGATGAACTTATGCAATTTTTAGTCAATATACACTGTATGGCTCCATAAGGTTATAGTGAAACGAAAGTGATAAGAGGAACTGTAAGAAACTGGATGAATACTGTAATAAATTGGGCTGCCTATGGCCGCATATATAATCATATCCACTCAACGGCCTGTAGCTAGGAGTACCAAACTGTATGGGGCACAGAATCTTGCCTATCCTAATGTCGTGACATGCCTTATCTACGTGGTTTTTCCTTTCTACGCTAACCTCAATGGAGCATATTATTGATATGTTCAATAACACAAAAGCATAGTAAACTGTTCATAAAATTCTAAACCATACTGTTTACTTTGTATGCCTGATAGCCTCGCAAGCGGGCCAACTTGTGTTATAATTAGTTCACATCATTTTGCATGATTTATTTATTTTATACATTTTGCCTCGTGTTGTCTTTTGTTTTAAAAATGATTTGGGAATGGAATGCAATTTGAAGCAAAGAATACAAATTGCATAGAAAAAGAGGTCCCAAAAGTTGGCATCAGAACAACAAAGTTTCGCGAGAGCGACATTGAAATTCGCGAGGCGTGAGAAGCACACAAAGAGAGTCAGAGGTTTTTACAGGCATAATTGCGAGAGCGACATGAAATTCACGAGCGTTAGAAGCACAAAGAAAGAGTCAGAGAGTTTATAGGCACAACGTCGCGAGCGCTGACATGAAATTCGCGAGCGCAAGTCGTGTTTCCACACATAAGGTTGTACTATTTTTTGGTCATGATCTCTCAAATTTATAACTGCCAATTTAGGTGATTCAAAAACCCACGGATAGATAAAACATAGGAGGAACAAATAACTTTCTATATCACTTCCTAATTTCCATCATTAAATAGGGTCAAAATCAAGGTGAAGTTACTGGTCAATTCTCCAGCAAACCTGTTACAGTATGAACTCAATATCTACTTCATTATTCATTTCATCCATGCTTTTCACCATTTTCCCAGTCTCTTACTCAACATTTAGCAACATAATCTTCTCATTATCACACACCACACAAGTTCTCATGCAAGGAAAGTGTTAAATTAAAGAGACATTCAAACCTTCACTTTCAAAACCTATAAATCTTTTCTTCTTAGCTTCCCTTTTCTCTACCTTTGAGCCTCACCTCTCCTATACATAAGAACTCTTATGAATATCTAAAATATCACTAATTTAGAGTTGAATAAATAGAAGCTTCAAGAAAATTATACTTACTTGGATAGAATAGAGGTTGAATTTAATGCTTAACTTACCATTACAATGATGGAAAGAAAGGTGGAAGAAGTAAAGTAGAAATGAAAGGAGATGAAGAAAAGATTGAAGAAGGGAAAGTGAAATGGAAATCTCGGTTTAGGCTTCCCAAAATATCATTGAATGTTTTGAAAATTACCAAATGGTACCTCAATTGTCCAATAGGTTACAACTAATACCTAAGCTTTAATATTTTTAGTGCAAGTAAGTCCTAATCCTTATACTTTTGACTCTTTGTCTCATTCAAGTGAAGTCCACTTCTTTCAATTAGTATTATAACTCCCATTCTAACCCCACTAAGACTCTAATGGCTCGAACCGGGCTTGGTTCAGCCGACCTCAACTCGACTCTAATGCAACGACTCGATTCAGTAAGGAATGTCAACAGCTGCCCCACCCTTTGATGATATTTGATTTTTGAGCAAGATGCTGTCAAAGTGTAAAGTAGATTGCGGCCAAGTAAAGAAATACTTACCTGGTAGTTGCTGAATTGCTGAGTCTGGTTGAGACAAGGCGGGCGGTCTATTTGGATTGGTTTGCGTTCTTTGAACGGCTAGGATGAAGTGCACCATTTGGCGGCTTTGCTGATGTGAGGTGGCCATTTTGGGCGGTTTTTAACTGAGATCTCGCTTTGCGATATGTGACTCGATTGAAGAAGACAGTTAGTCACAAATGTTAGGGACTTGAGAATGAACAAAAGCAGGTAACCTGCAACGTCTTCCGAAAGGGAGATCCGACTCAATTTGAAGAGATAGTTAGCTCAACTTGCAAACATATCTAGGCGGATAAATATATGACGGGGTTACTGAATTGTTGTAATAATCGTTGATCAGCTAGAGGAACATAGGCCTCTTCGGGAATATATCACTTTGGGAATTCCAACAAACAATTTGTTAATTGATACCAACTGCCCATCGATCTCGTAGACATTTTCGATTCAGTGAATTGATCCAAAAACAAAAAATAGTGGTATTTGTAGCACAACAATAATGGAGGTAGTCAATCAATATGAATTGATCCTAAATCTGATTCAAATCAATATAGGTAACCTATGGTAAACATAAGAAATGTATTGACTCCAATTCTTTTAATGAATAGATTCCAATCGCAACTTTGAATATGGAAATTCAAAAGGATCAAATAGGAAATGAAATACTCGAAAATCATAGAACTATATAAAATATATGATCAACCAACCATTTATTCGAATTTAAAAAACAGATCAAAAGAAACTTAGTTCAATTCGCCATTTTTGACGACTTGAATCTGAAATTTTCAACTTTTGGAAGGTTATCCTTTGATGGGTACGTTCTTTGAACGGCTTAGGTGCTCCACTTTGGGAGGTTGTTCCTTCTGGACAACTATGTTGTAACTTATCATAACTTTTTCATGCCACACATTTGGTTTGTCAAATCAACTACTCACATTTGAATAACATGGTTCTTCTTGAAATTGGTAATATTGGGTATTCTAAACTCTACACCTCTAATAGCTGGCCCATAGAAATCACTGCAATTGGGCAAAATATAATTGACCTCTTATGCATACTCCAACATTGATGTTGTTCTATTTTTTCCCTCGTGTTTCAGTGTGAAATTTATATCATTGACAAATAATATATTATATGAGGAATGGTGTACAATGGACCTAATGCAAGGTCCTTGATTGAATTTGATTTATGACTGAGTTTTGGTGGGGATTTAAATGGCCTACGTTTAAAAATGCATAAGTTTATTGTAATAGATTCATGCTGGAACATAAAAAGAAATATTATTAATTTGGAATAATTACTTATGCTTGCATAATTATTGAACAGTTTGGATTTATTTCTAGCTGTATTAATGTTAATGTCAAAACTGGATTGCTGGTTCTGACTGTCGAATTAGTTATATGTATGATTTTTTGAAGTACTGAAGGTCATATAATGCAAGTGTAACAAGTACCATAAAAAATAAACAGAAGTTGGGCATATCAGTGACTATAAAATTGAAGAATTGCACTTACTCACAAAACGTAGAAAACTTCTCACAATTCAAAAAGGTATACATTTGAGCAGGCTTGCTTCTCTCTATTGTAACCCTTCTTTTCTTTGCTTTGCCTATGGGCGCCTGGATGGATAAAAATAGATAAGTTTCCCTCCTAATTCATCTCCAGGAAATAGGTCCCCCATCACATTTCGTGGCCTCCTACGATGTCCTTGTGAAACATGAGGCTCAAAATATAGTGTGCACAAAAAAGTTGGAATGGTTCTTCAACAAGGTATGCATTAGCATGGACCCTTCAACTTTTGATTTTATTACTCGCATTGTTTTTTTAGCGAAGCATTGCAATCTATGAGCATAATTGATTAATAATATAAATTGGCATCATTAAAAATATATTACCATATTACCCTATTGAGCATAATTGAGCAACCTAACTGAATTGATTTGGTCCGGTAATTTCTGTCGATATTGTCATTTTTTTTGTAGTGTAATCTAAACCGTGACGAGTTCTAAATTCTAATCATTCGTAAAAAAGCATCTTCATATTCTTCTTACTCTCGAGAAGCCTTCTTAGTGAATGTATCCATATACAATTTCCTTAGAAAAACTTTCTTTCATTTCTCCCCTTGATTACGGAAGGCAACAAGATTGAATTTCAAGTCTCTCTTAAAACATACGTATTACTTCCAATCTTTCTTCTTGGATTTGGATACTACAATGCTTTATGATTTCTATCAAGGTCAAACTTTTGTAGTACTCTTGGCTAAATGTTCTTAAAAACAAACCGACGATTTGTCAAATCAATTTAACCACGATCAATGGTTAGTAGTCAAGTCTGAATTTTGATAGTTTAAAAAACAATTGGTAAAAAGATTGGATTCAATTGAAAACATTCGGATAAACGGGAGCCTATAGAGAACACAGTTTCACCCAATTTATATTAAAAACGACACTGTTTTGTTAAAAAAAAACTTTAAATCCCTTAAGCTCCTTTCCTAT
This sequence comes from Jatropha curcas, assembly GCF_014843425.1. The sequence goes on from NW_023590566.1 coordinate 1,258,852, forward strand.
TTTTTCTTATGTAGGCTTGCGAAGAACAACGAAACAAGACTACTCTTCCATTCTCTTCAACAAAATAAAAACCTCTCCTTTCTCACTTTTCAAAATCAATTCCTCTCTTTATAAATCTTCTTTGTTTCATTGTTAATGCAAGTATATAGCTCTGTCTCTCCTTTTAAGCATAATTCTAAGGTATTATTTTAGAACTTTAACTGTTATGAAATTTTAGGAATTTTTCACTTGGTTTTTTTCAAGCTATAATGGGTTTAAGACAAAAGGCCTGAAAGGATGGTGATTTTTTGTCACTAATTGTTTTTGTACTAGAAGGTTATATTTTTAGGGATTTTTTGCACATATTTTAGATTACGTAGGTAATTTTATTTTTGTTTTCCAAAATTGAAACAAAAACTTGTAGGTGTAGTTTATTTCATTGCTTGAATATGGCAAGCCATTATTTTTGAATTGAAGTAACACTATTATTGTGTGCAATAGTAATTGCTCCACTGAAGATAGAGCAAAACCCATTTATTCTACTTAAATGTCTAGTTTTTTTGTCGGTATCAATGCCAATTCAGAAATTCTTAATCAAGCAAATCAAAAATCCACAGATTCAGACTAAATCAAAGATCATTAAAAATTATATTGTATAACAGAATTACAATTGGTTAGCTAATTGATCACTGGAAAAGTACACAAAAATTTTCACTTCCATAACCCTACACTACCGCATAATCTAAACTAAAACTATCAACTAAGCAATTTTTTTACCAAAAAACAAAAAACCAACAGTAAACCCACCCCTAACAGAGCAGCTAAGAAGGCACATAAAGCCTTCATTCATGCTTCTTCCCTCTGCATTGACTTCTCTTTCTCGATGCCTGTCTACCTTGCCTTAATAACCCCCACTAATGAAATGTCTGGAAAAGAGGAATGCACCATTGATTCAAAATTCCATTCAAAGAAATGAAAAATAATCAGGTGTCCTGCAACCAATATTAGTTAAACCCTAAGAATTAAAACATGAAGAACCATAAGTCAAATCCTCAAAAAAAAAAAAAAAAAAAAAAAAAAAAAAAAAAAAAAAAAAAAAAAAAAAAGTAGAAAAAAATAACCATATAATTTTTTTTTTTTTTTTTTGATGCAACCCAAGAACCTCCGACCGAAAATTGTTCTTCAGTTCAAGTAGTTTCAAATATCCCTCTTAACTGCAATCTGCAAATGTGGATTGCCAATTGAAGGGATGAATTCCAGACCTTGGCCAAATACAAGTGAGAAGATATGAGGTGAAGGAGAAGAGAGAATCTTTTGCCCACAGATCTTTTCTTTGTTCGGAAAAATTGGGTTTCGCTTTAGGGTTTAGAAGGAAAAAGGTAGGAGAGACGGAAAGTAGAAAGAGAAAAAAAAAAAACAGTTTTGGGTGAGGGGATTGAAAATCATCAATTTGACTCATTATAGATGACGCTGGCCAAATTTTTTTTTTTATCCACTCTGGCTAGCCACGTCAGCTATCTGAATACTTTTTTCCAACCATGCTTACTTTTATGGTACAAATATACAATGGATAAGACAGTTCTAAGTGATAAAAATAGATGAAAGACTGAAGTTCCGACTCTATAAGTTGAGGAACCCAATTGAAAATAAGCCAAGATAACATACTGGAAAAGTCCAAAAGTCCTGCTTCTTGAATATCAGCCAACGATATCCTAAGAACTAAACTCAAGACTCGGGGAGAAGCTATCAGTCCATTCTCTTTGTTAAACCAAAATAAGCATTTAATAAGCGTGGATTACGCCAAAGTGGCTACAATCTCATTGAATGAAATTGATGTACTGGTTCACCTAACAAAAGATTGTGGCAACAAACCAAATACTTCTCTTACAACAAATATAAATGTTAAAAACTGCCATATATATAGAATACAATATGACTCATTGGAAACATCTAACAATTTCATATTTGTGAGGAACATATTGGGCTCAAAAACTAGAAAAAGTAAAAAAGTAAGAAAAATTTTTGATAGTTTGCCTTGGTGAACATACCTCAAGATGATATAGGTACAACTCCTGCCTCCACAACTAGCTTCTACACTAACGACTAGTCCAAACTAAAAAGTCACCCTTCAAGACAAATCGTATCCTCATATGATACAGCCATTCGTCCCTTCGAGCAAAAAGAGATGCAGTCTTGTTTTAACGCGACAGGGCTATACGTACGATGGAAAAAAAGTAAGTACATTAATAAGACACAACCATACTGTCATATTTTCGTCTTCATCAGTTAAAGAACAAACACCTTAAGAATGAGTATTAAATACATTTCCAGCATGCAGCATGCTTGCATTTATATAACATCCACAGCAGTAATCTGATTTAGGATCCATTTAGGATTGAGTTAGAGCTGCTTTTTTAAAAACGTTGTTTTTGATTTTCTTTTCATTTTCTAATATTTTCTTTTAAATGCTTTGAACCATGGGTTTAAGAAAAGCTGAAAATTCTAGCTTTCTCTACACTCTATATATTTTTTTATACTGAAAATGCAGCTTGCTAAAATCAACCCACCCCAACAATGGTCAAGAGAGCACTTGAATAGGCAAAGGAGGTTTTGACATTGCAATCATTCCAAGAAACACAAGGGGGTAAATAAAAAGACTAATACTACACATAGGGAATTTCCATCGCATGAATATGTATATATATTTTATGGAAGAAAGACCAATAGTAATTTCCAATCAATTAAAATATAGACTACAAGGGTGCACATACTACTGGGACTCCTTCTGTATATATATATATATATGGAGAGAAATAACCGTAAAGTATTTCAATCAATTAAAGATATAGAACTACAAGGGTCACATACTACTGATTCTTCTTTAGTGTTCATATGGGACATAAACAATAAGTATCAAAGAACAATCAATTAAAACAAAACCCGGATAAACATCTGAATGGATTTAACTACTGAAGCAGAATGAGTTCATTAACCATTTATAGTTTTTTCCAATAGCTATCAATTTCAAGGTCTCTTCAAAAATCTAAATAGAGAATTACTCTAATCATAAAGTTTAAAGAAAAAAAAAACATGGGGATTGTAATCAAAAAGAAATTAATATAATAAAAAAAACACTTGAGGCATCTGTATAACAAGAAACACAGAGGAAAAAGAGAAAAAAAGAAAAAAGAACAAGGTTAGTTCTGATGGGAAGAGAGGCAGATGGAGAAGAGAGAGCTGAGCCTGTTGACACTGAGATCCGTTTCAAGGAAGTCCCGCCGCTCGCACACAGACTGCGAACCAGCTCCAGCTCCCCGGGGCAAGCCACCGAAAACCGGAGGCACCTGTCGAGGCCGCGGTTCAAGGTGGCGACACGACACCTGCTCGTCCGTACCGGCGAGATTACGCCGGTGGGCAACTGCGGAAGCGCCGAATGCAGCCTCTCGGACTCTGGGCGGAAATCGTTTCTGATCCACCGCCTGCCAAATATCCCTATCCGTTTTTCGGGCTTTTTGTGGAAATTTATTATGCCAAAGCTTGTTTCTGGGTTCATACCTGTCCCGAACTAATAGTTTATTCAAAAACTGATGTTAAATAAAATCATTTCCACGAATATATCATAACATAACTACCTTTCCAGGACTTATAAAATCACTAGATGAAACTCGTTAATTGTTTTGGTAGTCTGATAAGTTTAAAAGAAACTATCCATACTTATAATAATATTTATAAAATTTTTTAAATTTTTTATATAAAACAATTACTTTTCACTCATAAATCTATAAATGAATGACTTTTATTAATATCTTAATAAGTCAATATTAAAAACGGCAAAAATTTTTTATGACTAAATTTTTAATATACGTAATTTATACAAACCATATAAACAAATTGGATCAGAGAGAGTATATATTAAAAATTTTTTTTTTTTTCTTTATAAATGTGTCGTGTTATATAAAAATTAATATATATCATTAATTTAGTTAGAGTTTTATAATTCAAACAGATTAAATATCGTTTCGTTATCCAGCTATCCTAGATAATTTTATACAAAATAAACTTCTACAATTTCAAATAATTCAAGTGCAAAATAATATATCGCAAAAATACTTTTTGAATGGTAAAATAATTATTTGCTTACAATTCATACAAAATCCACAGACTCACTTTGGTTTGGTACAAAAGTTTAAGGAGTTATTAGTTTTGACAATAATCCAACTGCATCCTTCCTCATCGAATTGAATATGAAGGGAATTCCTATGGCTCAATAAATAAAGTAAATAGTATCAATAACAAGCATAGGAAGTAACAAAGTATTTTCCAATTCATGGGGATAAGGAAAAAAAAAAAAAAAAAAAATCCCCCCCTTTTTTTAGTATTAAAATTTTTAATTGTATAAAAAGGGCCAATGTCATATTTCCTTAAATTACTGTCATTTGATATGTGGTTCCTCCAAAAAAAAAGAAGGCTTTTCATTATTATTCAATTGCTGATAAAGCTAATAAACGAAAAATTGTGTTAAGCATTTTAGATTATTCTTACCCATAAAGAGATTGAATAAAATGAAACTGTTTTTGTAATTTTGAAAATTAAACATTTAAATGTCCCTTCAAAAATAAGTAAATAAACTCGAACAAAATGCAGTTAATCCTAACTATGAAACAAGCTATTATTGCAAAATAGGTGTGAATACAACAACTATCATTAAGAATCTCATCTTTGGACCAAACAGGCGAAAAGGTGAATACACAGAGGGAAAGTGTTCCTAATAAAAAAGCAGTTTTTTATAATTGAATATGTTTTGTTAAAACCACCATATACTGGAATGGAAATATGATTTTTAAAAGATACAATTATAATAATGTTTGCATGTTTGACATTTTTCCTATTGCATTTAAATGTCCATCTAATCCCACACATTTTTATAATGACACTTTAATGTGGTTCTCAAGAAAAATAAATGAATAAATATAACAACATTTTAAAATCAATTTCAATTTCAACCACAATATTTTATAAGGGAATATTGACATTTTGATGAACATTCTAAAGCCACTCATGACAATGTCCAAAATCCACCTGTGATCGGATCACGAGGTGAAAAATCTTTTCTGATAAACAAATATTAAACAAACATTAAAAAAAAAAAAAAAAAAAGTAACAACGGAAATTGACGTTTAATGGAGAACTAAAGAATGAGGAGAAAAATAAAAGAACACCTTAAAATGATGTAGCCGCTCCCATGCGCGTAGTTTGTTTATAATTTAGGCTTAGCAATGAATAAACATGGTATTCATAGTATATTTTGAGGCAAGTAATGGAAGAGAAACTGTAATGCTGAGAAGTGTGAAGCGCAGAGACTCGCTGCAAGTCTCATATAGAAACTGTAATACTAAAAGAAAAGAAGAAAATTTGTTTAGTGTTTTTATTGGATTCTAATTCTAAATTTGGTGGTAATTTATATATTTATCTATTAAATAGGAAACTTAAAGTCGCAATCAATATATAGTAAAATAAAATAAAATTTAAAAAGAAAATTCAAATTTTGTAAAAAAAAAGAAAATAGGAATGTTGGAACTTATTTTTAAAAGCGCGTCTAAACTTATTTTCTCAGGTGGAAGTATAGGCGGTGGTTGTGATGGGTCTTTCCCTCGCGAAATAGCAGCGGCTTGCAAACTAAGGAAAAAAAAAAGAAAGAAAAAGAGCCGGCCAAAAGAAGAAGAGTGACGATGATGTGAAGATTCTTTCATCAATATTAAATAAGGCATGCAAGGGCTAAATCATCCATCTTCAATCAATTCCTGCCGTCCAAAAAAATAAATAAAATTAAAATAAACAATGTCTGCATTGAATTACGCGTTTTCTAAACACAAATGTCCAATAAAGAAGGCATTGTTAGGATTCCATTTTAAATGGAACAATGCTTTCCCATTTCCTGTGACAATTTTAAACAAAATCAAATATTCAAACTTTGCATCCAAACTTAAATATTATTCTTTTTAGATAACATCCTTCGGATAGGTAAAGCGTCCTCTTAAATTACTGTTATCAATTTATCCCTCCATACTCATTTTTGTATTTTAATCTAACTTGCTTTCGCATTCAATTCCTTTTGGCCAGTAAAGTTGTTTAAGTAAACAATGTTTTGAATTTACCCATCCTGCAGACTTCTTCAATGTTGCAGTTGTGGATGTCTGACCTGAAACGAACACTATTGGGAATAAAAGTACATTCTTTTCCCGATCTGACCATCTTCCTTGCGTACTCCTGATCCGACAATTCTCTCAGCTAAGGCATCCCAGCAATAAAAACAAATATATAAATACAATGAAATCGAGAGAAAGCAAAAAATGATAAATGGCGATTCACCGATATCAGTCTAAGATTGAGGAAATGGCAGGCAGGAGAGGTCAAACACTCAGATAGCGTTTGAAAATAAATCTGTGGAAATAAATAATTTTCTTTCACATGAAATTTCATTAAAAAAAATTTCAATTTGCAAATAAGTTAATTGGTATGCTAAATTGTATCATTGAATTTCATTTAATAATATATAGCTTTTATTAGCTTTGTATCTAAGAACCTTTAAACTTTAACGGCTTGATACCCTTGTTTTAAGTTTGGATTCCAGTTTGCAAATTTTTTATTTATTCCATTAGAATTTTGATCAGACACCCCAATTCGATAGAAACAAAAAAGGAAAAAGAATTGTTAAGCTGCATTTTTATTTACAAGCACTTAGTTTTTGGAAAATATAGACTCTGTAAAAGAATTCTACAAAATGTGAACTTGGTTTCAACCAGAAAATCTTTTAAATGTCAGGTTTCATGGTTCTCTAATACTACCTCTGTTTCCTAAATGCTGTTCACATTTGAAAAAAAAATAAAAACTAATGTTCCAAAATTTTTACAAATTTGTGGTTCAAAGAAGTAATAATTTTTTTTTTCATGTTTATCCCTTGTATGTGACCAAACATTACTGTTTCAATTTCTCAAAATTTGGTGTTTTGGACATAACTAAATTAAGGATAATATAGTCAATTTATTCATAATCTTATTGTACTTAGACAAATTTCAATGGTTTCTTAAGGACGTAAAATTCCAAAACGGTGACAAGTATTTAGGAAATTGAGGTAAGTAATGATACAAATTTTTTCAGATTTTAATGAACAGTCTCTAAATAAGCATGTTTGCTAATTTCTTACTGAAGAACATAAGCTCTGGTTATTCTCCCATCATAATTAGTCCACTCGTACATATGCGTGCACACATTGCAGGTACACACATCCGGGCACACACACATCAATTAGATTAAGTTCATACGCAGCAAAAGTAAAACTTGTTCACACAGCTCGGTAAATTTTCTTGTAACTCACATTTTTGCAAAAACAACTGCTGATCTATTCAACATCTAGAAACAGATCAATAGTTATCTAAAAAAGGTTTTGCAATATTGCAGCTTTTTTATACTAAATATGATTCTAAGCAAAATCGTGTGCATAATGTGTGAAATACTCACCATGATCTGTTTGGACCCTGAAATATGGAATGAATGAACCGCACAAAAAATATAGCAGTATACAATTGGTAGCAAAACTAACTGAGAAACAAGTTCCTACGCTGGGTGATGATTAAGGTAAATCTTTTAATTTAGGGAAATGATCCAAGCTAGAGGACATTATCCTAGTTTTTACTATTCTGATGAAAAGGAATGAGGTAACACTCATAACTGGGAGTGTATTCGTAGAAAGCTTTAACAATTTAAGCTTTGTGAATAATACAAGTGCTTATGAACGGTATGGTATGCTTGAGGTTTATGAAGGATTGGTATTGTAAAAGGTTTACGCATTTAATACAATGATTATTGCTTGCTAAATGTATCTCCTGTCGAAAATAAAGTGGTTTGCTCTCCATACATAGACTTTTTGTCAACTTGAAAATAATGTGCAAATGTATGCTATTTACTTTCTATAATTGAACTCAAACTCTAATTTTTGCAACATAAACCAAGACCAAATCAATACAATAAATTTAGATTATACGAAGTTTGGGAGGTATAAGCTTACTAGTTCAATCCAATCCCAAGCATGCCATGGAAAAGAAGAAAGAGAAAAGAAGCTTTTAGCCGAAGCAGATCGAATGAGAAAAAAAGCAACAGTGCAATGTCATGTTTTGGGCCCCTTCAAGCATTGTTAACCACCACCTACATGCAGTAGAAAGATTCCAGGTAAAACAGGAGTTCCATAACATCAAGAAAGAAAATGACAGCGAAACCCATATCTTTTTGATAGCTTTGCCGGCACTCACCTCAGGGTAGAACTCCTTTCTCTCAGGAAGAGAATAGATTATCAAACTTTGAATGCCGCGAATCTACTCATCAGAATATAGAAAAGAGTGACAGTTACATGATATCTAATTACTGATTTAAATATCTGGAAACAATATTCTTGTATGAGAAGACAAATTGAACCAGCTGTTAGAGGTGTAACAAAAGTAACAAGAAATTTAATAAAGGAATCAGGTCAAGAGAACCTTATATCTGGAGCTGAAATGTCTTCTCTCAGTATAAAGCAAAATCTTCTTCTTTCCTTCAAAAAACCAAACTCGTGCACGAGATATATCCTCCGGTTTAGTGTAGCTAAAGAAAAAAGCTAAAAGTATTACTACGATGCTGTGGGAATTTACATCAGGTATTTACTACGATGCTGTGGGGGAAATTCTACTATGCCTTAGTGCAAAGAAGGACTAATGGTTTTCTAAAAAAAATGTCCTTGTTCCGAGCCAAATAAATAGAGGGCCTAATGAGGAGAGAGACAGAGATCGCCCGCAGAGAGACCAACTCCGTATGGAGGAGGAATAGAGCAGAGGAGGAGGGGGCCACCTAGTCATAGGATTCAATTGTATCCAAATCTTTAAAGATGCTCTCCATTGCCCTATTCCCTAAATCTAACAAATTCATTCTACAATTCCTATCCCAAACATATTAAAAAAATAGAAAACAACATTTATTTAATTTACTAATTTAAGTTATATTTATTCTTCTTGCTTCACTTAGCATTTCCATTTCGGCTCCTCCCCTCTACTGAAATTTGTGATTCCAATAAAGTTTTTTATCATTGTATCTGATACCCGGGATCGAATCAAAGAATGAGATTATAAATTCGCACTCTTATGGCACCCCCTACGTTCTATAATGAAACGGAAACACCAATAACTCGAGAATTAATCGGCATCTCATGGCACCCCACGTTTATAAGGAAAACGGGGTTAACACCCAATTAATCAAGCGCAAAGACAAGATCAAACCCGCACAAAAAGAGTTCGATAAGTTTTACCTTAATTCTTGATGCTAATTAGAGGAAAGCAAATCTCTCACTATCACTCTAGCAAAGGAGAACAAAGCATAAGCTTGAACAAATGAAGGTTTATCAAATGCTTCAAAGTTGTTGTTTACCAAAGAAAGATGAGAATATTTATACTAAAAACCTAACAACATATTTAGGTTTAAACTTATTGGAATAGGACCCATTAACAACAAAGCCCATTACAAAAAAACAAATAATAACAAAGAACTAAGCTAAATAAAGCATAAAAACATAGAAACACGATTAAGTCAGTGGGTTGCACGGTCTGGGGCGTGCTAATTGGCACGGGCGTGCGCTTTAGCACGGGCACTGTAGCACGGGCGTGCGCAGTAGCACGGGTACTGTAGCATGGTACTGTAGCACACTTAAAGAGTCAGAGGAGTGCACAGTCTTATAGCACCGGCGTGCGCAGTAGCACGGTACTGTAGCATGGTACTGTAGCACACTTAAAGAGTCAGAGGAGTGCACGGTCTTGTAGCACGGGCGTGCGCAGTAAAATGGGCACTGTAGCAGCGGGCTTTTCTCACCTTAAAGAGTCAGTAGAGTGCACGGTCTGGGGCGTGCTAGTTGGCACAGCCGTGCAACTGTAGCACACCAACTTCACATGCCACTAACGACATAAGAAGCCTAGGAATGCCTTCAAGTTCCTCACAACACTTGTTAAATGTCTCATCATGATGCTCTTGTGTGATTTGGACTTGAATATAAGAACATCTTAAGTTGGGAAATATAATATATTAATGCTAACACATTATATGAATGGAATATTGATGGATTATCTGAATATAAAATTTTAAGTATTTTGCAACAAATGACAATGGCTGCAAATGCTTATAAAACCCAAGCACCTATTTCGGATAGGGCTGTGGCTGAAATCCTCATTGCAGGATTTACAGGACAGTTAAAAGGTTGGTGGGATTACCACTTAACTGAAAAAGACCATTTAGATATATTAAATTCAGTTCAAGTAAATGATGAGGATCAACCTATCTATGATGAAAATGGTGAACTTATTCAGGATGCAGTGGCAACCTTAATACTCACTATTTCTTTACATTTTATAGGAGACCCATCCCATATAAAGGATAAGAATGCAGAACTTTTAAGTAATTTAAAATGTAAACATTTAAGTGATTTCCAGGCTTATAAAACCACTTTTCTTACACGTCTAATGTTAAGAGAAGATTCAAACCAAGCTTTTTGGAAAGAAAAATTCTTAACTGGATTACCTTATTTTTTAGGGGAAAGAGTTAGGGATTTTATAAAACAAACTCATGGCAATCCAATTCCATATACTAAACTAACTTATGGTCAATTAATAAGTATAATTCAAAAAGAAGGTTTGCAGATTTGTCAAGATTTAAAACTTCAAAGAAATTTAAAATTTGAATTAAAAAAGACTAAACAAGAATTAGGCAGTTTTTGTAAAAAGAATTAGGATCATTTTGTAAACAATTTGATTATAATTTAAAATCTCCACAGAAATGTGATGGACAATGCTTGCGAACACATAAATCTAAAAAACATTATAAAAATAAATATCATAAAAGACAATACAGGTCTATACCTAGTCAAGAGAAATTTTATTCTAACGAAAAATATAAACCCCATAGGAAGTCTAAAGGAAGTCTAAAAGAAAGCAACAAGCTAAAAATTCTAATAAAACCTCTTATAAAGATTTAACTTGTTATAATTGTGGTAAAAAGGGACATACTTAAAAATTTTGTAAATTTAATAAAAAGTTAAATGAATTACATTTAGATGAAGAAGTGTTAAATAAAATACACGAATTATATCTAGATTCTGATTCTTCAGAATCTGAGGTTATAGAAAGTAGAAATCAAATTGATGAATTAGGTACAACAACTAGTTCATCTGATTATTCTATAAATATGTTAACTAAAGATCAAAGTACGCTTTTAGAAAATAGCTACAGTTAAGTTAGAATTCACTGAAAAAACCTTAAGAAGGAAGCAATTATTAAATCTCTTAAACAGCTCATTCAATTAATAATATTAGAGAATCAATTCTTTAATTAACATCTAGAGAAGAAGATTATAAAAGATGCAAGAAATAATATGTGTTTTAAACAAAGATTACAACAACCAATTAGAGACTGGAAGAGAATACCAATACAAAATCACTAACATTAAAAGAATTTCTATGGAAAGGCGATGATTATGTGTGCCGGATCATTCCCACATGCTTTTTGGGCGATCGTAAACACAACACATAGGTAGATTTACCGATATGAAAAAAGATTTTGGATGAAAAAACTATTAAAACTTAAAAAGCATAGGACCAACTTCAGATGAATCCCTGAATGATGCTAGACAGCATTGTAAAAATGAAATTCGAGGAATTTACGTCCAATAAAAAATTAATGTCTAAATCTAGAAAGCGCCCATCGGTCTTGTGCTAGTGCTTTTCGTATGTTCAATATAAAACATGCCTGCACGATAGGACGACCTCCCGGTGTGTTTCTAGTCCCTATTAGCTAATAAATTATAAACCATTAATTACCAGCTTTAAAATGGATAAAGATACATCCCCAATTCCCCAATCAAATAAGTTAATCTTCTACAAAAATGGTATCTATTAAAGGCCAAATATTTCCAGTAAAATTTGATATGAAATATCTGAGGGATGACATTGGAGATATTCCAATAATTGATCCTAAGTGTATTCAGATTACATAAACAAACTCGCATTTACAGTTCCATTTTCGGCTCAATATGAATGGGAATGTTACATGCCTTTTGGAACTAAAAACATGCTTCCTTCTGTACATTCCAAATGAGATTTCTGAATAGATTATTTTTAATTCCTTATGCTCTATTAAATTTTTGTATTGTATAAATCATTTAATGCATTGTACTGTATTTTTCAATACAAACTCTTCATGAAACTTTCACACACTTTAAAAACAATTTATGTATGGGTTAATTCGGCAAATGGTTTTGCGCCTTAAGTAAAAACTAAAAAAGGACTTGTTTTAAAACTAAAATCAGCGATTTTTGCCTGCGTCTATTATAATGGAGCAAGGTAAACTTTCAAATAACCCCATAGAAAAGAACCCTGGCTATTTTGGATGAATAATTTTCCTATATTGATATGATTATCCTCAAATAAACTGCCAATTACAAGGTTTCTTGTCTGGTTTTAAATTATGTCATTGCATTTTATCCTAAATCTTAAATCTGCGCATGATAAAAACCAATTGCATGAATTAAGTTTTATGTAAAAAATCCTCATGCCTCTGGACGCGCAATATAAAGCTATACATTCAATTAGTTCAAAACATAAAATTCTATTAGTAAGAAAGACTAAAGCCCTATCACCATAAATTCTATATATTCCCTAATCCTTACAGCATTTAAAAATTGTTGAAAACTGATGCTTCCAGGATATAGGGGATATGGTGGAAATTTTTAAACAGCCCAACAACATTGATAATAAAGAGCGTATAATCCAATATACTTGCAGACCATTAGGACCTCACAGTCCGTTCCGCTCACAGTTGCTTAATTTATTCTGACCTATTAAAAAAGGAAATTTTAGATATAGTTTCATTTGTATAAACAAAATTCCAATCTATCTTCTTTAAATCAAAAATTCTTTTATTACGTATCGACTGCAAAATCTGCTAAAGATGTTTTACAAAAAATAGGAATTGTTCAAAAGTTTTACAAAAAGATGTTCAAAATCTTGCCTCTAAACAAATTTTTGCACGATGGCAAGCATTATTAAGTATTTTTTATTTTGATATTGAATTCATTCCTGATAATAAAAACAATATTCCAGACTTTCTTACTCGTGAATTCTTACAGAACAATGGGCAAGAAAAAGGATAAGGGAAAAGCCATTAAAGAAGAATTCGACTCACCCACTAAAGCTCTTTCTGAGCATTCTGAAGACCTCACTAAAACCCTAGCCTTAAACACTAAAACCTCTAAAGATCTTCAAAAATGGATTGAACAACTTAGTCAATCTCCTGAAGTTTTAAAGGCGTTGCAAGGTATAGCATTTTCTTCCACAGAGGATGCAGGTATGTCTTCTAAACTTAAAACGATCGTACCCGTTCATGGTACGGCTAGTCTGTCTCAAACGGTAGACAGTAAAGACAAAACCGGTAGACAGTAAAGACTTATCGAAATCCGTTGTATGCCTGTGGATTGGCCAAAAAATCCAGTGAGTACTCCTCAAGTAGTATACCATAAATGGTTTGTTAAAAATATTTTTGATTATGAATATTGAGATCGGTCAGGCATGGGCCGTATAATAATAAATTATATCCCTTTGGCGTCAATTTTAAAACATTATTTAACCCTGAGGATTGGTATTTTACTGCCAAAATGACTCTTTCAAAAACCTCAGGGAATACTTATTTCATAATATCTTACTTGTAGATCTTGATCCATCTTACTCTGTAAAAATTAAACAATAATTTTGATCCTAAAAATAACAGTGCTATTATTTTTGTAACTCTTTCCATAAAAAATCCAAAGAGTCATTCATCCTAAAAAGATTGGCCCCTTGCTCCATGCCTCTTATTACTCCTAGTAAAATTCAAAGTTTACTTATAAGCATGTGCATTACGTACTACTTATAATTATTTTGACTATTAAGAAGCATGGGAAAAAGTTTTCTCCATATTCAAAATCCCACTGCTACTCATTCGTGCGTTAATTTATTGATCAGTCTTTTTCGTAACTGATTTAAAGATTTCCAAACTGGTTTTAATAAAAAATGGTGGCAAACAAGGGGTTTTTATCCAATGATATTCTCCCTCCTCCCTCTCATCTCTTTCATATTCAGTTACTTTAAAGCACCCATTATTAAAACTCAGACCTTGAAGAAGCCCATATTTCCATCCTTAATGTACAATATGGTATGGCCTCATTTTACGGCCCTGGGCTATATCTACGCCTTGGGTATATCAATGGTATTTGGACACTCAGTATGCCATAGGAACTCAAATTCCTATGTTGATAAAACGACACAAGATTAAATGGTGGGGATCATTTAAGAACTCTACCACTGAACTTAAAATCGACCAATGGATTAGAACTAAACTTTCTGGTACACCTGCATTAACCTATGCTACAACTCTTGCTTTAAAGGATCAACCTACATTTGGCATCCAAACCTACATTTGGAATCCAAAAAGCACAGTGTCAAGCCAGGTTAGCAGCGGCTAAAACACCTGATGAGTATAAAAGAATTTGCCAGGAAATTTTCCAGCAGCTTTCCACAGGTTCAGATTCTCCAATAAAACCCTCATCAAGCAAACCGCCAGCAGTCTCTTCAGATAAATCGTCATCCAAACCCAGTCTTAAAGGCAAAGCCAAATGGGCAGACATGGCGTCCTCATCTTCGTCAATATCATCATCTTCCCTTGTTTCAAGTAAAGATAGCAATGATGATATTCTTCAATCAATAATAGTAAAAAGTAAAACTGACAAAAAAGAAAACCTGGACAAAAAACGAAAAAGGAAAAAGCAAAGTTAAAACAAAAAAGCAAAGTGAAAAGAAAAGAAAAGAAGAAAAAAGGAGGACACTTCGGTCCTCATCCGGATTTAAAAGGCAGAAAGGACCTTATTGTCCTTCACGGGTTGTCTCTACAGTAAAGGCGCAAGCTCCCAACGGCCAACAAAGGCATTATTTCTTCTACAGGTAAAATTCCCCGTCGGTAAACAGAGCAGGTAATGTGCCATATTCAACAAGTAAAAATAATAAACAGTCTACAGGAAAGAAGATTCTTTGTTTTTTCGTTATTAAAGGGGAAGGCCTCTCCCCTTGCTGAAAGCATAAGTTTTAATTTTAGTGCTATCAACCATAAATCCCCATCCTCCTTCTTCGCTCCTTAGTTCCTAGCTGTAACAGAGTATCAAGTTGGAGGAAAAGTCTAAACTGCTATAAACTCTTGTAAGTTTTTTAAAATCTGTATTTATATTTGGCTAAATATAATTAAAGTTGTGTATTTTATTCTGTAAACTTGCTACGAAAAACTGTCTACGGAATCATAAGTCCGTGTGTTTACGGCCAACACTTTCTCCTTTCTCCCTCCACAATCTGACTTAATTCTGGGATTCCCAAGTTAAGGGTTGCAGGAACCCGTTAAAACCTTTGTGCTAAATTGGTTGATTAAATATTGTCACTAAGTATGCTCTTGTAGGGATGCCAGCTCTAGTTTGGATCTTCCACATCAGAAATATTGTGTTAAAACTTGCTATGTTAATTCTTGAAAGATAAAATCATTAACCTTAATGAATTTATATAAGTATTCATTATAAACCCAATTAATCATAGCCTATTTTAGTTCACAGTTATTTAATCTATATATATACTACTATAGCTATATATATTACCTATATTGTTGAATTCTCATACGCACTTTTAAATTGATTTACGGTGCACTACAACTATGTTAGACATAGACATTTCCCTTAGTCACGAATGCCAGGTAGTATCATCGGCACGCTTTTGTCTGATTTTACTATTTATGATCATCTGATTGATTCTATTATTCATTTGATTATTATAAATTATTTAAAAGATATCTTTCACTTTTTAATTGATTTGGTGACTACATATGTTGATACATCCTAGTACGAATCGTATTATCTTTTGTTGATTTTATATTATTATTATTATTATTATTATTATTATTATAAATTATTAAGATATCTTTTGTATTTATGGTTAAAAAATTTAAAACTACCGAATTTTAAACTGAATTTCAATGGAATGATATGAAATAAAATTTTAAATTCCAAAAAACATTTGGAGTAGAATGAATTGCAATTTCAAATTTCAAAATATTTTGGAACCGAATTGGAATGAAAGTCATTCCATTCCATACCATCCAAATTACAACCCTACTTTCAATAATAATAATCCAATCGGCTTTTCATTTATCATTGGTTGTTTTGTGTTTATTTTGTTTTGTTGTTCTTTAACACACAATACTCTTTTTCTCTCTAAAAACACCTCTTTCTATCTGTGGGTTTTGAGTTTTGAGTTCTTTTTCTCTTTCTTGAGCTTGGCATCTAAGATAAAGACCAGAGGACCCTTATTCAAGTTCTTTTCCATACTTGGGTTTTTGAGGTATACAGTGACTGTTAGAGAGAGAGAGTGAGAGAGACGGAGATAAAATAGATCCTCTACACTATCAATCTGATGAAGAAGAGAGGCTCTCATACCTGATACATGCAATACTAGCAACAATACAAATAGTAAATACGAGTGACATTTTTGTGTTTCCATACTCAGCTTTTCTTTTTTTACTAAATTGCCAAAAAAAGTATATGGGTCTGCAATGTTTTTGGGGCCTTTTCAATCTTTTAGGTGTTTTTTTCTATTTTGGTGGATGATTGACTTTGTATATGGCACTTTTCTATGCAAAATAAGGGAGGAAATAATCATGTAATTTGTCTCTTGGGTGCCATTTTTGTTCTTGTGATGTTGCTATTCAAGGAAGAAAAGGACAGGAACTGGTTATATTTTTTTCCCTAGTATGTTTTTGAACTATGTAATTTGTATTTTTTTTTTTTTATGTCAAACAAGCTATTTTACTGGAGAAAGAAAAGTTAGAGGCGCTATGTTTAGATTATAGTGGAATCTTCACGATTGGGCTTCACACGCCACTCAAAGTTTTTTGCCCTTCTTCACCCGCCAGCGCATGCGGGCGCGTCCGGCCATCTCTTGTCACCGGCTCTCAGTTTCCAGCATCGATTCTGCCAGTACAGTGCAACCCAGTGTGTTGCGTCGGCCCTCTTTGACTTTTGTGGTGTTTTTTATGCTGCACCTTTGCTGTCACCTTGCCGGGTACAGTCTGAATTTGTGAATTTATATTGCGCTGCTGCCTATTTGCTATTCTGCTATGATTGGCAGCAGCAGCAATTGAGGAATCAGTAGACTTAGAAGAACGGTATCTAGAGAGCTCAGCATACTCCGCAGCAGAAATTGCTACAATGTTCTCCGAAGAAGTAACTGCAGAATCCTGAGTGGCCATATTTGCCCTTGGGGGCTTATTTTTTGCCCTTGGGGGCTTATTAGTAGTCTCTACAACAAACACCGTTTAGTGTGACCCAGGTTTCATAGTGCAATAACGCGCAGATAAGAATGCTTGCCTCCTGATTAATTGTCCATTTACTACGGTTATGTCCTAAACCTTCTTCCTCTGTTTTCCTGGCGTCCTAACCTATTTGATTACGACCTTCACAAGGGCACTTATTATCATAAGGGGAAGGGGTATGGAACCTTCAGTAACATAGTAATCTAGCAAAAGTCTCCTGAAGAGAGGTAACAGTCACTGCCTGAAAAAAGAACTTGTGATTTGGCAGTTTCAAAGTCGGACTGAAAGAACCTGTGATTTGGCAGTTTCAAAAGTCGGAGCAAGACCTGCAAGAAAACTCATTACAGCCATTTGTTCTCGCCGAGTCTGTTGAACCTTAATATCGGGGCTAAATGGCAATAAAACATTAAGTTCCTCGTAAATCTTCTTAAATTCCATGAAATAAGTTGTGAGGGGCTTATCTTGCTGGTCGGCCCGATAAAATCCTTTGCAGACCTCATACATACGAGAAAGATTACATTTTCCAGAGTACAAAAATTCAAGATAATCCATCAGTTCCTTAACAAACTCACAATGATTAATTAAACCAATTACCTCAGTGTCAATCGAATTCCGAAACTGTAAAAATAATCGATCATCCTCTCTAAGCCAGATTTGCCTAGCAACTCCTTCAGGTGGATCATTGGTCAAGTGGCCATCCTTATCCAAACTACGAAAATATATACGAACTGTTTTACTCCATGCCAAAAAATTGGAGCCGGTAAGTTTGTATTCCGTTATTTTATTCAGTAATGGCACCACATCAGTGATGACAGGTTTCGATTCGAAAGTCCCCGGTGGAGTAGTCGTCATGATTTGGCTTGTGTTGGTGCTCTCTCTCCTCTCGAGGTTCATTGTCGTTTGGGTCATCCTTCATTGACTACTTTAAAGAAGTTGTGTCCGCAGTTTCAGTCTTTATCGATTTTAGAATGTGAATCTTGTCAATTTCAGTCATGTTATCGATTTACTAGAATGTGAATCTTGTCAATTTGCCAAAACATCATCGTTTAGCCTTTTACCTTTAGTTCCTCGAGTCAATAAACGGGCTTCATCCCCTTTTGAGTTAGTTCATTCTGATGTTTGGGGTCCATTTCCTGTTATTTCTAAAATTGGCTTTCGATATTTCGTAACTTTTGTGGATGATTATTCTCGTGTTACTTGGTTATTTTTAATGAAAAATCGTTTTGAGATGTTCTCTATTTTCTGTTCCTTTTGTGCTGAGATTAAAAAATCAATTTAATACCTCTGTTCACACATTGCAAAGTGACAATGCTAAAGAATATCTATCTAGTTCCTTCCAATCTTATATGTCACAGAATGGTATTCTGCATCAAACATCTTGTGTTGATACTCCTTCTTAGAATGGGGTTGCAAAAAGAAAAAATCGACATCTTTTTGAGGTTGCTAGGGCACTCCTATTTCAAGTGAAGGTCCCTAAACATTTTTGGGCGAATGCTGTCTCTACTGCATGTTTTTTGATTAATCGCATGCCTTCTTCTGTGCTTAATGGTGCAATTAATCGCATGCCTTTCTTCTGTGCTTAATGGTTGCTCTATATTTCCTTATAGTTGGTTCTTGTTTCCTTTCTAAACTTTTATTCCCCTATTGAACCTTGTATTTTTGGTGTGTTACTTGTTCTTGTCGTGATGTTCGTCCAAATGGTTCAAAATAGATCCAAAAATCCCTTAGATCCAAAATCCCTTCGTTGTATTTTCCTTGGGTATTCTCGGCATCAAAAGGGATATCATTGTTTCTCTCCCGATCTTGACCATTATCTTATTTCTGTCGATATAACATTTTTTGAGAATACTCCATTTTTTCCTTCTCCTATATATAAAAGTGAGGGGGAGGATGATGAGCTTTTAGTCTACGCTATCCAGCAATTTCCTAGCTCTCCTGCTCCTACTCTTGTTCCTGTTCCCGAACTTGCACTGCTCCCGCTACAGCGTCTGACCCTCCTATTCCCCCTCCTGCACCAGCATCTGTCCACCCTCGTTTTGAACAGGTCTATTCCAAGAGACCAGGAACTCTTGACTCACTTACCCTATCTACCGCTTCAACAGAAGATCCGGTTCCCTCCACTCAACCTAAGCCTGTGCCATCCACTGCTCCGTCAGACCTTGACCTTCCCATTGCTCTTCTTTGCTCTTTCGAGACCTTGACCTTCCCATTGCTCTTCGAAAAGGTAAACGCACGTGTACCTATCCTATTTCTTCTTTTGTTAGTTATGATCATCTTTCTCCTTCATCTCGTCGTTTTGTAAGTAACCTAGACTCTGTCTCTATCCCTAAAACTGTTGTCCAAGCTTTGTCCCATCCTGGTTGGTGTGCAGCAATGAAAGAGGATATGACTGCCTTAGATACTAATGGTTCTTGGGATCTTGTGCCTCTCCCGACAGGTAAGAAAGCTATTGGTTGTAAATGGTCAAAGTTAAAATGAATCCTGATGGATCTGTTGCCCGTCTTAAGGCTTGATTAGTTGCTAAGGGCTATTCTCAGATTTATGGCCTTGATTACTCTGATACTTTTTCTCCTGTGGCCAAATTGTCTTTTGTTCGCTTGTTTATTTCTTTAGCAGCTACTTTTGACTGGCCTTTACATCAGGATGTTTAAGAATGTCTTTCTTCCATGGGGATCTTCAGGAGGAACATGGGGATCTTCAGGAGGAAGTTTACATGGAGCAACCACCAGGCTTTGTTGCTCAGGGGGAGTTGGGTAAAGTGTGTAAACTTCGAAAATCTCTTTCTGGCCTAAAACAGAGTCCTCGAGCTTGGTTTGGTAGATTTTGCAATGTGGTTCACCTTGGTAGATTTTGCAATGTGGTTCACCAATTTGGCATGCAGAAGAGTACTTCTGATCATTCTGTATTTTTCAGAAGTACTAACACTGGTTTGATTCTACATGTGGTTTATGTTGATGACATTGTTATTACAGGGAGTGATTTTGCAGGCATTAAATCACTCAAGTCATTCCTCCAGACTCAGTTCTAGACAAAAGACTTAGGATTGTTGAAGTATTTGTTGGGTATAGAAGTATTTAGGTGTAAGAGAGGCATCTTTTTATCTCAAAGAAAGTATGTCCTTGACTTACTAAAGGAAACTAGAAAGTTGGGTGTCAAGCCATGCAGTACTCCAATGACTCCTAATTTGCAACTTCCAATTGGTGGTAAGCTATTTGATGATCCTGAGATATATAAAAGATTGGTGGGCAAACTGAATTATCTTACGGTAACACGTCCAGATATTGCTTAATCTGTAAGCGTCTTAAACCAGTTTATATCTTCTCCTACTGTTATTCATTGGGAAGCTTTAGGACAAATTTTGTGCTACTTGAAAGGTAATCCAAGTCGTGGCCTCCTTTACAGTAATCATGGGCACAGTAATCATTGGGCAATCAATCCAGGTCATGGCCTCCTTTACAGTAATCATGGGCATTTGGACATTGAGTGTTTTTCGGATAATGATTGGGCAGGTTCGAAGGTTGATAGAAGATCAACTTCAAGATATTGTGTCTTTGTGGGTGGAAACTTGATATCGTGGAGGAGCAAGAAACAAAACGTAGTCTCACGATCGAGTGCTGAATCAGAATATCTAGCTATGGCGCAATCTACTTGTGAGACAATTTGGATTCGTCAATTCTTAGAGGAAACTGGCTTCCAGTCGTCCTTGCCTGCAAAGTTATGATGTATAATCAAGCTACTCTTCACATTGCATCAAATCCAGTATTCCATGAACGAACAAAACATATCGAGATTGATTGTCATTTCATTCGTGAAAAGATACATTACGTGAAAAAAGAAGTACAATTAGGGTGTTATTCTCAACAGGGCAATGTTGAGAGAGACCCAACACGTTTTGACACCCAAGTTAGGAGATCATCTTTAACAAAAGCCTCTAAAATGGAACCTCGACTTAACTATCATGTGTAAACAAGTTGGGCATGATTAACATCTATGCTCCAACTGAGGGGGATGTTTAAGGAACTATTAAGGACTAGTTGTAAATAGAGTTCTGTTAGGAGTTAGATTCCTAATAGGTTTATAGTATGTTGTATATGTATATATATGTGACCCTATTGATGAAAACAATACAACAATAATTTTCCACATTCTTCTACATTAAGAAGAGGGTAGAAAATTAGAGAAAAGAAAGAGTAGAGAAGAAAGAGATAATTATGGAAGATAGGGAAAATAAAGAAGAAAGAGAAGAGGCTATACAACTTTTTATATAGATCCCATGCTGCAGCTAATGTAGTTACAACTATATTCAAAACAGATTCAAGAATCACAATTCAAAACAGATTCAAGAATCACAATTAAATCCTAAACTCATAATATTTTTACAAAAATCAAAATTGGAACTTACAATTATATCAATATATATTTTATATTATTGATGAATTTTTTTTTCCAATTTTTTGAAGTTATTATATATTTTTTAATATTTTTTTATTTTTACGCCTCACCTCACTGAGGCTAGCGCCTAGGCTCCAGCAGCCCTTTGTGCCTTAGCGCACCTTGCGCCTTTAATTACTATGAATAGTTACCACTCGAGTAAACCTTGTATACACCATTCAGCAATGTGAATTCCAGTGCGTTAGCAAGCAACTGAAGCACTATTGCTAATTAAATTGTAGTTTCCACAAATTTTATGACACATGCAAGCATAAAGAACAAACATGGTTTTACATCCCTAATGATCATGCTGAACCCCAATTAAGCAAAGGCATTTAGAATATTGGATAGGGAACTATATCAATATTCATTTTATGAAAACTTGAGTCAACCCAACTAAGTCTTATTTCCACCATCCCCCAACACTTCTCAGAAACATCCAAAACATATCAATGACAGCGAGAGAGAGAGAGAGAGAGAGAGAAGAGAGAGGAGAGAGAGAGAGAGAGAGAGAGAGAGAGGAGAGGAGAGAGAGAGAGAGAGAGAGAGAAGAGAATCGAGAGAGAGAGAGAGAGAGAGAGAGAGAGAGAACAGAGTAAGTGACAGCCATAATCCTTAAAAAAACAAATCTAACAACAAAGGATATCATACCAAAATAGAAAACATATCAACACGGAATAGTTTTACAGCATACAAACTGAATAAACTATTAAGCAAATCCAGTGTAGAACCAGATGTAGTGAACAGATTGATCTGCAGAAAATTTAAGCAAAACGAAAAGAAAAGGACAGACCACGGGTATCAGAAATTTCAACAGAAAGAAGAGCTTCTTGAAATAGCTTGTCTATGTACGTAGTGTCGGAATAACAAGTCCAAATATGGTAGGAAAAAGCTCTGCATTGGAAGGACAGAGTGAGGGAGATATAGGTGGAAAAGCCACATAAACCTGAATACCCAATGCCAGGTTTCAGGTTGGGTATGATGTCAAGTCCACAATTGTGGCCCCTTATAAGGGCCCAAATGCATAACATTTAGTAATTCTCCCATGTAAGGGAAACAAGCAAGATGATGAGGAAACTTATTCCAGTTTAAGTGTCAAAAAACAAGAAAAAAAAGAAGGTATTGCAGTATAAAATTGAAATACATCCAATCTCAGCAGACCCCTGAATCAGATAATGCAAAGAAAAATCATGAGTGTTTAATGACTCAAACTTATTAATCCAACAGAGAACACTCATATGAAATGTAAATAGGCCCCTTATGAGTGAAAATAAAGTGTTTTCAACTTCAAACCAAGCTGGTAATAGACGTAGTTTGAGAACTCATCACAAATACAAAACAAAAGTAATACCTTGTAACTTTGAGGTGTTAGTTGTATTAGCCTCCTAACAAACCGATGTGCTATACTCCTGAATGGCAAAAGGATCAAAACCTGTAATTCAGCATTAAATAAGTTTTACTGAGTACACATATAATATTGAAAATAGAGAATAGAGGGACTAAAACATCAACCAAATAGGTTGACACCTCTAGTTACAGTTACGCAACCAGAAAAGGCAAACAATCCGATAGACTCAGGTTTTGACCTCAATAACAGATAACAGAAAAGATGTAATAAACCCAAAATATGGAACTCAATCACCATGAATAATAACATGCTTCAATAGAATCAGGTTTTGACCTCAATAACAGAAAAGATGTAATAAACTCAACATATGGAACAGCTCAAGTACCATGAATAATAACATGCTTTAGTAATGTGAACAATACAACAACAACAACAACCAAGTCTTAGTCGCAAACTATTTAGGGTCAGTTATATGAATCCTTTGTTTCCGATCCGCTTTGATCAAATTAATATCAATGCAACGGAAGTATAAGTCAGGAAAATTTTTGAAATACTTTTTGTAGAAAAAGAATTTTTGAAGGGGAATTTTAAAATCATTTGATATATTAATAAATAAAATTTTTGAAATACTTTTTGTAGAAAAAGAATATTTGATATATTAATAAATAGAACAATGTATAAAATAGGCAACAACAACTAATTAGTGTCCGCTATACTAGAAAATTCGAAACTTTTACTCCTCCAACTTATAATGATGCAAGTATTCTGATTTAAGAAAGAGTGACAGCTGACAAGAAAACAGGAGGACAAAGTTCAAGCATTTAATTCTTTTTGATAGATGATGCATTTCTTCATTTAAGCAACTAGGGTGAGAAAAATTATTTCATGGAAGAACATCAAATGGTAAATCATTAATTAAAATTATCAATGGCTGATCCAAGGCTAAGTGTTCCTAGAAGCTGCTGACTTTCTGGTTCTTAATCCTATAACTCAGCTATTTTCAGGACAGGCCAAAGAGAACCACAAAGAAGTGCAACAGATGTAAAATAATATGAATATAACCATATTTGAGAAAATATCAAACAGTTAATACAACAGAATATAAGTATATGGTCTGCACTTCCAGATGTCTTCCCACAAAGGGGTGTATGCATTCTGTATTCACATCCAAATATATGATTAGTAGCAGATACAAGAAGTCTAGCTTTAGAATTCTTTAAAATTTCCGTGAAGAAAAATATTTCCTTTTCATATTGCACTCCCGCAGTGCACAGTGACTTGAAAGTTATTAACTCACTTTCTTATCAAAAATAAATCAACCAATAAAAAAATGAAAACTAAAAGTTCCATAACACTATCCAACCATTAAATCGAGAATATCAAAATTCCAAATAAATTTGCAGAAACAATAAACTAAACAGAAAAGAAATAATAAGGGCCCGTGAGATTGAAATAATATGCAAATATGTGAATATATATGGCTTGTATATGCAAATGGTTAATCAATGGTAGTCGAGAAACCTGATATTGCAACGGAAAAGCTTTAAAATACTATGAGAAACCTCACTTAGCTTAGCAGGCAGTCGGAGGAAATAGTTAAGCTGTACCTTTGGACGAGTAAACCCATGATCACGGAGACCATCAACAGTCAGTAATTTATCATCAGCACCCTCTTGATGTTTGGCCACTTTCAAATCATTCTTTTTTATAAGATCTCTAGTCCTGAATATGTGATTCAACTGCATGATTTTTCATTTTATTCAGTATATGAGAGTAAAAGACATTCAGATTCATCAGAAAGAAATTCCACATTGAATCAAAGGGCATGAACACTTACAGAATGCATAATATAAGCATCCAAGATACTTGAGTCTTCTTGATGGCCTTTGAGATAAAATGGTTTCTTATTGGAATGCAGTATATCCCTGTAACTGTTACCTAGTAAAAAAAGGCACAATTTACTCACTTAACCACAAATGTATACAAGCAATCAAGACGTAGTAAAGTCGGATCATAATTCTCTTCACTGTGAGCAAAGGCCACAAAGCAAGCTAATGAGGCAGCTACAAATGCACCAGAAGTAAGCAGAGTTCCAACAGACAAACAAAAACAAAGTAGCAGCTTCACAGTACAATATTTTAGAAGTGGCTTCTTGATTTGCTGATTTCTGTTTCTAACTTTTGTGAGACAAAATCACCCTTAATATTATATTTAATCCAAAACCTGGTAATATGTTGCAACGTTTTGTGCTTTTGTATGGATGTTGTGCACATTATGGGATTGGATATGATTGATAGGAAGAGTAATACCTGGTAATATGTTGCAACGTTTTGTGCTTTTGTATGGATGTTGTGCACATTATGGGATTGGATATGATTGATAGGAAGAGTAATAGATTACATCATAGGTATAGTGAAAATTGTCTGAGTGAACTTGGAAAATTTTAGTTGTTACATGTATTACAATGCAATGGTATAGCATGTATCATTTGGATGATGAGTAAAACACAATTGTGTTGGTCTAACAATAGAAGCTTGACATACAGATATTTGCCTACATGAATTAGGATTTCACTATGATCTATCATCTATGCATGTTCAAGTCTTGAGTTAGAAATCCAACTATGATTTACAATAACAATGACAACTAAGTCCTAATCCAAACCAGTTGGGTTCAGCTATATGAGTCATTTGTTTCCATTTGTTAAGGATTAGTTGTAAATAGAACTCTATTAGGAGTTGTAAATAGAACTCTATTAGGATTTAGATTTCTAATAGGTTTATAGTATCTTATATATGTATATATATGTGTCCCTATTGATGAATCAAACATAAGAAAATATTTTTCCCATTAAATTTACATGGTATCAGAGCCTGGTTCCGATCCAGGGACCTGTGGGTTATGGTTCCCCAATATCCTGAAGTTGATCTTCTATCAACCTTCGAACCTATCAACCTTCGAACCTGCCCAATCCGCATTTGAAAAACACTCAATGTCCAAATGCCCATGATTACTGTAAAGCAGGCCACGACCTAGATTACCTTTCAACCTTTCCAATGGATAACAGTAGGAGACGACATAAATTGGCTTAAGAAGCTCACAGAGTAAGCAATATCTGGTCGTGTTACTGTAAGATAATTCAATTTGCCCACTAATCTTCTATATATCTTAGGATCATCAAATAGCTCACCATCAATGGAAAGTTGCAAATTAGGAGTCATTGGAGCACTGCATGGCTTGGCACCCAACTTTCTAGTTTCCTTCAGTAAGTCAAGGACATACTTCCTTTGAGGTAATAATCAAGCTGCTCTTCACATTGCATCAAAAATCCAGTATTCCATGAACGAACAAACATATGGAGATTAATTGTCATTTCATTCATGAAAAAGATACACACAATGGTCGTTATCTCTACAGGAACATCTAAAAACAAGCTTAGGAGATATTCTTTATAAAAGCTCTAAAATGGACGCTCAAGGTTAACTATCTTGTGAACAAGCTTGGGCATCGATTGATATCTATTGCTCAACTTGAGGGAGAGTGTTAAGGATTAGTTGTAAAATAGAACTCTATTAGGAGTTGTAAATAGAACTCTATTAGGAGTTTTAGTAATTTCAACTCTATTAGGAGTTAGATTTCTAATAGGTTTATAGTATCTTGTATGTGTATATATATGTGTCCCTATTGATGAATCAAACATAAGAAAATATTTTTCCCCATTAAATTTACACCATTCCATCTTATTCATAACAATAGAGGAAAAGTTATTCTCATATGGAATATGCGATAAGTTACTTTCTTCTGATTTATTATTGATTACAATCTTCTAGGTTTGGAATTCATAATCCTAGTGGCGGTAGGATTCATTATTTAGTCTATAAATATGGATGTAACTAGTTTTTCCTTTTTTCTTTTTGGCTTTGGATAATGGAGCTTTGACTATTTTAATTTGGTTGAGGCCCAAGCATCCAGTTTCTCTTTCCCTCTTCCTCTTTTTATCTTCTTTGCCCTGTTGCCACAGTATCTCTTGATACTGTTTGCAACTCCCACTAGCCTCTAATTTCTTTATTTGACTTTTTCTATGGCTTAATTTCCTAACAATAAACTCCCAATCATTAATCAGAACTCTAAAGAATAAATTACGCAAGATTGCCCACTACAAAAGTACTTCTAGGCAAGCACCTTAGTCTTTGCCACACCACCAAGATGGTCTCCAAGTTTGGGAAGTCCATTTTAAAAATAATATCCTGAGAGGAATAAAAAATTAAAAGTCCATTTTAAAAATAATATCCTGAGAGGAATAAAAAATTAATGAAGTTTCCATCCTATGACATATGGAGTTAGATGCAACACCATTTTGGGTAAGATGTGCCCCTTCTCTAAAGTGGGATATCCAAAAGGACAGTGTGATGTGTAGGAATCTAGAGCAAGGGCCAATTCTATCCTTTTCTTTGTTAATCCTTTAACCAGTCAAAGAAGCCCTAAATTCTAAGGGATTTTTTACTTACAGAAATAATGAGTGCTTTCAAAAAAAAATTCTGCAGAGAATGAGAAATCGAGATCATGTTCATGCTGTACAATGTTCTAAAATAAAAGGTAGAAAACAGTTTTCTAAGTTTCCGAATTTAAAGAAGACATTGGAAAACAAGTTGGGGACGTTTTCCAAAATTTTCTTTAATAAAAAAATGGCTGCTTTCCAAAAATTTTATAATTAAAACAGACATACTACAAGCACCGATATATATAAATATATAAACTTACAGAGAGAAAAGAAAAATCTCTGCTTTGATGAATGAAAATCATTGCCTCCAGATGTCTTGTAAGCATCCAGCCAGTGCTTATACAATCTTTGCTTGAGACCATAATTAGTGCTTATACAATCTTTGCTTGAGACCATAATTAGGTGTGGTATTATCATCCTGCATAAAAATAAATAAACAAAACATGAACATGAAAAAATAATGAAATAAATGAACATTTGCCAATTAAAAAATTGCAATATCTATAAAGCCAGCTCCAAAATGAAAACACTGGACAAGGTTTTTTAGGGAGACCCCCAACTAACATGAACTTTGGATTATCTTGCATTTCCCATGGCTTAACTTGCAATGCACGAGATTTCTTGGACTATCCTAATTTCAGCATAATCATGTGAACTCTATTTAACAGACTTCAACAAGAGTTATGATGTGGGTTAAGCGAGAGAGAGAGAGAGAGAGAGAGGAGATTTCGCATGCTAAATTGTAACATTCCACTTCCTTTTTGGCTAATCACTTCCTGATTCTCAGGAAATAAATATTTACAAAGGCATTCTTTGAAAGTTTAAACAAAGACAGAAGACCTCAGAATCCATATCTAAGCAAAAAAGATATATAAGATAGATACATGGAGAATACCTTTAGAAAACACTTCCCTGTCCCTTCCCACTTGCAATTTGGCATGTCAAATGCAGGCACATCCCATTTGTATTATGCAGGCACATCCCATTTGTATTCCCATTTTTTGTTTGATAGGTTATCAACCTCTTCTTCTGATAACTTGTAGCTCAAGTGTTCATGAAAAGAACTGCATAAAGAATACACATTACTCTACATTACGCAAGAAAACTGTGCACTATTTTAATTCATAATAACCAAAGACAAAAGCAAATATGCAAGAAATACAATCAAAATAATTCTACTTTAAAGAGGTATTTTACATGTCAAACAAAATGATGGAATAAATAAACAGGTAGTGGACCTTGAATTTGTCCTTATTTACATCTCAACAAAATCATGTTTACCCCCTTGCAGAATCATACATCGACATGAATGCATATTGGTTCCTCTCTAACTTAAACCCACAATGGAACTGCCATCCCTCCTTATTGGCCTGTCCCTCTACCTGATGCAGTTATGAAAACCAAAAGTACAGATTTTAACATGTTCACTCAATTCTAACTAAAGACAATATAATTGATTATTATAGTTCTAGTGCAACATATCCATGAAATGGAAAATGAATAACCACTCCCCCACTAGTCTCGCACATGCAAATGACAAACTAATATTTTTTTACCCCATCACAATTTTTGTACTGTTGGAGTTCAAGGATGCCAGCTCTCACAGACTCCAGAGGAGAGAGAGTGAGAAAAATAAACAAAAGTTTTCCAAACACTCTGGAAATGATTCTTAAATGATAAATACCAATCACAGAACAGTCCATGGTTCCCAAAAGGTTCGCTTTGAAAAACCTTGAATTTATGTAAGAATACACAAGTGATAAGATCAAAGGTTCTCCAAGTTGAGAAAGCAATATCTACTATGGTGAGACCCATTTTCCTTTGCTTGGGATTCTAGAATCAACTCTCAAAGTTCTGGGTTATTCTGCCTTCTCCTAGAGGGGAAATTCGCCTGGATAGCAAAGCTGCACACCAGATCTATACAATGCAAGATAGGCATTTATGTTCATCTAAGATGATAATTTATCTCCGCAGAGAAGTAAATCACCTTTCAATATTGTGATGTGTGAATTTCTAACATATCTACAATATCAATCTCAAGACATGATTGAAATAAAAATTAAACAATAAAAGAACACATTAAGAGCAAAATCATCAAAGGGTACCTTGTAGACAATGATGCCTTGACAATAGTTTGGGCATCAACACCCAAGTTTTGCTCTTGATCTGTGTCAGATTCCTCTACATCATCCTCTGATTCAGCATCTTCATTATTGTCCACAATGCTAACTGTGCTAGTCTCATGCAGTTTGCTTTCTATTACATGACTTCTTGAGAATTCATTACCAGTTCCTATAAGCCAACACAAATAACCCAAAGGCAGACATTTCAGAATGAAACCACAATTGGAAATAGAGCAATATAACTTATATTGGAAATGTGTAACCAGAATCCATCCTTCATGCACAGAATAAATGAGTAACAGAGAAGAACAAATTCAATGAATTAAAAGAAAAGTCCAGAAGAGTGCATAAATTCTTTTAACAAATTATAACATGACATTCTGTCGTTCTACCATTGATTAATTATTCCATACAAACCCTCGAAATGGTAGAATAACAGCATCATTTAAGCATATGGCAATTTCATAAGCCCCAAATGCATGACATTTTTTTGACAGACTTTATATAGTCTTATTCTATTTTAGGAATACATTTTTGTCTTCTGAAATTCCCAAGCATCTTATTGAGAGTAGATCCACAGCACCAAAGCATGAGTAGCTTCTTTATTCTCTATTGAAATATCATGATTCTATTTCTTTTTAAAAAAAAAATTAAAAAAAAAAAAAAGATGCAGCAGAGAATGTTAGATTGCCAGCGAGTTAGATAGGCCAATCTGATAGTGAGATTGGTTAAAAAAAGATGCGCAGAGATTTTAAAAAAAAAATTAAAAAAAAAAAAAAGATGCAGCAGAGAATGTTAGATTGCCAGCGAGTTAGATAGGCCAATCTGATAGTGAGATTGGTTTCTTCCTCAGTAACAAATGACTTGCTAGCAAATGAGTTAGTCTACATAATCAATTCTTCAATGACCCAGATTAAGCATTAATAAATTTGAGACGAAATGCAGACTAAGGCAGTCTGCCTGTACAGTTTGACCTTGGCAAAAACTCACTCATGAAGTTTAATGGACTCGCTTATATATTTCCATCAAGCTTTTAAAAATGCTTCTTAAGCAACTTGAATGCAAGCTCCCTATCCTGCAAAGCATTGATTGACATAGGACAGATTGCAGGTTAAAATTCCAGGAAAGCTTTTGAGGGACGTTGGTCAGCTGCGCAATGATATAGGATCCTGCATTGACACCCTACCTTTGTAACATATTCCTAAATCTTCCACCTTACAAAAAGCCACCTAGAAGTCAGTTACAGTCAATTTCCTTTAGCTTCCATGCTTAAGCAACAACCTGACAAAGCTATCTTATGGTTTAGAAGCTCATATTTTTCAGTTTTCTATTTAGAAGTCCAAGTTCTTATATTAATCTATAAACAAGCAAGTAATCCTTCATTAGAAGAAGATAAACTCTCAGAAGTTTTGAAAAATTCATGAATCTTTGGGATTATTGCATATAATTTTAACCTTAAATGAGAAGTTAGTGACTTCCTATATTTAAACCTTAAATAAACTAAAAATCCTAAATCATTTATCTAATTTGCCAAGTGAGTTCTATACTATTTAGGTTTGAAATTTGTCCCTTTTAATCTCTTTGGAGTAAAATCAAATAAGATCTTTTTAGAAAGAATAAATAAAAAATAAGGGATGCAAAATTGACAAATGCTAATAAGAAACGTTGCATCGAGTGAAAAACAGCTGCAGTTGATTATATGGACTAGTGACCAACCCCCTTCAACAAATATATTACAACAGAATAGAAATGATAGTTACAGCAACAATAACAATAACATTAATATTCAATAAGCTAGTATAATATATGAGTAAAATAACAAATTAAAACCAATAAGACTTTTCAAGATTAAGATTTATGAAAAACCACAAATTTATTTTACCTTCTCCACAAAAATCTTCTTCCTCAGACACACAAGGAGATATAGAGTCGTCTTCTTCTTTAAAGTCACTCCTACCTTCTTCTTCTTCTCCTTCTTCTACTTCTTCTTCTTCTTCTCTTCTTCTATTTTTCAATTAAAGGATATACTCATTTATTGTTCATAAATTTCTCAAAACTATTTAGTAATAAAGAACACAAATCATCCTCAATTCAACAAAAAGCTAGCCCATGGGAGGTTATTAATATTATACCAGTTGTTCTGTTCAACCTTTTAAAATGTGTCCAAAAGAAGGGGAAAAAAACAGTGTTTAAATCATACATTCTTGCCTATCTTGCTTCTAGGAGACATGGCTTAGGTTTCAAGTTCGAAACCCTTGCCTCAATTTTTCTCACATTCATATCAACTGAGCCAGACCCAATTTTCTGACTATTACAAATATTTATACATATTTGTTAAATTTTTAAACTTAGACTGCTTAGACTGCGACAAAGACAAGATGCACTTTAGACAAGAAAAACACTACAAAATAGGGCATTTGCCTCTTCTTGTAAACATCAGGTGGAGTGTTGTTGCATGATTTCAGTGTTGTTAGCAAGACCTCTTCTTGTAAACATCAGGTGGAGTGTTGTTGCATGATTTCAGTGTTGTTAGCAAGATATCATACATTGAAGACTCATTTTCAACAACTTCTCCAGGAGCAGTATCTCCATCAGATAAATCCCCTGTATTAAAAAAAAGTTTAGATAACAATGGCAAATCATAGGGCTCTCGGTAACGACTTTGGGCATGGCCAGCTCCCATAGTGTGACAGGCGGTGTGTACAAGGTCCGGGAACGAATTCACCGCCGTATGGCTGACCAGCAAGCTGAATAGTGGGCAGATTTAGGTGAGAGGCGGTGGCTGTGGTGGTGGTTTGGAAGAGAAATTGATGTACCAGGGAGTTAAGAGACTAAACATTGCAAAGGGGTTTATCTAGGCATGGCCACCGGTTCGGTTCTAACCGGAACCAAACCGCACGGTAAATGAATCAAAACCGAACCAAAACCGGCGATTCATAATTTTGAACCAGAACCGGCAGTTCAAGGACCGGTTAAGGTTCATGTGAATGTTAAAATATGAACCGGAACCGGCAATTAACTGGCGGTTCCAGTCCGGTTCGAACCGGATGCACAAAAAAATTGTAGCTTAAAATTTTTATAAAAAAATTTATATCACTTGATTTGAAAAAATTTATATCACTCTGATTTTTGATATGTAGTTGATTTGATTTGGCGAAGAGAAGGTATAATGGTCACATAAGTGTCAATCGACACCCGTTTTCCGTGGTCGGACCGACAACTAGGGCCGCAGGTAAGCCCTTAAAGCCCCGAGCCCGTGGTAAGCCCTAAAAACACTAGAAATCTATTATCTTCAATATAAATTTCAACATTTCAAGCCCATATGATATGAAAAATAAACACTCAAGATTTTTATTATATCTCGGCCCAAATTTATCTTCTACAACATTCCACAGTTTCAGGCCCAATTTACAATATAAATCACATCTCTCATTGGGCTCACAGAATTATTTCGTCTATGTTAATACACGACTAAATGTATGTAAATTCTACAACTGCGGAGTCACTAACTGTTTGATATACACAGCTTCTCATACATATAGATACATAGCAAAATAATTATGGAACTAGGAAAACTTCTTTATAGCCCTGCAGCGAAGAAACATAGCTTAAACCGAATCAAAGAGAAACTTACTTCCTGAAAAATTAAACAAGATATGTGAGCCTTCTAGGAAGTAATACTTATTGCACAACACACGCATTCATGCAAATGTATAAATATATCAATCTAGTCATCCGACTAGTTATATGCTCACGCAGCCAGTCACACAAATGGCATATCACCAGCACTTACAATTATTAACACATCTTCACACATATCACATTCCGTGGAATTGGTCAATAGCGTCAACCAAACCCCGACGAGCCGATACCTTCTCCACCTGGCCCTCACCTCTCAAACGTTGGTGCACCCGAGGAGGCCAATTCCCATACCTGGCCAGACTGGTTCTTTAATCCTCACCAGACCAGTCCTCTCATTGTTTAATTTCTCTCTCTTTTTTTAATCTTCATACCCAACAGGAGGCAACCCGGTGGTCTCCATCCAATCTTAGATAATCAGATCATCAGGCGCTCACAACAGAAGGCCACCCTGCGGGCTGCGATCAAATCTAGACTATCAGGTGCGCAACGACGAGAGGCCATCCTGTGGTTTCTATATAATGGTATCAGGTGCACACGGGGGGGCGCCAATCTCCCATTTTCCAGGCCGACGGTCCAATTTCATAATTCATCATAATCAGGATCCATGCTTTATCGACCGTCGTCACAAACCCATGGTGACCCACTTCATCCCAATTCCACACAATCAAAGCACAGCAATGTCACAACACAATTAATCAAGTATTGCAATTAAATGCAAGCATATTAATCAATTAAACATCGTAATGCAATGCACAATTAGACATCCAAAATCAAATACAAATAAATAAGTAAATAGTGTTAACAATAAACAACAATAATAAAATAAATAATAATAATAATAATAATAAACAATAATATGAAAATAAATAAATAATTAGAGCACTTTATTTATTATGTATCAAATTATAGAATTTATCTAAATAAACTTATTAATTATGTTATTAAGATTGGTCTAGGTTCTATCGAAATTTCGGCAGAACCTCCCCTAGAAATATGACTATCTACCTGTTAAATATCATAATAATATTATATATTTACCAATCAATACACACAGCCCATCCATCGGGCATTCAATCAAATCGAATATCCGTCCTCCTTTAAACAACAGTATCGCCATTTATCATCCATAACAACCTTAGTTCATAATCTAAATAAATCTATTTTTCTTTACTGTAAAACGTTAATTTGGTCCAAAATCCAAGTAATTCCTATTGAAACTTCTTACTAAATCAACTACTCTTTGCAGATGAATTAGAAGTTTTCATAATTCCTACTTGACTTATTCATTAAGCTTACTCCCATTTAAAATAAACATAAACCTTGTCATCAAAGCCTTACAACAGCATAAAATCCCTTCCAGTACTTCTTTAAAGTGCAGATATTAGAATTCTAAATATTTTTTAAAATCTCGAAGAAAATACTATCAAATATAAGATAACTGAATGTTAGAACGAGACGACATGGAGTGAATTCAATTACTTACTCTCCCAATTACAATCACTTTTCCGGCCCATTTGAAAGAGAGCAATAAATTTCTATATTAAATTCAATTAGTCTAGATGTCTAATATATCCATATTATCAGAAATAACTACTCATCCTTTGCCATCTTCATGTATAGATATTGTACCATTACATTCTCTTCATATTATAATGTAACTCGTAAAAATAGCCAGGTTAGTTACTGCCCTATCGAGAAGTCTTTGATTTCCTTACTAACATTTGCAATAACTAGATAAACCCTTTATTCCTTATATGTAATCAGTTCATGTTTTCAATTAGAGGATAATATCAAATTTTCCCGTGATAATGCGCATAATCAGTACTTTTAAAAATCTAACCTCTTCACAAAAACATAATACAGGCTTAAATTCTTCAATTTAGTCGAAATAATTCATAAAACCAGAAGAATGGAGCAGGAAATTACTTACTCAGCTGGAAAATGTCAGAAACTTGAAGGTGAGAGCAGATAACGCGACTGTACAGATCGCGAGCCATGATCGCAGCTCCGCCAGCTTGCTGCGTCAACCGGAACAAAAAGGAGGGAGCGAAAAAGGGAGACCCAAGCTTCGTCGTCGAGAGAGAGAGGCTGGAGTCGTCGGAAAATCGAGGAGCAGGAGGCTCGACGCGACTTTCCGATCGAAGGATGTCGCGGCTCTCCTGCGCCTCGAAGGATGTCGCGGCTCTCCTGCGCCTTCTGCGTACGCTAAAAACGAAAGAAAGGAGAGAAGGGAGGCCGGAATCCGCTGCGGAGAGGAGGCGAAGGCAATGCGTGGCACTGGTCTCCGGTGATCGAAAAACGCGAGGAGGAGAGGGCGAGGGTGAGGTTGACACTGGAGAAGAAGGACGAAGAAGAAGAAAAGAAATTTTGGATTTCTAGACTATTCCGGTTCGATTCGAATCAATTTGGTCCAATTTAATGATTCGGCTCGATTTGCTTGGTTTTCTAATCCGATTTGATTCATTTTGATTCTATTAGTTAGGTTCCAGCATTTCCTCAATTTACTAAATAGTAATATAATAATAATAATAGATTTTTAGAATAATTGATTTATATAGTAATCACATACATATACATATACATTTTTAATAATTTAATAATTAGTACTTCATATTTACTTTTAAAATAAAAATAGAAAATTTTCGGTTTGAAGTAGATCGAAACTGTCGGTTAACCGCCGGTTCAGGTTCAAATTTTAACATTCACATGAACCTTAACCGGCCCTTGAACTGTCGATTCTGGTTCAAAACTTTGAACCAGCAATTTCGGTTCGATTCTGGTCATTTACAGTATGGTTCGGTTTCGGTTCCGTGCCTACATGAATAGTTGATTTGTAAAAAAAAAAAAACTTTTAAAGTGTATAAAGAAAGAGTTACATTCAATTCAAATAGTGCAACGCTTAGTTTTTTGATATGATAGTGTTTTCGTCGAAAATCCCCCCGGAGGACCCGAAAACATCATTTGTATTTTTGATGAAATATTTTTATTTTGGATGCGGTGCCGATAAATCGGTCTCTCAAAATCATAGTTATTAATTTGTCTTATGATAAGAGGACAATTTTGGAAAACTTATAAATGAGAAACATTGTATAAAATGTTGAGGTTTGATGATTTTAATTTCACAACAATTAATGTTGAGTGATTTTTTCATTCTCAATCAAAATTCATCTCAAAAATTTCATAGTTCCATTATTTTTTCTATTGCTTATTTCCTTATATTGAAATTATATAATTGTTTATTTTTTAGTTTCTTACATCCCAATTCCAAATTCTTTCTCTAATTCTCAATTTTTTCCATCTCATAATTTACTTCATTTGATTTTTAATAGATTTTCTTAGCTTTAAAATAATAATTTTTCCAACTCATTTCATTAACTTTTTTATATTCCAGTTTATAGTTTTCTATATTGAGTGACATTAGCACAAATTTGTAAAATTTAACTGTAAATAAATAGTTCTAGTTAGTTATAGAAGTTTTTCTTTCAAATTATATAATGTATTTAGTTAATAAAATTTAAACATTTTTAAAAATTATTATTTATTTATGAATTCAGATCAAATTTTTATATTTTAATAGAAGTTTTTCTTTTCAAATTTTATAATAATTTATTTAGTTAATAAAATTTAAACATTTTAAAATTATTATTTATTTATGAATTCAGAATCAAATTTTTATTATTTTTTTTAAAAATTTGCGTAATGCCTGAACCGAATCGGAAGCATAATTCGAACTGTCAGTTCGCCGGAACCGTGCCGAACCGTACCGGAACCAGAATCGGACCGAAACCGAAGGTTCCAGGGTCAGTTTCGGTTCAAAATTTTAAATATCTCGAACCGATGGTTCACTGAACCGGCCATGCCTAGGTTTATCGTATGGTTAGTCCTAGGATGGCAGCAGGAACCCACTAAAAATCAATTACCCAAATCTGAACCCGAACCCAACTGTGGATTTAAATACCCGAATCCTTTTAGGCATTATCCCCACACTAACCGAATCTGTTTAAATACCCATTTAATTATAAATTCATTCAATCCATTGAAATACGAATCCATTTAAAACACAAATCTGAGCCTGAAAATGCAACAAAAAAAAAAAAGAATTCATATTAAGATTCTATTTGTTTCCGTAAAATAATTTGCTGGAATTTTTTGCAAGTCATTTTCCAACGTTTGGTTATTATATAAAAACTCAAGGGTCCGTTTATTTCCATAAAATAACTTACAGGAAAATAAATTGCTGAAAATAAATTGCTGAAAAATATTTTTCAACAAGTTATTTTCTTTTAAGTTATTTTACAACGTTTGGTTATTATATGAGGCCTAAACTACAAAATACCTCCACCTTTGCGACTTGTTGCAATATCACTCTAAACCCACCTTCGTCTTTCGGACAGCCTAACTTAGAAACTTAAATATATTGTCACCCTAATAGCAAAATCAGCTAGGGTTTGGCAATATAATAATATTAAAGTGGGTCTCACCTAACCAGTTTAAGTTAACTTAACCCAAGCCCTCAAAACTCACCGTTTTGGAGAAAACCTAACATCTAAAAAACAAAAACCCTAATTTTCTAATTTCCTGTTTCCTTCTTCATTGCTCATTCTCCATGGCACCTTCATCGACATTTCTAATTCTTAATCTATTCTGTCTCAGTCTTGAAGTTTAATTACATAAGTTGGCTCGCATTGTTGGCAGAAAGTGACTGTAGATAGGCACTTCGTTCTCATTGTTGCAGATGGCGAAGAAGAAGAAGAAAGATTGGTAAGTAAATTTATTTTGAATATTGAAAATTAGGGTTTTAGGTAAAGGGGAATTAATATTGGTTGGTGTAATTATTTATTGAAGAGCAATAACATTTATTTCTTTGATTGGAATTGTATTGTTGCTTCCCCATTGTGATTTTTTACATTGAATATTGTTGCCATTGGTTTCCCCTTCCCATTTTTCCCTTTCTTATTCAATATTGCTGGCATTGGTTTCCCCCCTTTATATTTACTATTGGTTGCACATTTATCATCTTTTATTGTACTATTGGTTGTTCATTTTACTCAATTTATTACACTTTTGCTCGTCATTATGCTTCTTGACAAGGGACAGTAGTGAGTGGGGCATTATGCTTGTGAAATATTATTGTGAGTGGGGAAATTGATATATATATGAATATTTGTGTCTGTGAATACACAGATTTCCTTTAGAAGTTTGGATGGATGGTAAAATAAGTGAGAAAAGCAAGAGAGTGGAAGGATAAACTACATTGGTGGAAAGAGGTTGAAGGATTGGGATACACAAAATGGGTCCATGATATATGATGATGTTTGTAACAAGGTCAGAGGCTATGGCTATAGAGAAGTGCAGCAAATAGGATGCTACAAACCCCATGAACTATAGTTGACATTAGAGTTTGCTAGAGATGATGATGAGGTGAGATTGATACTTGAAAGAGGGGAGAAATTTGGATGGCTGAAGATATACATTCAAACTAGCATACAAGTTGAAAAAAATAAAGGATATGATCATGCTAATTACATACACTCAGATGATGAAGAGATGGCTAAATCTAGTGGACCTTCAATCGATAATGAAGAGCAATGCAGTATAAATAAAGTTGCAATTGATGACACATGGGTTGATTCTAATGATGAAGGCATTGATGGTAAAAACAATGCAATCCAAGAAGAAAAGAGTGAAGATAGTGAAATAGATGAAGAATGTTTGGATGATGAGGAGTTTTTGCCTGCTAATGAAAATAAGATTAAATTGAAGAGGTTGTTGTTGACAATGGAGCAGATTTAGGGCTAGATGAGGCAGTTAAATTGGGAAGAAAAGAAAGTGAGACAAATGTAGATATACCTGCTACAGAGATTGGACCTGCACAATTCAATTACTATGAGCCATCTGATGCTGAGTATTCAGCAGCCAATAACAGTGATGACGGAGAATTAGTGGTAAAAAAAAGGTGAAAAATATTTATGACCCTAGCATAGACCACAGTAAGTTACAACTTAGTGTAAGCATGATATTCAAGAGTAAACAGGAGTTGAAGCAAGCTGTGAAAAAAATTTACAATTCATAATGGATTCAATGTCACTTGGAAAAAAGTAAGGAGAGAAATGTTGACTGTAGATGTGAAGCAT
Organism: Jatropha curcas; assembly: GCF_014843425.1. The sequence goes on from NW_023590566.1 coordinate 1,298,454, forward strand.
AATTCCCTTGGAGACTCTATGGTAGCACTAAACGTAGAGATAAGTCTTGGGTGATAAGGACTTACCAAGAAGAACATAATTATTTTAGGGCCTTGAGGGAATAAGCAAGCAAATTCAGAATTTATGGTCTTAGAATTATTAGGTCAGTTAAGGAAGGACCCTAATTATAATATTGATAAGATGATAAAGGGTATGAATGAGAAGTATGCAGTGACTGTCAACAGATATACTTGTTATTGAGCAAGACAGAAGGTAATGGTCAAACCGATAAGGTCATTGGGTACACATTACTTAAAACTTAGATCCGACATTGCTGAGTTGAAAAGGTTGATAAGAATGTACTTTTGTAATTCAGTGTGAGGAGGGACATAAGAGGGGTCCAAATGTTTTCCAAAGGTTATATATTGGTTTTTCATCTTTGAAAAGGTTGTAGAACTTGTCTTTGTGTAGATGGTTGTTTTCTAAAAACTATGGTGGGTGGAGTATTATTAAGTGTTGTGGCAAGGGATGCCAATAATCAAATGTACCTGGTTGGTTGGGCTGTAGTGGAAAGAGAGAAACAAGGTAGTTGCACTGATTTCTTAGTTTGCTATTTGAGTACTTGCAATGTGGTGTTGGACTTGGACTAAAAATCATCAGTGATCAACAAAAGGTAATTTTTTTTACGTTTGCTTCCAAGACATTTAGCCATTGAATTTCTTTTTCTCTTAATGTAGGGTCTAGAGAATGTTGTTAGAGATTTTGTACCATATGTAGAGCATAGAAATTGTGCCAAACACATTCACTCCAACTAGAAGAAGAAACACAAAGGGGAAGGATACAAATCAGCCTTTTAGGCAATTATTTATGCAATTTATGAGGCTGATTTCAACAAGAAACTGAAAGAATTGACTGATATTTCTCTAGAGGGAATAGAAGACTTCCTGAAAAAAGATAAATAAAAGTTTTGTAGAGCTTTCATGTCTATTTTCCCTACAGTTGATGATGTCATAAGCAACACGACTGAGACTAATAATGACAAAGCACATCATTCTAATGTTGGAAGACACAAGAAGAAGGTTGATGGAAAGGAATTACTTCAAAAGAATGCTGGTTGAAAAATGAAGAGACGGGGTTGGACATAGAATTAGAAAAAGAATTGAACATGCCAAATTGTACACCTCAACTTGTGTTCCTAGACCATCAGATGATTACAACTTCCAAGTGCAAGTAGGTGAATAAGCCTTTGTGGTTTAGTTGGATAAGAAATAGTGCTCCTGTAAGGTATGACAGCTATCTGGGGTACCCTACTGTCATGTCATTTCTTGCATCAACTTCACGAGGCATAAGCTAATGGATTATGTATATGACTGTTTGAAGGCTGAGACCTAGAGGAAGATATCAGTTTGGTTTATGTCCATTAGGACGCGAAGAGATGTGGCCACCAATGCCAGATATAGAGATTCAACCCCCTGACTACATTAAAAAACTTAGTAGGTAGAAGAAGAATAGAATTAAGGATCCAGATGAATCTCCAAAAAAGAGTACCAAAACATGCAATAGCAGAAAAGAAATCCAAATGAGATGCCAACATTGCTTAGCTTGTGGCCATAATAAGAGAGGCTGCCTAAAGATTGACCAAGCACCTGCTCCAAGAGAAAAAAAAATGTAATTTTTTCTGTTTTGATGTCAATTAAAAATTTTAATTCATTTTTTAATATTGATCATATGTGTACAACAATTATCTTAGAGGATGTGTTATGTCAGGGAAAGATTGGAAGACCATCAAAGTAGGCAAATTTAGAATCCAGCTCTGCAAGAGGACAAATAGTAGACCCATCCACAGTTGGAAAAGCAAAAGAAAGAGCCAAGGTATAAAAAATTAATAATTGACTGTTTTTGATATCTTTTTTCCCAATGCATTAAAACCTATCTAATATGGCATGATAATATTAAATGTTTCATAGGTAAAGAAGGATTTGGCGTGAGAATCTTTAATGAGATTGGGAATGTGAATGTGTGATATTGCTTATTTAATATTTTGTCCATTTTTTTACAAATCACATGAGTGCTGCTGATTTTTTGCATCTTTTATGTTTTTAGATGCCAGGAGAAACTAGTGTTAGATATGTGAGTGGAATTGAATCCATTAAAGCAGTTACAAGAAAGAAAATGAAGGCATAAGAAATGATGACATAAACAGAGCTAGTACAACCAGTAATAGTAGAATGGATACTCCTAAAGAACCACAAGCGATAATAGACCTGAGGCAGCCTCCACCAGTTTCAAGCCAAGATTAGTTTAGATTTTCAGAAAGCAAAGCAGTATATGGAGCTTTTTGTTTATGTCAATTACAATATCAGTATATATCTTTTTGCTTAGCTAAATGTAAACAACAGTTGATAGGGTATTTTTTGGATACAGCCAGGATTAATTTGTTGTGGATGCTAACTTATCAGTTTAGGCCCTTTTTGTTGTAATAATGTAGCATCCAACCATTTTATCTTCGCACTTTCTATTCTCTTATCATCAATGAAATGCAAGCCTTTTTCTTAGTTTCAAATGTCTATTTTCTTCATTTAAAAATAACCTTATAAAAACAATAATTTAGCATTTTAAATAAAGCTTAAATCAAATTGGATGCACACAAGGAATCCACTACAAAATAGCAGCAGAGCTACTGTTACATTCCATTCAACATGAGGTTCTAGAAATACAAACATGGCTACTTTTACAATATCTCATCCTACTTGTCTACATATTCAACTTAACAACTCAATACATGAAGCATATAACCCCAATTCCTAAACAGAATCACTTTAACAAACTCACCTCTTTTTTTTTTTTTTTTTTTTTTTTTTTTTTTTTTTTTTTTTTTTTTTTTTGCTAAATTTTTTTTTTTTTTTTTTTTTTTTTTTTTTTTTTTGCTAAATTCTAGATTAAGTGATTTCTTTTTAGTAAGGAAAAATACATTTGGGCCTTCAATTCTTTCTTAGATGCTTTCTTCTGCTCCAACCTCTTCTCACCCTCTTTTAGTTTTTTTTTAGCTCTAAATTCTCCTCTTTCAACATTTCAACAATTGCTTTGAGCCCATCAATTCTCCTAAACAAATTGTTCACAATCTCCACACTCTTAGGTGAGAGTTTAGTATCCATCCACCTAAAGAAGTTACAGTCTTTAAGATCCCCTTTCTATAATAAATGGATGACAAAATTTGACATAGAAGTGTCTAATTATTCAAAATCAGAAAAAATTGCAAAAATTGAGTATTAATTTACCTTTTTTCTCCAACAAGGGCATTGATAAAATTGTCTACCTAGATTTGTTCTACTCCATGAGGTGAGTGTTTTCACAAGTAGATTATGCCCACATCTCACACCTAATCGATCAAGTCTGGAGTTTACAGACAAGTTGCTTCCTTCATTTCTAGAATCCATACACACTCAACCAAATGAGATGAATGAAAGTTATGAAATTGAAAATGCAACCAAGCGATAGAGAAGGGAGATGAGAGCGATTGTGAAGATTGAAAAGAAGGGAGAAGAGGGCGATGGGAGAAGCGAGCGATGGATAAGGGAGAATAGAGAAGAAAAATTAGGTCTCCAAAACGGTGAGTTTTGATGATTTATGGGGGCTTGGGTTAACTAGTGAGATCCACTTTATATTATTATATTGTCCAATTCCTTGCTGATTTTGCAATTAGGATGACAATATATCTGAGTTACTAAGTCACGATGTCGAAGAACGAAGGTGGATTTAGAGTGATATTGCAATAAGTCGCAAAGGTGTGGGTATTTTTGTAGCTTAGGCAATTATATGAAAACTCAGTTCAAAAATATTTTATGCATTTAATACAACATTAAAACATTTAATTTTCCACCGTATAAGTAATGCAATTACACATATTATATTTCACATAAATCTAATAAATATATGTAAATTCAAAAAAAAAATGTCGAAAATCATAATAAAAAACATTTTTAATATTTCACTATAATTTCATAAAGTTCAAACCAAAGTTCATACAATACTTAAAACATAGGTCAAATTATAAAAAGCAATAGTAATAATATTAGTTCAAGAAGCAATAAAAATAACATAGTCTAAGAAGCAATAAAATAAACATAGTCGAAGAAACAATAACAATAACATAATCCAACAAAGAAAAATCATAAACAACATAAAATAAACATAGTCGGAAGAATAGAAACAATAACAATAACATTAATCCAACAAAGAAAATCATAAAACAACATAGTTCAAAACTCCTCCATCCTTCGTTTGATAAAATATTAAACCCAAACTTTTCAAAGATTTGCGTTTTTTTAGGCATAAAAGCTGTTTCAAGGAATATCTTTCTCCACCAAATAGTCAAAAACAGTGGCAAAGAGTGGACTTTCATCATAACCTTTTAGTTCTTCATAAATTTATCATAAGTTCATTAAACCAACAGTATGATTTTTTTTCAAATCCATTGCATGGCCAATGCAAACCTCTTTTCAATTTCTTATAGCCAATTTCACTTCAAACACCACCATCATCTTTCAATTTTTCAATATGAGATCTTTTTTATGAGATGAAGGGACATACGTAGTTTTGAAGATGCTAAATTTTCCTTTTTTATCACTTTTTCAAATTCACACCATTCATCATCATTCTCAATCATCATGTTTGTAGTAGATATCCACCCTCAGATTGCTCTTATCCAATTGAATATCGGTGAAAGACTTAGCATACGGTTCCAAAGTCAAGCATACTCTTTCCCACAACAATTGCCTTTAACTCATCATACATTTTAATCTTTTTGTTAAGTATTTTTCAATGATTAGAATTACCTATTCAATATAATATAAAAAACAATTAGCATATACAATCATACATAAAATTCGTCGATGTAATTGCAACTTACAATCAAACTAATGGATGTCGCATCACCAAAACAAAAGTTAATATAATTACTTAGTTCACTTCTTCATCATAAAAATTCTTAAGCAGCAGTTATCATCCCATCAAAAATCCACTTTTAGATCGGAAACTTTGAGATAATTGTCTTGTCCTTTTTTCACAGTTCTAAGATGGTTCTTCAACATGTTATAGTGCAGCATTTCACTTCATATTTGGCGGTGATTTTCTTTAGCCGCTCGTACCAAGGATTATTGATTTAAATGTTAGAGATGGTTTATTCTTTTTTAAAGCCTCCTCGGCTAGTATCTCCAAAAAGAAGTCTGAGACATGAGTTTAGCCATCTAAATTGCTTTATTTTGAACCATTCTACATATAAACAATCAAAGTAAAATACATAAAAAAATTTAAAGAACCCAAAGTAATCATAAATAATTCATAACAGTAATTTGAAAATCCAAATACAAATACAAAAGTCCAATAAAAAAAGCATAAATATTCATCAAAAGTTTGATATAAGTAAATATTTATTTATTTATTTATTAATATTAATCAATTCCACATAATAGTTGCTATCGTATTCTCCATCTTGGCTATCCATTCCCTTAAACTCTCCTTGTTCATTTCTTCTCTATAGTCAAATTAATTTCCTTTTTCATTTTCAAAGATGACTTGTCTGCAAATTCTCCTCAAATTTGGTATCGAACACCATGACATAGGAGATATACTATTCCATTTTCACAATACCATAACTAGGCATCCACTAAGATAATATTTCTTACAAAGATTGAAAAAATAGACATCCACTAAGTTTATATATATATATACATATAATATATAATAAATATTTCAGCTTTGTAAAATTTATATATAATACCTTTGGAGTGCTATCTCTAGGAAACTGAAGTTATTTTGCTCTCTAATGGTATATATATTTCAGTTGTAAAATTTATATTTATAATACCTTGGAGTGCTATCTCTAGACTGAAGTTATTTTGCTCTCTAATGAGGTGCGGGTATAGGTTTATGATTTATTTCAATACAATTCTAAAATAACGATGAATAGTTTTAACAGATCTGTAGAAAGCTCCAGCAATAAACCGAAATATGGTATTGTGCTCTATAACTTGTAAAAAAATATCACTTGTTTCCTAATAGACATATTTGCAGTTGGTCGCAAAAGATCATTCCTAGTGAGTAGATCACAAAGATTGTTAAATACAGTAGGTTTCATTCTAAGTTGTTTGACACAATATCTATCACCTCTATGTAATAAACTATTCATATAATATTCTCTCTTGGAAACGACATTTAAATGTGGTTCTCTAGGTATTTGGGATTCTTGGTCACATTTTGATATTATTACACCACTTACTGCTATAATACTCGTAGCTGCACCCATACAAGCAGCACAAATGATCCATCTACAAAGCAATAAAAAATAAAAAATAAAAAATAAAAAATAATAGAGCAAGAGGACTTCTATTACTACAAGAGAATGAAAATAGAAACTGTGAGAAATTTTAAGACAGTGGCAACCAAAATATCTCACACACGGACATAAAGAATGAGAACACACAAATTCTATGGGCTTGTTAAACATAAATAATCAGACAAAGGCAAGTGACTAATGAGAACACAAAAAAAGTGAATTGTTGCATAGTAATATTCTTGTTAATTCATAAAGTTTCCTACTTGCTTGAGAGCTGACAAGTTACTTTTCGTCTTGTGCTTGTGCATTATATGGGTACCTTTTACATTTTAATGTCTCTACACAATTTTTATAACACGAGCTGATGAACATGCATAAGTCACTCTATACTAATTACATGCAACTCTACCTAATTTAGTACCCTTTATTGGAGGTAAAATGTTGTTATACGTTTAATTTTTTATACTTGCATTTCTTGTTACTAACAAACTAGGTTCTCTTCCTCTTTTGAGGTAGAGTTATCTTTTTACTAAAGTCTTAGCATCATCACATATAAGTGTAATTTCATTTGATTTTGATTACTCTCCAAATTGATCATCCGAGTCATCACCCAAATTCTAAAAAAAGGAAACCAAATTCATTATTAGCATTAATTGATACGGATAAAAGTTAGCAATAAAAATCAAGTATACAAAAATAGAAATTTTTTTTATTATATAATACCCAATGCAAAAGCTATGACCTGAAAAAAGAATATGAGAAAAGAAAAACTTGAAAAATGAGAATATCCAATATATGCAAATAAAAAATAAAATGCGAACGGAACTACAGTTTTAACTACCAAATTAACAATTTGAGTATTATATACATATATATAATTGGGTATTAATTTTTTCACATATATCAATTAGTCAACAAAGAAATGAAGTAGTCAAGTTGACTTCTAATGCATTAATATGCTGTGGACTCAAGTATGAAATATGAGATCAATGATTTGCCGAAATTAACCAATAACAACCCCTTGAAAAGTATATTAAATTAATAAATATGAAGCATCATCCACCATAAATAAAGCAACCTACAACACAATGGCGGAACCAGGGAGTGGCCAGCAAGGGCCATGGCCTCTCTGGCTCAAAAAATAGTCTTATATATATTTGACAAGAAGGTTAATGTCTAATGAAGCTTAGTGAAAAATCTTGTGATTGTTTTACCTTGTAACCAAGGCTCAAATCTTGGTAAAAGCATAATTAATATTTTTGTTTTCTTTTTAATATTTTTTTTAAATTTACAATAATTAAAAACATAAAACTAGATATTCACAAAATAATTATTCTATATTTTAAAATTAGTAATTTACATATTTGTTTATTTAATAAAAAAAAAGGAGTTCTAAAAATTGTAAGTCAGAGTCATCCTTAACATTTGAATTTCTTTATTTTGTTATTATTGTTTGAACTAGTCATATATTGCTGGAATTTTTTCGTTACTCATCAGTAATATTTAAAATTTAAGACAAAATTAAAAGTCTCATTTAATTCAATCATTCAACATTTAACTATAGTAACCCAATTTGTAAAAAATTTATTGGAATTGTTTTCTTCGTAAAACAATTGAAAATGATTCATTCAGAAAATTTTAAGTTCTGTTTTCTTAGAAATGCATTTAAGAATAAGCAACAGCTAAAAGATTAAAGCATATTATTTATTTTTTTATGATCTTTTTTCATGATCTTAGTTTCACATCTCATTGTATATACTTTTGCCCCCCTAATTTAAATCATGGGTCCATCACTGCTACAACAAGCATATTAAATAAATAATTTTATTTCCTTAAATGACTTAATAAAAAATTTAGATTACTTACTAGAATTGGTTCAATTATTATGTCATGAATCGTTGTATCTCATGAAACAAAATTAAAATAAAGTTGGAATTATAATTATATAAAAAAACTCAAGATTACGTTGATAAATGCATATACATATCTCTTAAAAAGATAGCTTATATTGTGTAGTAAAAAGAAACCATAAAAAAATAGCAAAAAAAATTAATTAGAAAATAAATAAATATATATGTTAGTAAAAAGAACCATAAAAAAATAGCAAAAAAATTTAATTTAGAAAATAAATAATATATATATATATATATATATTGAAATCATAATAAAAAATTTTAGATTTTTAAAAAATAAACATAATATATAATACCTTATTACTAAAAAGCAATCAATGAATGGATTAAGAAAAAACTCGATTCATAATAAAAAAATTAGATTTAAAAATAAACATAATATATATACCTATTACTAAGCAATCAATGAATGATAAGAAAAAACTCGTTATAAATGAAGCAATAGATGTGGCGGGTTAAGAGAATTTTAAAAGAAAGATCCAAAGGAATTAGGAATTGACATTGATTTACATATAACAAACATAAAATGAGTTAAGCTTATAGGACAAGATAATACTTGTACACATACACACATGCACACATATTTATATATGCAAATATTTATGAGTTGGGTTGGGTCGGATAGGGATGATTCGGATTTTTCGCAACCTTATATATGATTATTTACTTCTTGTAATTTTTTTATTTAAAAAAATAATCAAAATTTTTTTATTTAAAAAATTATGAAATTTTTTTTAAAAGAAGCAGATTTTCATAGTTTGAACTATAAATGACTTGCATTACTCAGTCGAGATTTGACCAATGAGCTATTCACCCAATAGCTTCCTCATATAGCTTTTATGTGCTGTGGATTTGTTTGTTTATAAGTATTTTAGAAGGACATATTATTATTTATACAACTTTAGATAAAGACTTAGTGTCAAATATTTATATTAATGCAGTCAAATATTTGCTCTCTAAACGTATAAATTGAAAACATTAAAGAATGTTATTTTCTTTCTTACTTTTATTTAGAGATATATTAATATAAAATAATATATTAATTCATCATTACAATCAGAGGAGATGAATGTATAAATCAATAAGGAGTCAAATCAAACACCTACATCATTTTCTATTAATTTGACAAAGCTTAAGCCCTTTTTTGTAAATTTTTTTTGAAAATTCATAAATAATAATATCAAAAATTACAAATCCTCGTGTAAATTAGACGTAGAACTCTACTGTTAGTAAAGTAACTTGGAACTTGAAAATTTTATGGCACAATATAATAAATTAAAAAATAGTGTATTAATCTTAAAATCTCTAAGATATCAATTTTAATAATTTTAGATTGGGTTCTTAAATATATAAACATTCTCTTACCTATAAAAATCATATTTTAACACCAATTAGTTAAAATTGCTTTATGTAATTAAATATGAAAAGCACCGATTTATTTAATTAATTTCTTTATTCTATGATATTTTTATAAATTAGTTAAAATTTAATTTAAATAATACTATTACTGGTTGTGGATGTTTATTGCATATGGTTCGGATCTATTAGGTCTCCGATTGTTTTGTAATATTATTGCAATCTATTAGGTCTCCGATTCAATCTAAGTATTAAAAATATAAATGATTGTTTTGTAATGAAAAAATTGTAAATAATTTTAAAACTTAGGAATATTCAAATTGAATTTTTTTTTATATTTAAAAGAAAATAATAGGAAAGTGGTGACTATTTCTTAGTTTTTGATAATTTTGTTGGAGTAAGTTGAGTGAAAACTTATCCAAAATTTCTTTGTATGCATCATTTCTCTTAGTCAACTTTAATTTGCATCATTTCTCTTATTTTGTTCTTGTTTTAATAATAACAGTATTGGATTTTAGTTTTGTATAATTTCTCTCTCTCTCTCTCTCTCATTTTTTTTTTTTAATATTAAGAGTATTTGAATGGTAAATGATACTTTTGCCGGTATATTAAGTAAATTTGTAATACTTAAAACTATTCAATATGAATAAAACTTATGACTAAAATAAAGACTTTGTGAAAACTAAATATTATTATTATGGAATTTTGAAAACAATTAGTAGGACTTTTTATGAATAATTTTCACATTCCTGCAATTTCGGAATACAATACAAACTAGCATGTGAATTGAATATTCCATTTGGAAACTTATTGCATTCGTGCTTCAATTTCAATCATATGTCCTTCAATTTGGATAGTGAAAACCTTTTAAAAAAAGCTAAAATAGAAATTTGAAAAGAGAAACTAAATTTTGAAAGAAATATAGAGAAATAAAATGTCTTCTTATTGATAGAAGAGGAGGTGATTTATTGTTGATTCCTACCTTGAAGTATCTTATCTTGATAGTCAACTATTTCAACTATAACCACAAAGACCTTTTATGAAATCTAACTTGTAGAATTGCAAGACTTTCGAATAAATTTTGACATCTAAATATGTCAAATTACTAAAATATCCTTATGATCATTATAACAAGTATATCAACGAAATAGATCCGAATAAATTTCAACTTATTTTTACATTTGATTCATCAAATTCTCGCTAAATGTAAATCTAAAATCATATAATATAAAAATGACCAAAAATGCCCTTAGGAGAGAGAGTGTTTTTGACAAACATAATCAGAATTTTTTTAAAAGAACAAGATTTTTGGAATTTTTGACAAAAATAATGCTTCTCAAAAAACTATTTCCAAATTTAATGCCAAATCAAAATTATTTATCAATTTAATATTTGTTCCAATATGGAGAGCCGGTGTTGCACTAAAACCGCCAACTTAAACTACAAACATAGGAGAATATAAGCACAAGCACCAGGGGATATCAAAATGCGAAACTAAAGAGAAAAAGCTAAAAAATCATACACAAACGATCAATTGATAAGACCATGCAAATCAAAATATGAAAAAAGAAAATAAAAAGTTAAAATAAAATCCATAAACTCTCTCAAAACTTCAACCCAGAATGAATGGCTACTACTCCCCCAACAAGATTTTCATACTCAACTTTCTGAAACCCAGCATCTGCTATCATCAAAATATTGAAAAAAAGAAAAATAAAAAGTTTAAATAAAATCCATAACCTCCTCAAAACTTTTCAACCCAGAATGATGGCTACTTACTCCCCCAACAAGATTTTTCATTACTTCAAAGCTAAAAAATCATACACAAACGATCAATTGATAAGACCATGCAAATCAAAATATGAAAAAAGAAAATAAAAAGTTAAAATAAAATCCATAAACTCTCTCAAAACTTCAACCCAGAATGAATGGCTACTACTCCCCCAACAAGATTTTCATACTCAACTTTCTGAAACCCAGCATCTGCTATCATTGAAGCAAATTTTTCCTGCATTCATTAATAACAATGGCTCGTAAACAAGTATGATAAGCAAAATATATAAATTGCTGTATACAACAGGATCCTTTTGCTCACTAGGATGGCGCTTGATAATACTATTCCGCATTTAGAATTAAAATTTTCTGACGTTTTTTAGTTATAAGTTATCTACATATCACTTGAAACTCTTAAGTTAATCTAAAATTCACTTAAAATGATAAGTCAAAAATTTTAATTTAAATTTTACACCGAATACAATAAGTCAATAGACTTCTAAATCATTTTGCAAAGAATATTTCATCAGTTGATTCAGCATTTAGAATTCAAATCTAAGCACTGGATTTTAGCTAGAATTTTTCTTTTTATTCAATGCTAATAAAAAAGGGCAAATTTGGTGTGCAGGGAAAAGAGTGACCTGAGATGTACGGCAAGAGGAAAACATAGACGCAGATAAAACATTGCAAGAAATATCAATTTGATAAAAGCATCGATGTCATATTACTAGACCTGTTTTGCATGAAGTACTTGGTTTCTGGTTAAGGACTTTCACTAAAACTAAAAACAAAAAGTGTGGTAGAAGGTGCCCCCAGATAAAACATAAAAGAGCTGGCTACTCTAATCATTAGGTTCAAAGATTCATCAATTGCATCGTTGAGAAATTTAAGAGTATATGGATCTTAGTAATACCTGATTTGGAAAACGACGAATGCTCTCCACTAAATACTGATAAGATTCCCGGTCACCTGCAACTAGCTCTCCTACGGCTGGAATGATTGAAAATGAATAATAGTCATACCTGCAAGGGAAAAGGAGCAATCCATAAAACAGAAACTAAAGAAGTTAGATTTCAGAATAATAATTAAAAAAATAAAACGGGAAAAATGAAAATAAAGAATGCTAAGCTTCAATAACTTGAAGCTTCAAGCAAGACAAATGGATAAAATTCATCAAAAATCTTTTAAGTGATTAGGTCTCATTGGAGACCATAACTTATTTATCTCCCAAACCTAGGTAAAGATCAATTTTACATAAATTCGATTCACTACAGCTCTACTTTAGAATGTAGGAAGCCAGCACTATTTGCAACTAATTCCATTGACATTGAGAAAAAAAAAAAAAAAAACACTTGTGCAGCTGGCTCCAAAAGAACTAGGACAGCTTGTTGGATGGTACTAACAATTAGTGGCAAAAATGTGGGGGAAAAGGGTCAAGTTTTTCCCCCTTGTAAAGCAAAAAGTTGCTTTCTTAATGCCAATGAAAAATTGAATATATGAGGCACTTGAGAACTTTGCATCTAAAATAATCATATTTGGGAACAGTAGAGTAAAAATCGCAATATCATTACCTGGATCTAAAAGAATGGGCTAAGGGTCGAACAAATCCTAAAGTTCAGATGAACTTAGAATTCTTATTAATTCGTTTAATTTTATCAAAGTAAGCCGTTAATTGTAGCATTTGTATCAATCTAATCCTGCAAGTAAGGATAGTCCATTGCTTATGAAGCGACTAATGTAGCATAAAACAAATAACTCTTCGAGACATTGACCTTTATTTTCATGCTACTTCTACCTTTTCTTCACATCATTGTTATTGGCATGATTTTATTTCATTGTTTACAGTATCTCTAAAATTTGGAGCTTTTATGTCTCATGCGGCTTTTATACATATGGCATAAGAGGTTTTGCCAACATCAAATAGGTTTATGTTTAAAAGAAGTAATAAAAATAAGATACCGAAAAAAGAATATTTGCAAAGGAAACATTTTTCCTAAATATTAAAATTGAAAAGATAATAAAAAATTAATAATATTCAGGGCCAGAACACAGCCAATCTTGATAATGATTTTTATTAGAAAAACCTACTATGCGCAAATCACGTTCTTAATACAACAAATGGTGTGCATCATCAGTTAAACAACTAGTTGGTGCATCATCAGTTAAACAACTAGTTGTGCCAAAGATACTCACAAGTCTTTAAAAATCGGAACTTCCACATGACTCAATTCAAGGCAAAGGAATCTTCCTCCTCTTTTCAATACCCTAATAAGCAAAAACATAGAGTATATATCAACAACAAATTAATAAAAGGAGAAAAGTTTCTGAGAAAGACTGAATAACAAATCAGTAAATGATTATCAGTACAGAAGCAGAAGACAGTATACAACTAATTAAAATTATAATAATAATCTTCCAAATTAACAATCAGCATCTTCACAATTACATTTGATCTTCGATGTTTGAAACCTTTCAGTTTTCAAATTAGGCTTAGGGGATATTCTGTTGTCATAATCGCACTGGAAAGTACCTAGGAAATGCAAGATTCGGTATTAGGTTGGTATGTGAATGTTACATTCCCAGAAAACTTAATTTCCTAGATCGATAGATATTACCTCTACTTACTTGAATACACGAAAAAGTACTTTCCCGCTTCAAAGGGTGGGAAAATTACATTGCCATGGGTATGTAAGATTGAAGACTTCAATACCTTTAATTATAAATATTTTGTTGGTTAATTTTGATAAGATTTTTGTTGGGCTTTCTTTATTATTTGTTTTTGCAGCTTGTACTTTCGATCATTCAGTGCGTTGTATTTATTTATTTTTTTGAATAATATTTATATTTCATGCTATTTTTTATTAGGAAAATTATTAAATTAGTCATATGTTTTTATAGTATAATTCTACAATATTAAATAGATAAAATATATATAAATTATGGTATTATTACCAGACACAATTAGTTTATATTCATAAAAAGTTCATTATAACCAAACATGAAAATCTAACTTTCTTAAGATTACTTTCATTAACTTTCTTAAGATTACTTTCAATGGAAATCTATTTAACCTAGAAAAGTGTTTTTATAAAAGGAATATTGAATTCTGATAACCAAACGCTTGGGTAAGACAAAATTTTAAAGGGAATCAGAAATTAGCGAAAATTGCAGATCTGCTCATCTGAATATTGCAAATTAAGCAAAAATACTAACCTCGCTAGATCATACAAATTAGCAAAATATTGAGATTTTTATTCACTAAAATATTAATAAATAAAGCATCGTAAGAATGATATTTATAAAAACTATATAACTAAATTGTACAAATTCAATTCACTTGGATTCTAAAATGTGTTTGATATTTCATATTTTGTACCCCTGAATAAAAAATAGAGGCATCTTTTAATTGACTTTTAATTTTCAACACTAAGTAGAAACTTTAGAATAATAAATTAACTCCATTATGGCTTATTGGCCCAAATCATTCAAATCGAGGCCCATTAATTACTATAATACCCTCAATTTCTAAGCCAAAAATCAACATTTATCCATAGCCAATTAACTTGAAAACTAAAATAAGTTACAAAAGACTGTACAAAAGTGAGACTATAGCCTATAAGTGCTAAGCAGCTCAGCCCTGGAAGTTGTTCCCGCAATCAATGGGTCAATTGATTATAACAAAAAACAACTCACTGGGCCTTTGTAATATGATCAAATAGAAAGGCATGAAGGTACCAATAATTCTAGTAGCCCTATGATTGTTTTAAATCCTCCTCTTCACAGTTATTGCAGGTCGAGGAACTTTCTTATTTTTCATAGAGAATCACTAAAGACGATCTTTTATTCAGAAAATAAGACATCAAAACAGTTCTTTTACAAGATTTGCTCCTTCCCTTACCTGTTTGAGAGTAGCAAGTCAGACTTGTAAAATCGCAATAAGACATCTAAGTTATTTTTACACATTGTAACAAGAATTTTGTACTTTATTATATCAATATAAATTAATGGGTGCAGAATAGTGATATAGCTAGCTAAAGCATATCAATATACGTGGCCATAATGGGTCTAAATCCCTAATTATCAGACATTCATAATCCCTCAATTGATTTGTTGCATTACACATTTTTATATCGATTCTGCTACCATATGTATGGTTACTACTGCAATTCATATGTCCATGGTTGCCATCAGATTTTGGCAATAAAGTTGAATGTTGAAAGAATGAATTGATGTCTAAAGTTTCAAACTGATTATCCACTCTGTACTTTTTACATGGTCCAAATGTTTTTGGTCCCGTTTTGACAACAAAGGTGAAATGATTAAATAAACTCTTTGTAAACTCTTTTATCTCCGTTCAGGTGAGATCAGAAACATGAAAACTTGCATGTCAAAACCCACATGAACTGAGAGAGGGAGAGCAATGCCACCAAGTGCATTGAATAATACTTGAGATCGAAAGATTATTCACTTCTATTATTTCAATTATTAAAAGCCAATTTGGATGTGCAAGATAGCAAGCATGGATTAAGTAACATACCTATAAAGCTTCAGCAAGAACTTCTCTATATGTGTAACGTTTCCTAATTCCAAATGCTAATTGTGTAACCTCCATTAACCAATCTTCAAAACTCAGGCTTCAGGTCTCCCTCCACCCATACAAGGGATTTGTCCTCTCCAAAGACCTGTGGTGTTTTGACAAAAGGTATAAAGGTAAGAAAATCTAATTGTGCAAGAAAAACTGAATTGCCTCAAGTAATTCTCAAAAATTTCAAATGTTTTCTGAAAGACCTATAAGTTTCAAAAATGAAAAATTAAAATCAAAGAAAAAATACATTAAAAACGCTTGTACAGAAAATAGAATTACTCAAGTAATTTTCAAACTAGCTTTGTTTTAGGATTAAATACGTTACCTCTCTCTATAGCCGCTTTTTGCCCAAACGTTTAAACAATTGTTTGGATTGATGTCAATACATATATCTGAGTTTCTCTTGTAATATTATCAATTCAAAAGGATCTTGAGTGCTCTTATTTGATACTATTTTACAGTTTCCAGGATCCTGAAGCAACATTCCCTGCAAATTAGTAATTTTTAAACATCAAAACCACTGCAGATAACAAATAGAAAACATGAGAAATTGAAAAATGGAAAAAAACAACCCATCAACTAACTGTCTTTTAGTTTCAAGAGTAAGACTGATAATACTCTTTGGTGTAGAAATATTGTCAAATGTGAGACAGCTAAGAGAAATTAAATTTCCCTAAACTAAAGCCAAAGCAAGCAGAAAGGTTTGTCCAAAAGGGTCTGAATGATGCAATGGTAGCTAAACAGGGAAATCAATTATGAAGGTAATGCATGCATCTTTTTTTTTTTTTTTTTTTTTTTTTTTTTTTTTTGGCATCTGGGGGGGCGATGGTTAATTTTGGAATTGATTTTACACAATAATTTAGAGGTTGTTTACAGTTTATAATGCAGGATTGGCACTTTGAACAGTATATGCAAATTGTAATTCTAGGTTCCCTCTCACCTTACTCTTTTTTATTTTTTCCATTTTTGCCTCATGACCAAAAGTAAAAAATGGCATTTGGGTAAATTTTCAGTTTTAGGCAATCCTTTTAATTTTAACAATTCTACACTCAACTGTTAGAAGTAGCTTCAGTTTTACCAATCAGTCAAAAAGTGACGATTAGTGAATTTATTGGGATTGAAATTCATGATAAGAAATTTTTAAAGTAGATTCAAAGAAATGCATTTTTCATCAAATTTTTAAAATAAATTCATTCTCTCAATAAAATGCCCAAAATTTATCTCAATCAAAATTTAGGATCCATTCCTATTAGTGTGCATGTTCATTTGAAATCCTCGTGATTTGGATTTTTGTTTTAAGTAAAAAATTTTTTTAAAAAAAAAAATCAGCAATGATGGAAAAAAAAAAAATCAGCAATGATGGAATCCAAATCCACCTTCATTTCAAATTAGTATCCATCGAACCCAAATGGACCCTAAAATATTCTTCAAAATTTCTTGCTTGCTTTTCATATAATTTTCCCACAGCAGTTTCAGCGGGAGAAAAACAATGCAGTTCTGCTACTTTAAGGGAACAAATTAAGCTACGACTCTTCAAATATTAACTATCTTTAAACTCGTTAAAACAGAAAATTTCCTACCATGTCTTAAATTGCTTTATAATTGTTGAAATCATCTGCTCAATAATTTCAGAATACATATTAAAACTGTTGATAATTATTAAAAATAAAATTGCAACGGCAAAATTTAACATTTTCTTTTCCTTTGTAGTGAATAAGTAGATGAAGATAAACTATTAAAATGGCATCAGGGAATCCCATTTTGTTTTCATGTACTACCAAAAAATAACCAAATACCTAAGTGGGAACTATTTCCACATAAAATAATAATTTTGTTCTTTTTATGTTAAATAAGCCAAACCATCCAAAAATAGGATGTGACAGTGTGAGGACCTACCATTCTCTTTTCCTAGCTAGTCTGAAATGATTCAGCCACGTTAGGAAAGTACAAACCTAGCTATCACACATTTCTTTTTTTTTTTTTTTTTCCTTTCCGTTTTTTTTTTTCTCTCTCACACACTACTTAGGTCAGAACTGTCAGTTTTGAGCGAGACTGTAAGAAGCAAATGTTTCAGAACACAGATAAAGAGTAGCTCACAAGCTGAATGAATTATACAACTTTGCCCTTATCAATACATTATTTTGTGGTAAAAAAATTCCTCTTCCACTTTATACTTTCGCGTTGCTTCTCTTTTTTTGTTCATAGTTGTCATTAGGCAAGGTTTAATTTATAGAAAATAAACACAATATAGAACTATTGAATAAGGAAAGTTACCTGTCCCACCGGCCACATCAAGATGTTTCATTCCAGGGAAAGGATTCAGTTTGCAGACTAATCTGAACAATGCTCCATATAACATAAGTCAACGAGAAGACTACCTATAAGAGATATAAACAATCACTAAAAATGCATTCTTAGCATCTAACCTGTCCTTCCACAATCTATGTAATCCACCACTCATCAAATCATTCATAAGATCATAATTTGAGGCAACATTACTAAAGACATTGCTGACCATTTGACTTTTTTCTTCTTCCCTTACTTCTTTAAAACCTGAGAGTGAACCAGTAAAGTATTATTTCTAGAAACCTGTCCACCAGAAACTGTCTTTCTGGAAAACATTAAGTGCAACAAAAATACTCTATCAAGTAGAGGGAGGATAAGATCGATAAGGGTATATTATTTAATTTAATCATGGAAAAAAATAGATAATAGGACTGAAGCACAAATTTCCTTTTTTTTTTTTTTTTTTTTTTTTTTTTTTTTTTTTTTTTTTTTTTTTTTTTTTTTTTTTTTTTTTTTTTTTTTTGAAAAGAACACAAATGATTTTTTGGAAAACATTTAAATGCACAAAAAAAAATGTATCTAGTAGGGGGAGGATCAGAGCAATAAGGGTATATGCTTTGTTTTAAGCATGAAAACAAAATCAGTAACAGGAATGAAGTACGAATTTCAAGTGCATTTGAGATAGAACAAATGTACATATATTGCTTTTTTATATGCATGTAGTTCACTTATTAGCTTCAGCTTCATTTAAACAGTGCTTATTTTCTCACAAGTCTCAACCTGACTTAAAGTTACATTTGCATAACTGAACTCTTCCCACCAGTTTCTAGTATAACACAATGCATCCTCACATTTGTATCTGCCGACAACTACCAGTAATTACTTCCCACCAACCCCCCCCCCCCCCCAACCAACCCCCCCAAAAAAAAAAAAAAAAAAAAAAAAAAAAAGCAAATCCATAACTTTGATATTTCAATAAAAAAAAAAAAAAAAAAAAAAAAAAAGCAATCCATACTTGATATTTCAATATTTTTAAGACATATATTCAACAATGTTGGTCGAATAGAAATTTGTAATGATGCCTACTTTTTATGCTTAAATTGCAAATGAAAATTTCCCAAACGCCTAGAACTCAGTTATTCGAACAATTCTTGCACGAAAGTATCTGAAAAAAAATAAATCTCTCTCGAACTTACCAAAACTTGTAGCATGTGAATGCAGTTGAGAAGAGGAAGAGAACATGGGGAAGAATCTGCTACCAAACTTCCGGGTAGCCAACCTCAGTGCCATCGTCACTACAAGAAGGAATTATATGATCACAGGAGCCAAACAAATTTCAGATTCCTCAAAATTATATTGTCCAATGTCAAAAAACCAAATGCCACAAACAATTATTAAAAGAGATTACTTAATACCCTACAAAATAATCAGAGAAACAAAGGAAACCTTTATTGCCCTTCAAAAAGAAGTTCCAACAGGATTAGTTAGTAGCAAAGTTACAATGAGGCATATTATCAAACACCTTATTACTGCGGCCACAGAAATCTAAAACTAATAAAAATTCAACCCCAACATTCCTAAATTTTGATAACTACAGAACAAGAATTAAATCAACAGCCTTTTGGCAACTAATGTAAAAGGAATATACGAGTCGATAATAACAATGAAAGGAATTAGGCACAGGATTTGTATTTCTACCTTGTTGCTAGGATATAGTGGAGTCCTTTGGAAGAGAGGGAGCGAAGTAGTGATTGTTTAGCAATGATATAAGAGAGACATATCCTTTCCTTGTAGATTAATAGCCATAATTTCGTTTTCTATTGGATCCAAATTAGAATTGGTTGCAGCAGTTTTCGGTGGGTGGGATGATGGCAGCGGAAGCGGGGCTGTGGTTTAAAAAATTGTTGGTTTGGTTAAGTTTGTAAAACTTAAAAAAAACTGAACTTTAGTTTGTTTACGGTTTTAGAGTCAAAACCATCCAAACGAACCGAACCGAACCGAACCGTTACACGAACACCTATATACCAACGGCATTGCCATTTTGGATTAAACTGAAGTTGGAATAACAGATGCAGGAACATTATTTAACTCATATGGGCAAATGGCCTTGCCAAGTAGTGCTACAACTTCTTCTGGCTTCACAGGAATAAAGTGTCGCGATTTTCTACTTTGCCAAGAAGAGGCAGATCTCTCGCTCGCGTAACGCCGCCGCAGCATTTTAAAAATTATTCCAGTGATTTAGAAAATTGTTCAACAGCCTTAATTTTGATGTGGCTTTTGGACAGTAACGAGAAGGAAAATAGATTGAAGGATGATAAAATTCGCTGATTAGAAACTAAAAATAAAGGAAAAAGAAAAAGAAAAACGTAAAATTGACAGAGAATGGAAAAAAATATAGTACCTAACTGGTAGAGCAAAACCTGAATGGAGCAGCTTTCAGAGATTCGCAGAGGCACAGTGTGAAGAGACTGAAACCAAGTTGTCCGGCACCCTCTCTTACAAGTGCGACGGTGATTTGAGCCGCAAAGACGGAAGACCAGCTTAAGGGAAAAAGGCTGCTAGTTGTGTCCGGAGGTTGCAACCCGCCGTTCCTTGGCCGGCATGGAGGAGAGGCTGAGATCGTTCCGAGAAAAGAAGAAGAGAAGAAGAAAGGGAAAGAGAGAGAGAGGATGATCGGGGAGAGAGACGTGCAGCTTGGCCGGCATGGAGGAGAGGCTGAGATCGTTCCGAGAAAAGAAGAAGAGAAGAAGAAAGGGAAAGAGAGAGAGAGGATGATCGGGGAGAGAGACGCGTTCTCCCTACGATTCGGCTCAATAGCCCATTAATCAACTGGTCCCGGTTCGATTAATAGAAGGCTCTAGATTTTAATTGACTTGGTCCGGTTTGAATTGGTTTAGAGTGATTTTAATTGTTTTTTTTTTTATTCTACCATCATTCCATGCAGACGTGGCCACAGATCAGAAACCCCAGTTTGGTTCTAGAACCAACGGTTCTGGTTCTAAAAAATTTAGAACCAAAATCAAACCGAACATTAACGGTTTTTGTTACGGTTTGAAACTGAATGGTTCTGATTTCGATTCTGATTCTTTAATGGTTCTAAAACCGATGGTTCCAGCCGGTTCTCCAACCGATTTTTCTACCAATTCCAACCAGTTCTGGACGGTTCTGAACGATTCCGACCGATTTTGAATGGTTCCAACCGCAACTAAAATCGTCGATTTTGACTGGTTTAGGAAACCATCGGTTCAATATTTCAAAACTGGTGGAACCAAAATCAAACTGATTCGTACCGATTTCGGTTTCGATTCTTACCGGTTCGAATCCGACGGTTCTGATTTTGAAAATTGGATTTTGACCCCCCTAATTCCACGGGTTGGGCTTAAGTTCTCTTTTTAATATTGATGGCTTTTGTTGGATAAATAACATCGTGGATTACATAACAGAGGTAGCCCTCCCTTTGATTCACTAAATTAGTAAAAACAATTGTGATTGAGAGGTCTTGAGACCTCTCACTTTTCACATAAGTGAGAAGACCAACAGGATCACGAATGGAGTTTTTAATAAATTTTTGTAGTGCTAATAATAATATTAAATAATAACTATATATATATATATATAATTAATTAATTAATATATTATATATATATATATATATATAAAATTAAATTGCCAATTATAAGGTCTACTAATTTTTATTGATAAATTCTCCCTGCGTTAGATCAGGCTCGACATTTCAATATTGGCTCAGACCCCAACAAATTAAATTGCCAATTATATGGTCTACTAAAATTTTTATTGATAAAATTCTCTGCGTAGATCAGGCTCGACATTTCAATATTGGCTCAGCCCAACATCCAAGTTATTTCTTTATATATATATATTTCTTTGTAAAGTAAATGATATGTGTATGTGCAACTATGATATGCACTATTTATTATTTCTCGCAGTGATAGAGAATAGAAGAAGCCCTAACTCAAATTTTGACTCGGAGGAGCAGTAGACGAGCCTGGACAATCTAAAGAATTTAAGAATGCAAGGAAAAATTGAATCAGATAAAAGACTCATTTAATAAAGAAATAAAGAGTTAATCTAATAAATTATCTACTAATCTAACTACTATAACTAGACTAGATTCTGCAAAATTTTGGTAACATCTCACCTAACAATTGGACTATCGACCAATTTAAATATTAATAATTCCATTCAATATTAGCTCAATCCAGCCCATCCCTCAGACAATCAATCAATCAAGTTCCCATCTTCCTTTAATCTCAACATCAACATTCAATTAACGCAATCGTATTACATAAACTTAACTTCCATCATTAATTTACAAATTAAATAACTTTCAATTTGTCCCACTAACATCATTAACCATCCTTTAATCATTTACTACAATTCTAGATTAGTCAGTAAGAAACCATGATCCCATTAACTTACAATTTAATGAATGCATCTTCAAGCAACCCAATTCACAACTTAAATATATGCCAACACCAACAAATATAAAAACATCGAATATATACATATCCATTTCATGTTAACTTATTAAAAGAACATAAGATATTTGAAATAGTTGCTGGCCGTAAAAGATATATGTTCCTTAACTTAGCCTCATTTACAATGCACAAATAACCCATATCGAACTTAAATAAAATTCAACTAAAGTTCCAAAAACTTTTTCCTCGATTTGACATCAAATACCATTTCTAGATTTAGTTAAAAAAATAAAAAAATAAACAACCCACAGTCAAAATTGTTTATCTAGCAAGAATAATATTATCGAATAATAACTAACATTAGCTCAAGTATTAGCAACAATAATCTCTGTTATATATAGGCTATGCCTAAATCTAGACTAAACTCATATTGTTTATGCTAAATTCATACATAAGATTAGCTAGCAATTAACTTAAATTGAAGAATCAATTTCTTTCTCAAAATTTAAATACTAGAATCATGGGACTAAGGTAAGTATTTCTGCAATAATTTGAATAATAATTCCAATCCTCCATTTTGATAAAAGGTCTTAAACCAAACTGAGAAAGATTAAAAATTTGCTTACCCAGTAGCAATCCTTAACGGAAATTAAATTTTTTTTCCGGGTAAAAATGACCGAAATTTGCTCTACTGTCCCAAATCCTATTCTGCCGGCGTTAGCTTGGCCGGAGCTGGAGAGGATCGTGGCCGTTGAGGTCGCTAGAGGCGTTAGAAGGTGTACCCCGCCAGCCCTTGACGGGTTTCGCTGGAAAGCTGCAAAGAAGCGACGAGTTGACTGTCCAATGCAACAGATCGCGATATCAGCTCCTCGTATTGTTGCGCCAGTGGAAACAGAAGAGGGAAAGCGAGAAAGGAAGGGATCAGAGCTTTGTCGTCGTCGAGAGAGACTGGAGTCGCCGGAAAGTCGAGTAGAGAGCTGCAACGCGATTTCCCAAACGAAGCGAAGTCGCAGCTCTTCCTACGATAACTGTAGTAGATGCCCGAGCCTGAAATGGCAGAGAGAGGGAGAGAGAGCGGCAACGGCGGCAAGAGGCGATGGGGGAGGGCGCTGGCTTCAGGTGACCGGAAAAACGAAATGGAAGGGGGAGGGGTTGTAGCGCGATGGAGAGAGGAAGGAGAATGGGGATGCGGATTGTTTTGGTATTTTCTTATTTCTAGAATATTCTAATCGGTCTAAAGCTGGTTTGGTTCGATTCAGGATATTTGCTTGGGTTTTCTTTCGGTTTGTGGGCTTTTTAACTGGTTTAATTAACTCTTTAGGTTTGGTTTAAATATATAAAATGTATATTTTCATTTAATTGGTTAAATAAATTCACAAGGTGTTAATTTATTAAATTTTTTAAATGGAATAAGTTCTATAATGTCACTGGCTACGATTAATAATTAAATTTTTAAATGAAAAATTTTTAAAAATAAAATTCCGGATCATTTCAACAAATCTCGAATTACTTCTTAATTTGCTTTCATTTCTCCTTCTTAAAAACTTCTCCTCTTTTAACCATAGGAAATTACATATATATAAATAAAATGCAAAATAACTCAAAATCATTCATGAAATACATGCTAAATATCAAACTCTAACTCAATTTTTACATACTTTGAATTTTATTCTTCTACAGAAATTTTCACAAACTTCAAAACTTCAATATCTCATGATTATGGCCTTAAATCCAAGCTGTAATCCATGAGTATTGCTTTAAGAATGATAAACTTTAGTCTTTAGGATGATTTAAGTGGAGAAGTCAAGTAAAGAAAGAAGAAAAATCAAAGAAAAGAGAGAGAGTTGTTTGGCATGGAGGGAGCTAAGGGAAAGAGGTGATATCTCATCTCCAAAACTAGGGTTCATATTCTTTTAGAAATGAAGGGCCAAGATTAATTGGTTGTTGGATGATTTAAGGGCCAAAATCATCTCTTCTTATTTAACCACTAGACTTTCTAATTCCCTTTAATTATATCTCAAATCAACTTATTATGAATTACCCTATTCCTCATCTACACACATAAAAACAAAAATACTCTTACACACACATATAATTGTAAAATTGCCCCTTACATGCACTATTCATTTTTTCAATAATTCCATCTAAGTCCATACCCTGAATTGACATATGGGTTTTAAACCATCTAAATCAATTTATTATACCACCAAATTAACTCACTCAACAAATAAATAGTATTATTCAAGGGAAATTACCAGTCACTCCCCAAACCATTGTTCATGACCCAGGAATGCCATTATTCATGATCCGGAATTTAGGGCATTACAAATATATATCAGATTCAATATTGATCTTAAGAGGAAATCCATACCTCTAACGCCAAGACTGGTGCTTTGCCCTTGATTTTACCAAGGACTAGAGACAAACAATTAAAAGCTACCTTCAAAACCCTTCGATGGACTCGGACAAAAAATTTGATCGCTTACCATTATTAGCAAAAGGACGGCCAGTTATACAGTAGACACTTTGACAGTTAAATATGATGCATCGGTCCTAAACAGGCAATACTAATAATGATCGAAGTACATGAAGGGATAATAGGGGGCACCATTTAGGAAAAATAATTTGGAAACTACTAGTCAAGTACGGGCATTGTGGGCAAAAAATGGAAGGGGACTACCACATGTACGCCAAGGGATGCCATCCATGTTAAAGGCATGAACCAATTCAAAATGCTCCAGCTATGAAATTGTGATCAATCGTTAAACCTAGGCATACCATCACATACTTTCCATTTAAAATTACTTTATCATCTAATTACATCATCATGCCTTTACTCCATCAAAGTTACGCACAAACTTCATTATCACCTCATCCTAGGTTCGGACATCAAGCAATCAAGGGTTATATTTTAATTTTCAATTAAACAACCCATAACAAATCACTTTTACTATACCATAACAATAAGCAATTTCATAAACCATCAAAATTAAACAAGGAAACATCTAGGGGAGGCCATGGAGGCTTCAACCTCTCATGGTTCTCAATCCTAGTATCATTTGTTTTCAAATTTCTCTTGCACACTAGAAAATTGATCAAAGTCCTTCGTCTTTTATCCGTCCAACCATTTGCCATGAGTGTACACTCATTCTTTGCCCATTCTTCTTCATAACCCTTCAACATTTGTTGCACACCATCAACTTCTTTATTGAGAAGTGGAACTCACACCTCATACATGCTAGGTGGTTTCAACCCAAGACTAAATTGACCAACAGATTCAATCATCTTACAAAAATTAGGGTAAATAATGGCATTGAAAGGTATTGCCGCGTCATACGTCCACCGAGCAATGTCCCTAATAGCTTTTTCACGCAACTCTTTATTACATAACTCATTTCAACATTTTGTCAATTACTTGAAGCAATACGATATAACAAAAGTGATAATAATGCATATTTGAGTAAGACGTAGATTTAAGTTTAAGGTTGTGTTCGGCAATAAATTTTTTAGTAACTTTTTATCAAAACGCTAAATATTACTTTAATAATTTTCAGTAATATAGTGTTTGAATTAGTTTTTAAAGGTTAAGGTAACATTTTATAAAAAATTAACTTATGTAATGTTTTTTGAAAAACTACTTAAGTAGCTAACTAAAACAGCTAAAAGCACACCCCAGATTATACATGTAAATTCCAGAGCTCAGCTCTCCTTTTAATCCAAAAAACAATTAAAAACTATAAAAACATCCGATTTTGCTGAACAACTCTAAAATTTCTGTTAATTTAGTAAAATGTGATTCTACTAAAAGCAAAACACAGGAGCCTGGCCTAGGGTACTAGGGTGGTGTTCCTCAACATCAATTAGCATGCTTCCTTGGCTTTTAGTACTTACAAGTTTCTTAACTGGGAGAGACATTAACCAGACAACATCAATCTACTTGAAATAGACTTTTACTTAACTGATACATTTATTTTTCTTTTCAAATATAAAAGTAAACAAATTGTTTAATTAAGATGTTTTGACTATTTCAAACCATTTAATTTTAATTAATTTAGCCAAATATATATGCATGGTTGACCAGTGAGACAATTCTATTCTATTATTATTAAGATGAAGAATGGAATACAACCTTACATCAATTGTGTGGTTTGTGCTACTAGTCTTCATTGTGCGCTTGGCAATTTGAAAACTACACTCTTATCTCCCAATTCCCATTCCACTTAGGTTCGTGCAGTAAATATTAAGGAGGGATCGAATTGTTGTTGTTCTTGAGCACAAAATATATGTTTATAGTTTCATGGATCTAAAGCTTCTTCACCAGATTGAGACTCTAACAAATCCTAGGGGATTATGCTGCCTTTCTCACCAATCAAATACATGTGTTTTAGCTTGCCCAGGTCTTCGTCGAGGACAGGTTCGAATTGAACACTTTGGGCTGAATGTCATGAAGTTAATTAATGCTCATGATTCTCATCTTGCATGCATCACCTTGACAATGGATGGCCTTCTTCTTGCAACTGCTAGTACAAGGGGCACTTTGATTAGAATTTTCAATACGATGGATGGGTCTGGCTTGCAAGAGGTAGCTTGTTGGACCATTATGTCATGTTTATTATGAATACGGTGGTTATATTAAAAGTTCACCAAGAATTCTCTCCTATTTCTTAATTAGGGTTGAGAATCAATATGTAAAATCATCACGATTCACTAATAACTTATAAGGCATCCCCTACTACATAGTAGGTCCTTGGTTTGCAAGGGGAAGATTGTTATGCTAAGAACAACTAAAACTGATAAATTAAAGATCTTCAGCTTTTCAGTTTATTGATTATTGAACTTAGATCAGAAGCATTGGCATGTCTGGCAGCATAAGAAATGGAGTTGCTGAGATAAAATTTTAGTCAGTTCTCCTATCTGGACTTATGTAAAAATGTTATTCACGAGTGCACAAGGCCTGACAAATATCTGGCTGGACATGATAAGTGGATATTTGATTCACATTTCTCTTTTTTTTGCACAGTGTCTTACTCTACTGTCTAAAACAATTGTATATGATATAGACGACTAAGTCATCTTCTCAAACTGATATCATAAGCTCTTCACCTGACTACTTATTAGCAAAAGTAAGCTGTGTTGCGTAACCATCTGTCGAATGCGTTTAATTAATAGAATAAACAGGTGGTTATTTAAAAGTTCACCAATAGAATTCTCTCCCTATTTCTTAATTAGGGTTTGAGAAAATGCTATATGTAAATTGCAATTCACGATTCACTAATAAACTTATAAAGCAATCCCATACTACATGAAGTAGGTCCTTGGATAATATGCAAAAAGGGAAGAATTGTAATATTGCGTAAGAAGACAACCTAACCAAAAATGAATACAATTAAATAAGTTCTTATCCAGCTTTTTCAGTTTATTGATTATGTGAACTTAGAATTCAGTCAAAGCAATATTTGGCTTGCTCTGCCAAGCAATAAGACAAATATTGGGAAGTTTGCTGAGATAAAATTTTAGTCAGTTCTCTCCTGGTGCTGGACTTATGTAAAAAATGTTATTCCGAATGCACAAAAGGTCTGACAATATCTGGCTGGAGTTATTCACGAGTGCACAAGGCCTGACAAATATCTGGCTGGACATGATAAGTGGATATTTGATTCACATTTCTCTTTTTTTTGCACAGTGTCTTACTCTACTGTCTAAAACAATTGTATATGATATAGACGACTAAGTCATCTTCTCAAACTGATATCATAAGCTCTTCACCTGACTACTTATCGCTGTCAGTCATGGACATCTAAGTAACAAACTTGCATGTATTTTTTCCTGATGGATTTTAGAATAAAAAAAAAAATTGCTTCCTATAGGTGCGAAGAGGAGTTGATCGAGCAGAGATTTATGGCATTGCACTCTCTCAGAATGTTCAGTGGCTGGCTGTGTCAAGTGACAAAGGTACTGTTCATATTTTTAGTCTTAGAGTTCGCATGGCTGGGGAGGATTCTTCCTCTCATCCTATTCAAGGTCCAACACTATTAAACCAGAATTCTTCAACTTCCCTGGATACTCTTATTTCTCCAAGCACTAGTTTTCCCCTGAGATACTCTTATTTTCTCCTAAGTGCATTAGGTTCTAATCCTGTTCCATCCCTTGTCTTTGTTATGAGAGGTAAAGGAAAATGATTTCAATATTAATCAATCCTTTATTTTATTAAGCTTTGGAATCCACACGGGACATGGACATGACAAACTACATGTAATGCCTCTTTGTATCATTGCTTTTATTTTTTTTTTTTGTTATTTTTTCTCCTATATAAACGAGAATTGTAAAAGATGTTACTGACTTTAATTAGCCACTCATTGAGCTGCTAAATGATAAATGTTTGCAATGATGTTTGTATAATGTGATAGGGAAAGCATATGATATTGAATTGATTACTAATGCAGGTAAGAAAATTTTATCAACACTTTTTTTTATTAAGCTTATCACTGGACTTGGAGATGAAATCTGTAATGCCTTTTGCATTCTTTTTTTTTTTTTTTGTATTTTTCTCCTTTAAACAAATGTCAAAAGATGTTTACTGACTTTAATACCTATGAGCTGCATGATAATTTGCAAGGTGTAATGTGATAGGAAAGCATATGATATGTAATTGATACTAATGCAAAATGCCTAGAACATTTGATTTTTAATTCAGTTATACCTGATGATAATTGCTATATGAGGTCCAAAAACTCACGATAACAATCTGAAATATAATATCTTACATGATGGTAATTTTTTTTTTCATTAACATAATGTTCTGTAACACCGGAGCACATAAAACGTTTCCTTCCCAAAGCATGTGTACCCAGGATTTATCCATCTGTCTTTTCTGTTGCTCAAAGTGTAAGTCTCCTTTATTTTCTCTGATCCTTTCTTCTGCCCGCCGCCTCTCCTTTTGAGGCACGGAGAAGAGATGGGAGTCATATTTTACATCTAATATTTCCCTACAAATTTTGGTTCTTTTCTTCAACAAGCCTCATCTTTCTGATACTACTTGCAGAGGTATTACCAAAGTATTTTAGCTCCGAGCGGTCATTTTCTCAGTTCCACTTGCCAGAAGACATCCAATTCATTGCTGCATTTGGATCCCAGAATACTGTTATTATTGTTGGCATGGATGGAAGGTATGGGCTTATTTTGTTCTGTTAATTGCTACAGATTTTCATTTGCAATTGTATTCCTCTGATGCTGGCAATTACATCAGCTTTTTGATAGCTCATTAAATTAAATTTAAAAAAAAAAAAACAGTGGGAAAATGGGTTCCAATCTTGTCCTTGTCACAAAGGTTAACCTCTGAACCCTAGCTTACAGCCTGCGGCGTATCCTAAATTAACTGACTCCCATTTTTTCTCTCTCTTTATTAAAATTTTGAATGTGTGCTTAGTTCAGCATCATGATTACTAAACATTGCCATTGAACATTTTGTTCGAAGTTATTTGTCCCTGCCGACCATGTATTGGGATGTTATTTCTAATAGTTGAGGCCATAGAGATACAATGTGTGTGATATTTGGTTTCAGTACTACGTTCGTCTATGGTAGTTTGGGGTGTAATTATTATCAACAAATTTTTAGTGGTGAAAATAGAGCAGGAATATATTGGTGAACAGTGACAGCAAGAAAAATGTAGTGTTTCCAAACAGTTATTTTGATGGACTGTTTCATTCGTAACAGATTTCTCCTCAATTATCAGTTTTTACAGGTGCAGCTTTGATCCTATTCATGGAGGGGAGATGTTGCAGCAGGAATATGTCCGTTTCCTGAAAACAGCGAGCAGGCCTAGATAAAGCTACCATTTTTCATGCCCACAACATATTATTTATCGTCCTGCACGTGTAAATATATGGATCAATGTAAATAGTGTCGTATGAAACATTACATTTTTGTCATTTTTACTGTATAGCATAAAAGCAATGCTGTTCCATTAGGTTGCTTTTTGGTGGCAATAAATTGTGCGTCAATTGGCAAAATATTACTGTGGATGGGTACTTTCCTCTGAAGTCCATTATTTACTGAAATTTTTTGGTGTAAATTTCAACAGACTATTTGTTTCAAATAAACAAATGCATTACCTTTTACAGCTCTAGTTTTAACAGTTTAAGGAAAATAGGGCTTTAGGATAATCTGAAAAAATTGCAACACTGAAGCAGTGAAGCAACCTAAAACTAACACTAAAACTAAAAGAAGATGACATAGATTAGAGCATACCGATTCAGAAATCTAATGTGTGATTCCAGGGGAGAAAAAGCTTTCCCAATAAATCCCAGTTTCAAAGGCACGAAGAGGAAGTGGACCTGCCTAAACCTTTTCTTTTTCATCTCATAAAAGAGCAGAATGTTAGAAATGGAGCTGAAAACAATTTCACCATTGTTAAAGGCACTTGATTTCTCCAACAAGTCTGCGATCTATTCCTGTAAGATTTATTAAGCCTCTTTTCTCCCACAGGCACTTTTGGTGATCCCTCAGCATCCATACATTATATGAGATGCCGAAATCTCAACCATGCACAACATCTCGCCGAGATCCGCCAATTATATGAGATGCCGAAATCTCAACCATGCACAACATCTCGCCGAGATCCGCCAGCTGCGTCGAATTTTGTACAATGTATCTCCAATCAGCTGGATGAGTAATGGTAAAGAATTTCTCCTCTCTAACGTTGAAAGAGACAACATAATCGTTGCTCCTCCTTAGCACTCGATGATGATAACGATTGATCTTCCAATTGATGATTTCCTTGATAAAAACCGGATAACTGAACTGCTCGACAAAATATGGTCAGCCTTCTTTCAGTACTCTCCAACCGTTATCAACTCCTTCAAATCCAATGGTAAAAATAGAGCATTCTATCTTATGAGCAATGGAGGGCTGAATTACTCGATGAACTAACTGTACCACTTTGTATCCCTTAACTGACCCCGCATACCCGAACCCAAATCCTGATATTGGTGTGCGCTGCTGGTAAGGATATCTAGGTAATGGGGCGAGTTGGCGGGTGGCAGGGTTACATATAAGTAAATGCGGGTATTTGTAGCGAAACAAACCAATTTTCCTCTTTCTCATAACCTGAACCGCCGGTTCTTCAACTATGATGACATTTAGTTACGGTTGTAGACTGGTAGGTTTGGTATGTTCAGTCATTGTTAATCCCAATTACCCTTTAAAAAAAATTGGCATATTTCAAATTCTCCGATGTCCCGCCAGAATATATGGGGCAGTATTGGTTTTGTGCTTCTCTTTCAACTTTCAACCGCAATTATTGGGTTCAAGAAATTTACCAAAAAAACCCCTTGATCAACAAATTTAATCAATCAACCAAACGACAAACCTCCAGGGATTTAAAACAAAGGAAAACAGAGAAATGACTTGTCGTATATAGGTCCACCACCACAACCACCACCGGCCCTACCGTCCCTTGGATTCTGTTTGACAAAGATTGCTCAATTTGAAAATTGAAACGGAGGGTGTTTTAGTAAATTTAATCTAATTTTAGAAATGCAAAGGCGGCAAATTTGGTTTCTCTGCCCATCAAAAGAAGGAGATTGGCTAGCGTTTCATTCTTGTTCCCTCTCTCGCACTTTTCTCATTGTCTCTACTCTCTCTTTAGTTTAATCTAATTGAAGTCTTCTATTTACTATTTGGAGTTGGATTTCAGTCTATCTGCAATCTATTTTCACCTGCTCTGCCCACTCAGGTCGGTCACATTCTTCTTTTAAATGTTATTTATGGATCTGTTTTAACAATTTCCCAACTTTTGCTGAGATGATATGATAAAACGTTTGAATTTATTGCTTAATCCATCATTGTTTTGCTTCACTGCTGTGTTTTCATTCCTTTTTATTTTTGAGTCTGTTTGTGGATATTCCTGTTAGCAATTTGGCAGTTTTACCGGATCTATTCTCAATTGGGAGGCTTAACCCCAGATCCTTGTTGTACAATTTTAATTGTTCACTTTCCCGTTTAAAATCAACTAAAACTTACGTAAAGGGAATTCAATTTGGCTATGCGCATTTCTCATTAGCTAAAACCTAAGAGCTATTGGTTTTAGGTTCATTGGTTGATTGCAAATGTTCTTTCTAAACTGCATGAAGTAGCAAGTTGGAATCTTTCTGCTTTAGTCCATATCTAAACGTTAATTCTTCTTATTACCTCTTGTTGTTGATCTGATCTGTGTATACTTCTAAAGTTCAGCCTTTTGTTACCCTCAGTAGTTTTACGAAACTAGTTGAGGATAATCTTATCTCAGTCCTTCACTGCTTATCTATATTTATGATTTTATTTAATTGCTTCAGATCCTTTGCCCTTCACTATTGTTTGGTTTCCAAGGTAACCAGCAGCATTCTGTTGCAGTACTCTGGACCTGATTAGTTACTATGAATTGAGTCTACTAAAAAAGCTCATAATCTGTTTATTATGATGCTATGTCGGATATTTCTTTGATCTTTCTTTGCTAGTAAAAAGATAATCACTTTATGTTATATTTTGGTGTGGATTTAATGATAAAAAAGCTATTGATTGCAGAGATGGATCAAGGTGCCAACCTAGTGCTTAAAATGATCGAACAAGAAGGTGCATCTCTAGCCAAGAAAGCAGAAATGTGTAAACAGGCTAGGCCAGAATTGATTTCTGAGATTGAGGAATTCTACTCTATGTATAGGTCATTAGCCGAGCGCTATGATCATTTGAATGCAGAATTATACAAGAGTATGCCGTCAGAGTTCCAAATGGAAGGTGCAGGCAGTGCCCCTGACACTCCGACGCTGACTCCTGATCAAAAGTTGGTTTCGAACAAGACTGGTCATCGAGTTTTATCTGTGAGCTCCGGTGGTGCTAGGTCTGATATTTCATTGAAGGATGGCTCTGATTCGTAATCATCATCAGACTCTGAGTTGGAATCTTTCAACTCCTCCGATGATGCCTATTATAGCCTGCCAATGAACACTAATCGCAAAAGCCTGCACCAGAAGATTATTGAGTTTGGTACTACTCTTCCTAGCATGGAAGAGAAGCTCGAGATGGATGTGGAAGAAGATGGAGATGGTGTGTTTAATGTGGATGAAAATGAAAACTATAAGGAAATGCTCAGTAAGATTATTAGGTATGAGGAAGAGCTAAAAGTTTCAAAGCTAAAATTGCAGCTATCAGAAGAGGAAGTTACCAGGTTGAAAAGTGAGCTTGCAGAGAGCGAATGTTTTATGGAACTTGCTGAAAATTTGCAGGCTCAGCTTGAATCAGCAAATGGAGATATCAAAATGAGGGAGGCTGATCTTGAAGTAGAGAGAACAAGAGTAATAGAGCTGCAAAAACAACTAGCTGATGATGTAAATGAATTGCAAGCTCAGCTAAAATTGGTTCAAGAAGAAAAAGCCATGTTGAAGGCAAATCTTGATTCAGAGAGTCAGCAGGTTTTAGAGTTGCAGGGATAATTGTAAAGTGCAATAATGATTTATCTGATCGTGATGATGAAGTCAAAGCATTAAAACTTGCATTCCTTAATGCTGAGGAAACTTTCTTAGTTGAAAAAGCTCACCTGCAATCTAATATATCTAGTTTGTCAGAGAAAGAGATTTTGTTGGAGGCAAGGCTCAGAGAACAGAAATTGTTAGGTCAATCCATTGAGGATAAGTTATGTCAATGCCAAACTGAGAAAATGGAATTGCAATGTTCACACAACACCCAAATTCTACGGTTGCAAGCAGAAATCAGTCAATTGAAGTTTGAACTTACTGAGAGATGTGGACAAGTGGAAATTCTGAATAAAAACCTCGACAGCCTAAAATTCAAGTGTGACATGCTTATGGCAGAGAAAGATGAGATGAATGCTAAGGTAAAAACA
The DNA here is from genome assembly GCF_014843425.1 of Jatropha curcas. The sequence goes on from NW_023590566.1 coordinate 1,332,995, forward strand.
CTAGTTGCAGACTTGAGTTCACGAGACATTCAAATTGGTCAAATGGAGGAGCATCTCCGGAGCAAGCATATGGAAAATGTGGAACTGATTGCAGGGTCTGAAAGTGTGCAAAAGCAAGTACATGAATTAAGATTGAGAGTAGTGGAGTTGGAGAAGGAGGTGGACAGGCAAAGAGGTGAGCTTTCTGCTGGGGCTGAGGAAAAAAGGGAAGCAATAAGGCAGCTTTGTAGGTCATTGGATCATTATAGGAATGGATATAAAGAGCTTTATCAAGTATTTGTTCAACACAAGCGGCATAAAGTTATGGCTTCCTGAAGTCTCATGTTTGTATCAATGGACTAGTAAGGTTTCTTTGGCTCATTTAAATGTTTTCCATTATGTTTTGTTTGTCTATGAAAACAATTGTTTGCTAGTGAAACTTCGTTTCTCGCTGGAAAGTTTATCAAAGGATAGTATATTAATTAGTTCATGATAAAATTTTGCTCAGACGATGATAGAATAGTTACAAGTATTGAAATTCCTATTATGCACTATATTTTGAATAGCTATATTAGTATTGAGTAGCTTTCCATTTGATTGTATGATATGATGACCCACTAGCAGTTAGGTCCAGGATACTCTGAATGATTCTCATATTATGCACTATATATTTGAATAGCTATATTAGTATTGAGTAGCTTTCCATTGATTGTATTGATATGATGGACCCACTAGCAGTTAGGTCCAAGGATCCTTCGAATTCAGAGGCTAGTATATTAATTAGTTCATGATAAAATTTTGCTCAGACGATGATAGAATAGTTACAAGTATTGAAATTCCTATTATGCACTATATTTTGAATAGCTATATTAGTATTGAGTAGCTTTCCATTTGATTGTATGATATGATGACCCACTAGCAGTTAGGTCCAGGATCCTTCGAATTCAGAGGCAGAGATTTGAGCTTCTGGTTACTTTTTACTGTACATTATAAGCATTTGTTTCCATCACCCATAAATTATAGCATCATGATTGGTATGAATATTTGTCTTGTTTAATTGTTAATCTAATAATAAAATGTGTATGACTATGAATCTTACATATGGAGAGTTGAAAAATAGCTAAATCCCATAAATAATGCCTATGCTGGAAGCAAATGCTAAGAAAGGGTTATAGTGAGATCCCACATCGCACCAAGCGGTCCTAAAATTCAAAATTAAAGGTTGGGTTTAGTTGCGGCTGAGTGCAAGCCTAACCCTTGACTTTCCGCAGTTGACTGACTCTTGATGCCCTCAAAAGCAGAACTTTTAATTTTTTTTTTTAATTGAATTGTCTTTTTTAGAAGCATCTTCTAATATATATTTTTTTTTCATTTTAAGATCTATTTATTTAATATATTTATTTTATAAATTAAAACCTATATGAATTCAAAGCAGAAAAACTCTTCTGAAATCATCAATTAAAACTAGCAATGTTTCTTTCTTTCATCAATTAACTAGTGGGTCAGGGGCATCCATTAGCATATTCCATTTAGTTCATATAAGAAAGTTCAAAATTTAAAGGAATTTGTTAATGTGTTCCTGTAGGGGCACTTGTTAACCATAATTATAATTAAATTGCAAAGGTCAACAGAAATTTTGTTTGATTTTGAAGCATGTGAATTTTATTTTTAATTACTAATATAAGGTAATTTTTCATTTTTTTAATGTTTCTATGTTATTTTAATAAATAATAGTTTTTAAAAATATTTTCATTTTCTTTCGCTAAAACACATAAAATGTGTTCATTTTATCCACAAACGTACCAAATTTTGCACTAACATAATGTAAAAGTAACTCGTTGGTCAAAGAACTATTTAAATTTCTTAGAACTCAGTGTAATTCGTCAAAAGCATTTAATTTGTCCAACAATTCAAGAGATACAGATTTTATCGAAACTGCTGATGGTCAAAAATGAAATGAACTTAATTTTTAGTTAAAATATAAAGTAGCTTCAGATCGAAAATGTGGAACTATCTGACGTTGCACATTAGAATTCATTAGAGCTGATCAATACATTTCTTTTTAAATATTCCTCTCTTTTTAAAATCATGCTTTTGTATAAAATCGCAGAGATTTCAATCTTCATACCCACCTCTAAAACCACCTCTAAGAGGCAATTATATATTATTAACATTAAATGGATCAATTTCATTCAGCTCAAATCGGAACATTAGCAGCATTTACCATTTAGTCCCAAGAAAAGGCTTATCGGTCTCAACACTCAACTCTTTCAGGTCAACCATGTGAAGACAAGAAAAACAATGAGGTCATCAACGTGATGCCAAGTGGAGAAATGGCAGTGGTTGAGATTAATCATCCAATAGGAAAATGCCACATAATATTAGTAGGCCATCCCCATCGACATTTTTACTCAAAACAAAACTTTGCTCTAATGGATGTGACACGTCGCCGTGTTCTCCAAAAATTGAAAATTAAAAAATTGGGGAAGTTGCTTTGAGCTTTACAGCTTATTTTATACACACAGGACACGATTGCCTGGACAACAAATTGACACGTGGCGAGTAACAGTTGGGCTGTGAACCCAATTTAGTCAAACCGACGACATTTCTTCTAAATTCCATCTCAGTTGACTTGAACACAATATGATCATAAGATTTAAGAACTTGTTTTTTCTTTATTTTTTATTTTATTTTATTTTATTTTTTTGGAAACACAATATGCAGATTTAAAAACTTGTTGAAGGGACATGATTTCCTTTTGTTACACTAATTATTAAGAAAAATGACAGATAACTACTGGTAAATTGAAACAGAGGTATTAATTCAGTGTTTAAAATTTTGAAATTCAATATTCAAAACTCACAAAGATTAAAGAGTTTTAACTTTTAAGATATGTTTTTAGTCTTATATTGTTAGAAAAAAACAATAAAGATTCATTATCAAAATAAAAAAAAGAAATGCAAGCATCAAAATAACGGTCGTGCCCGTGAAAGAAAGCCACGTAGGATAATACGTAAACTGTAAGCAGAGAAGTGGGAAGGAGCTTTAAATAGAAGTCGGCGTCCACTTGAATGCTCTTAATTCCAATGTCTCTGCCGCTAATCAATAACTTGTCTTTGCCCCGAACTGCCCAACATAATAGTAAGATCTCATCTCCTCTGTGTGTCCATAACTGGCACTGGGTTTTTCTTCTTTTGGCTTTTCATGGTCTATGGTTGACTGGAATTTCTTCTTTATTTTTTTTCCCAAGAAAGAGCCTTCTCATACACGAAAAGAAACACGACTCTTATATATATATCTTTGCCCCGAACTTCCCAAGAAAATAGTATGATCATCATCTCCTCTGTGTGTCCATAAATGGCCACTGGTTTTCTCTTCTTTTGGCTTTTCATTGGTCGTATGTGTTTGACTTGGAAATATCTATCTTTATTTTTTTTCCCAAACGAATAAGAGCCCGTTTTATACACGAATATAAGATAATTCTACGACTTCCGTTATTTAATATATATAATTGATACCTATTAACTAATTATTATTATTAATAGATCTTTATAGGTCTCTAACAGAGTTTAAAGTCTAAAGCTGATAATCATGGTTCTTGGTTTCCATATTTGTCTTCTCGTTTGATTAGTAAGAAGATTCGACCAAAGGAGAATGTAATAAAGAAAATTATGAGGAAAAAAACAAAAACCAAAAGAGAGAAGGTCATGAAGTGAACTTTTGCTCGGTCACGAACAAATTTCATTTCTTCCAAATTAATCTCTCTCTTTCTACCTTCAGGATTCGCTGCTATTTCTCATCCCCCCCCCTCTATCGTTTCTTTTAACATTTTCTCACAAAATCTCTTCTGTTTCTATATATATAGTCTTTGGTCTCTAACTTGAGTTAAAGTTAAAGCAGAAATATGGTTTGGTTTCCATATTTGTCTCTGTGATAGAAGAAGATCGACCAAAGAGAAAATAAAGAAAATTATTGAGGAAAAAACAAAAACAAAAAGAGAGAAGGTCATGAGTGAACTTTGCGGTCACGAAAAGAATTTTCATTTCTTCAAATTAATCTCTCTCTTTCTACCTCAGGTTCGCTGCTATTTCTCATCCCCCCCCCCTCTTTCTTTCTTTTACATTTTCAAAAATTCTTCAGTTTCTGCATTATATATCTGTCCTTATAGCTAGAAATATAGCTCAGGTTTCTTCAAAATCTTGAATTCTCTGGATTCTGTAGTCTTAGACTAAAAAGGGTATGTGGATCTTTATATGCTGATAGATCTAATTAAGCTGCTTCTCATTCTTTGTATTTCTCAATTTCATTCACAAAATTTTTAGCTTTTTTTTTATTTTTTATTTTATGTTTCTGTTCTTTTATGTTAATAGAAAAAAAAAAAACATGTTATGCTTGTTTTTTGTCGCTTTGTTGCTCATGTATGTGTGTGTATATATATACCATTCACCCCAATGTGTGGATCTATACGGCCTAAAGTTTTATCAACTTAGGTAAGTTCTTGTACTCTTTTGCCTTATTTTAGCACTGTCTTTATATCAGTCTGCTTAACGTTGACGGTTAACTGCAGCAACTTCTTCTTGTTTGTTTTCTTTCTTTTTCTTTTTCTTTTTTTTTTTTATTGTGTTTTTAATTTGCCCCTTCTTGTTTTTGAAAATTGAATCATCCTAACTTTATTCCACAGATCTTATCTCTTCCTAAAAGTATGAATTTCATTGATTTGCTTTTACCTGCAATACTTATATGCTTTAATTTTAAAAGTCTTCATCAGTTTATTTCTATTTAGATTCATGATTCATATCGCCAAGAATATTTAATATTCTACTGACCTGGTCTCTAATTTCCCTCACACATTGTTCTGCTCTCAAAAAGCTTCAACAGACAACCAATATATTCAGCCAAATGGTATTAGTTCTCACTTTTCTGCTTCTTCATGGAAAAACATGCCGGACTAGGTTTGGTTCACTGGTTCTGAAGGTGACTTGTTCTAATAGGATGTCATTTTATCATTTGCTCCGGTTGAGTAGGTGAGCAATATCCAATAAGAAATGGTAGCAGCCTTAACTGCTTCATCTATCATTTTTCATTGGAGTGTGGCATCTTGGATTGCTCAAGAATAACATAAAATGACTTCGAAGAAAATATTATAAATATAAGTACTTAGATAGAAGTTAATGTCCCTGAAATTAGTGAAACTTCCCAACTTAGCACTCTTCAAAGATCACTAAAGGTGTGCCTACATTCTAAAATGTAGGTTCTCTTAATGTTAAACCACTTCTAGAACTTAATTTTTTCACTATGCTCCCACAATTTTGCATTCTTGGTGGTTCTCTTACATTATATTTGTCTAATACGTGCCTATGTATTTACCCATTGCAGACGGTCAAGCCTCACAGTCTTAAAATAAGGTCTCAATTCATGGTTGAATCTCCTATTTGGTAATTAGCCATATCAGAAGTAGAGACAAAAGACAAATTAGACTGTTTACAATTGTAAACTTGGAGGAAGATGATCAGTGGAATGAGTGCAAAGATTCGGTTAGTTAGATGTCCTCGATGTCGGCAGATCCTTCCAGAGTTGCCGGATATTCCTGTCTATGAATGTGGTGGCTGTGGCACACGTCTCCAAGGTAAGAATCTTATGAATTCAAGCTATTAGTTACGAATGCTAAGAAACAAGAATGGTCTATCATTTTAATGATTCATTCGGGAAGCCAAGACCAGTTTAAGAGGTATTTATCTTAGGGATTCTACAATTGAAGATGGGTCTTTTTAATGATAGGTCTCTTGTGAACTCTTTCTACTAAATTCTTTACTGTGATAGAGTTAAAAAAAATGTGATCACTCTCCTGGAATTGGTTAAATTTGGAAAATTGGTGCTTTGAATAATGGTCAACTCCTTGTTGTCTAGATCCTTACCTATATAATAGACTATCCTTGAATCTACATAATCATGGTTCAATGCCACTATTTTTCCTGTCATGGACTCTCTGTCCTCCCCTCTTTGCACTTGTTTTATTGAAATTACTATTAGTATTAACCCTTGTAGTCTGAAGTTTTTAATCAGTTTTAGTTAAATCCTCTGTCCTCATGCAGCAAAAATTCGAAAGGAAAATGCCAAAAGCACATCTAACCTACCTGAAACAGATGCTGAAGAGACGAATAAATTTGATCATGTTTCTGAAGGTAATGAATCTAGCAGCTCAAGTCATGAAGCAATTCTTCCTTCTGTAGGCGAATTCTCTTTGGACCAAAACAATGGGAGGAATCAAGTTGAATCCAGTGATTTCAATGGTGACAACCTCACAGGTGTAAACTTACCACACGAAGATGAAAAAAAAGCAAGCGATCAAAATAGATTAGAGGATTTTGATAATGGACATCTTGAAGATTTAAAGTTACCAAATGAGGACCAAAATGATGCGGTGACAAAAATAAATCTGGGGTTTGTGACAATGAGAAATTCAAGGTTGTAAACTTATCAAATGAGGACTACAACAACTGTGATCATCAAAATGAATCTTTAGCTTGCAATATTGAGCAGCACGGAATTTCCAGCAGAGACTGTTCATCAAATGAACTTACTCATTTTGAGAATGGAAACCCGTCCCAGTTCCCATGATCCAGAGCAAGCTCATCATCGTCTGCAAAGGCAACAGCAGAGGGAGAAGCAGAAGCACGGAATTGTGATATTATTTTTTGTTGCTTGGATTGGCTAAACGGACATATTTCTAACCGGGGTCTTTTCTAACATCACTATCACTCACAGAGGCACTAGAAGACTCCGTAAACAAAGACCTGTAAATAATTAAAACACAATTCAGCTTCATGAATTATATGTAATATAATATTCACAATCAAACAATTACATATTTGGTTTATTGTAGCACTTTAAAAATTTTAAGTATAAATGTATAATAAATTTTAAAATAATTTAAAACATGCAATATATATATATATATATATTTTTTTAAGTATAAATGTTATAATAAATTTTTAAAAATAATTTTAAACATGCAATTATATATATACTATATATATTTTGTGTGTGTGTGGTCCCTGTGTTGTGGGGGGTGGGATAATAGATTATTTTTTTCAAAAATATTAATAAGCTTTATAGTGATAATAATGTAGATGACTTTAATAGTTATTCTCAAATACTATGTGGTTATACCAATTAAATGACTTCTTTAAAATCTCTAATAAAATTGATAATAAATATAAGTTATCAATATAAATTCTAATTCTATTTCAAATACGCCTGTGTGTTATCACTAAGTTTATGTTTCAAATTTAAATATATAAATGTTTAAGTTTGTTGAATAACTGGGACACAGGGGACGGCAACAAAGAAGTATAGCAACAAAAAAAAACCAGCAGCAATTAAAACATAATAACAAGGGACGCAGCAAGAAGTTTTTTATAAAAACAAAAAACCAGCAGCAATAAACACATAAAGAAGGAAAATTTCTACGGAGACAGCGCCAAGCACATTCACCGGATCATAAAGAGACAGGGTGCGGAGGTTTCCTCCAACCCGCGTTGCCCGCCCTAAGACGGCAGCAGATGAATGGCGTCACTGCAAAAAACAAATAAATTCTACCACATACTAAATTAACTCACAAACACATCCTAAAGCATTAAACCAACAAGAATGAAACAAGAAAACTTAACCATTCATTTCAAAAGCGCCACAACTCAAAAGAAGAAAAACCCTCACAATCAACAATACCATGCAACTCCCAAGATACACAAATCCACCAAAAACTCAATAACAAGCATCAATATTAAAATCCCAAGTCACAAAAAATATAACTCACAAAATCAAAGTAACAAAATAAATACAACGCGAAAGGAATTAACACAAGCTAAATAACTCTAACTCTATCCCACTCCAGGAAGCCCCACAACCGTAAAAAACCTCCAAACTTATTAACAAAATCAACCAATCCCCGAACCCCCCAAGATTGTAAAAGACCAAATAGCTTTAAAAATCACAGCTAAACAAATACGCAATACAACTCCCAGTTACATCGCCACTTCAAAAAATACCTAAAAAGTCATTAAATACCCCACCAATAATACCATTAAGTGCACGCTCACAAAAACAAATACGCGACACACAAACACCTGCATCAATCATAAATCCAGTCCAACGAAACCTAAACAAACTTAACACAAGCTTGCACAACCAGCCAAACGAACACTCACGTAGATATAAACGATTCATCATACACCACACAACGATCCCCGAGCCATCATAGCAACAACAAATCACAATCAACGACACTCATTAAAACAAACAAATGAAAACCATCAATCACATACACAACAAATCCACTCAGGAAATCTAAAATACCAACAACTCTAATCCATATCAACAAAGAACAAAACAAAACGAAATCGAGCACATACATTAAAAGATTACATCAAGAACAGAAACAAAACCAACACACATATTAAGTAAGGAATCAAATATCAACCAAATCAACACAAGTCCAATGTGTGTGTGTGTCTGTGTGTGTGTGTATTAATAAGTTTTTTCAAATATTAATAAGTTATATGTATATGTATATTAATAAGTTATTTCAAATATATGTGTATACAAATTATATTCTTTAAATCCTAATAAAATATATAAATATAAGTTATATATAAATTCTATTCTATTTCAAATACCTGTGTGTATATATAAGTTATTTCAAATTAAATATATAAATGTAAAGTTGTAAGAATAACTGGGACACAGGGACGCAACAAAGAAGTATACAACAAAAAAACAGCAGCAATTAAACATAATAACAGGGACGCAGCAAGGAAGTTTATAAAAACAAAAACTCAGCAGCAATAAAACACATAAAAGAGGAAAATTTCAGCAAGTAGCAACAATGAAGCAATGAACTGTAAATGAAAAAAAAATATATGGGCAGCATAACGACTTGTAAATCAAGCTTTTGGATTTCAAACAATAGGTAGAAGATGAGAGTGGAGATACCCACAAAGAAAGAGAGAAAAAAACCCTAAAAATTTAGGGAAAAATTCAAAAATCCTACCTTTTTTTGGCTGAGATTGAAGAATTATTGCTTGATAAAACACCCATAAAGAGATGAGAAAAGCTTTTCTTGGTATAAAATCTTGCCGTCGGCACCGATTAAGCTGAGATCCTCCACTCACAGGCATGCAGCACGTGAGTTTGGGTCGATTTTTTTCTGGCTCCTAAAATCTCCTAAGCTCGCCTTTATTGCGCCTGGGTTCAGGTGCGCATCTCTGCCCTGAAGCGAGCACCTAGTGTAGGTCGCATGCCTTTCTACTCTAAATCCCTAAGGCTGTCGCCTTGAGTCAGGCATGCCTCGGGCGCGCTTTTCACAACTGTAATAGAATTAGTGAGATTTAATAATAATTAGTGATTATTTAAATAAAATTATATTTATACTGTATATAAAAGTGAGAACAGAGGATAATGTGATTACTTATAATATCCTTAATAAAATTTTAAATCTTCTAAAATAATCTCATTAATGACTAATTAATTTTATTTTAAATATTATGCTTAATAGATAATTACGTTACGATAATACCCTTAATAAAATTTAAAATATTATAAAATAACCTTATTAACAACCAATTAAATTTTAGTTTAAATGTTATACTTAATGGATAATTAACATTAACTATATATTAATAAATATATTTTATTTTTAATTATTTTAATGTTATATAATAAGGCTATAGATGAAAATTTAATATTCTTTTATTTACCATATATGTTTTTACTTTATACAATTGTAATACCTTGAATTTTTATTTTCAAAACTTTTAAATTTTTATTAAATCAGATCGTGTAGGCTGCAAGTATAAAACAGTCTCAATTCAAATCCAAATTGTGAGTTGGGCCTGTTGACGCGTGTTTTTTATGCCCCGTCTGATCCGATAAGGACACAAAAATGAATGGGTTAATGCTATCTAGAAGTCTTTTAATCCAAAGATTAAGAAAAAAAAAAATGAGTGCTACAGTAGCCGCGTGCTACAGTATCTGCGTGCTACAGTATCCTGACCTAGCTCTATAAATTTATCTCTTTCTCACAACTTCACAACTTCTCACAACTTCACAACTCCACAAACGGCAAAAATCCTAAAAAAAATATACTGTGCTGCCACATTTTCTCACCAAAAAATTCTTATGAGTTGATTTGAAGAGAAATTGGCATTAGATATCAATTTTAGGTGAATTCTGCGTGCTAACAGGTATCACTGACCTAAGCTCTATAAAATTTAATCTCTTTCTCGAGCAACTTCCACAACTTCTACACAACTTTCCACAACTCCACAAACGGCAAAATCTAAAAAAATATACTGTTGCCTGCCACAATTATTCTCAACCAAAAAAAATTCCTTAAGTCGAGTTTTTTGATTTTTTGAAAGAGAATTTGGCATTAGATATCAATTTTTAGGTGAAGATCACAACATAAAGAGAAGAAAAAATCAAAAAAGAAAGTAAAAAGGAACACTTTCAAATCCTTGGAAACAAAGCTTTTCGTGGAGATTTGATCCATTTATAATTCTCAATCTGAGGATTAGGTATTTTCTTTAACATTTTTTGGGTTAGGGTAGCTTGTTTTTTAACAGTATTTTTTTTGTTTTGTTTTTTTGCTATTTTTTTGTGTTTTAGTAATTTAAAGCTTCATAATTTGGGCCATTTTATATGTCTTTAAATCAACATTTTAAAAAACAAAAAATGGATGTTTAAATCACATTTAAACAAAAAATGATGTAAAAAATCACTTAAAAATGAATTCTGGGTAAAAATCACGCAGCTGTTCATCGATGAACAGTAACTGTTTGTCAATGAACAGTTACTGTTCATCTAGATTTTTCCAAAAATAATAAAAAATATATAACTTTTGTTGTTGATCGATGAACAGTAACTGTTTATTCAATGAACAGTAACTGTTCATCCAGATTTTTCCGGAAATAATAAAAAAATATATAAATTTTGTACAAAAATAAAACATAATTTTTTCAATAAATCTGAGAATGCCCAAATATAAACAGATCATAGTTTAATTAAACTTAAAATACAAAAATGTAATTTTATGTGTTTATTTATATGAATTTTATAATTTATATTCAAATAAAAAAAATGAAATTTATTCAAATAAAAAAATGTAAATTAAATTTGAAAAATGAAATTAAATTTGTAGATTTATTAACAATTTGCATATTCAGACAAAAAAATAATAATTAAATGTTTAGGAGTAAATTTGTTGATTTATTGATATTTAAGATTAATTTGCATATTCATTAATAATATTTTTGGTATTAAATAATAATTATGCATGATTTTATTTTTATTGGTTTATGGATTTAGTTCTGAATCAATTTATAAATTTTTGGATCCGGTATGTTATCCGTCTTGAACCATAAGGCAAGAGCGGGTCATTTATTTATTTCATTTAATATTTTTGACTCGGTTTGTCGCCCGCCTTGAACCATAAGGCAAGAGCGGGGGAAACATAAGTGCAAGAGCGGGTTGTTCTTTTTAAGTTATTTTGGTTTTTTAATTGCTGTGGTTTTAATTGCTTTTGCAAATTTGAATGGTTTGTTGTTTGTTGAATAATTTAGATTTGATTTTGGGGAACGATTAAATAATTTTTTCCATATAAGGGAACTCGATTTCACACTTGGGTTTAGGTTTTTCCATATAAGAACTCGATTCACTTGGGTTAGGTTTAAATAAATAATTTGGCTTTTCTAATTAAAATAAATTAGAAATCATAGGTTAATAGAGACCGGTTTTCCAAGCGTCGGCTTCCAACGGGCCGACGTACCCAATTCTCTTATCTAGAATCGCATTGGTGCGCTTGACCAGTCTTTTAATAATTTGGCCTTAAAACAAAATTGGGTTTAAAATTAAGTCATTTTTATAAAAACGGTCCCATTGCCTAAATAATGGGTGGCGACTCAAAATTGTTTATAAGACCGATTTATCGGCACCGCATTAAAATAATAATATTTTATCAAAAATCACAAAAAGAATGTTTTCGGGTCCTCTGAGGGGATTTTCGATGAAAACAGATTGGTGACTCTGCTGGGGATTTAGCCTGCTAATCTCCGGTTATTTTTTTAATAATTAGTCGGCTATAATTAGGAATTAACTCTAAAAACCTATGTCTTCTAAAAAGTGTAAATTGGTTAGAAAGCCGTCGGAAAATTCTTTAATCGTCCTTGTTTGTTTATTTAATTCTTTAATCGTCCTTGTTTGTTTATTTGCTTTTCCTTTATTTTTTATTTTCTAAGCTTTCATCACACTACATTTTCCTTTCCTTCCTCACACACTTTCTACGCAAAATTACCCTCCGAGTATTGGTTGTTTAACTTTGGAAGGTAGATCCAGCTTAAGACCATGCGTTTTAATGGCACATCTATCCGAGAAATTTAGCAAATTTTTATAAAACCAACCGCAAGCCTAATTAGCAATTTTACCAACCGCAAGCCTAGTGCCTTAAAGGTGCGTCAAAAGGAGTAGGCCCATGAAAAAGCTCGAATCCTGTTTGCGGAACCCAGATTTGTAAAGCCCAATGAGCTGAAGCCCATGCATGTAGTTAAAACCTTAGTTACTTTCCCTAAGGAAAACCTGAATCTGTTTGCTGTTATTCTGTCGCATTCATTTCGAGAGCTTATATCGTCAATCTCAAAATCTCCTGTTGGTTGTCGAGATTAGACCAGGAAACAGATGTCAAAATTATTGCGAACGGAATTCGTGTGCGGGAGAAATAAGGTTGGAAGGCATGCATTTCCCAACTCCCATTCCCTGTGTGTTATAAACTGTACATATGTTGTGACTTTATAAACTGTTTAACTAAATGTTATGTGGAACATTCATGCACCACATAACATTTTTTTGTTTCAGCCATGGCATTAATAAGAGCTAATTTTTTCGGTAAAATGGACCGTTTTTGATCTTGATTTTGAGAAATTGGAACCAGTCTTATTCGTTTGATAACATAATGCAATCGTTTAAAATAGTGGAATTGCGCATTCGGCCTTTTAATAACATAATGCAATCGTTTATAGTGAATTGCGATTCCTTTGAATTTTCACATTTCTCGCATTATTTGAAAATAAGCGTGAGATTGAAAAAAAAAATTTGCAATTAATCAAAATAAGATCCTGCTTGGGATCATTTGTTCCAAGGCAAAAAGTAAGGACACAAAAAAATAAGAAAATATATTCTGCTTGGAAATTCTTTCTATTCCAAGGCAAAAATTAGGGACTACAGAGAAAATAGCCGACTGTAAAATCCAAAAGAAACGGTCGACGACAAATAATGCCGGGAATGTTTAAATACAAAGTAAATTATTGCTATGTTATTCATGTTGAATTTTAGGTCCGGTCATAATAAAATGAGATCTTATTTCCATACTGATTATTAAAACATTAGATCTGCATTTCTCATCCTATGTGCAAGTGCAAAGACAGAGGAAAGGCAAAACACCAGTCACATCGTCTTCTCAAGCAGAAGAAGAAGAAGCAATTTTTTGGAGTAAATGGTGCTTACAGCAATCACATGTAGATCTTGCGGTCAAAGTTTTGACTGGGACAAAACTGCACGCGATCAGGCACCAGCACGTATGGACGGAAGTGGTAAAAAAAAAATCGAATTCAACTCTTGTACCCTTATTAGGTTGGGAAGGCCTTAGGATTTTCTGTCTTTGTTTTTTTTTCATTTTTTCCTTTGGCGTGTTTTTGCTGTGTCATTTTATGTGTTTTATGCATGTATCCTCCATAATGAGGACATTTTGTTTTACCAAAAAGTGTGGAGGAGAACTATATTGTTCATTTCAATTTCACTTATATAAAAAAATGTGTAATTAAAAAATATAAAAAAATAAAAATAAATAAATAGAAAAAGGGGGCTCAACTTGCTTTGCCTTATTCAATGTTTTCGTCCTCTTCTACATGTTGTTTGTTTATATTGCTTGTATGAGATAGATAAATTCTTGAGATAATTACCCTGATTAAGACGTTTAAGATGCTTTTATGAAACTTAGGTTTAAGTATGACATATAAAATTTTTCTTCTGGTAAATATTAATCTCCTAGACAATGTATCCTTTGACCTTAGAGAAAGGCATTGAATACCTAAACTTAAATGAGAAGGAAGGAAAAGGCGAAACTAAAGCCATAAAAAGGGAAACTAAAGCCATAATACTTGTGTGTTTCAAGTCAATAAAGGATGAGGATATTTTAAGAGAAAAACAAAATATGACAGAGGGAATAACGGAAATCCGTTCTAAAATGAAGTGGTACGGAGCATAAAATGCAACCACTTACCATTTACACTCCCACCCACATATATCTTTATAAAAAAAAAAGAAGAAGAAGAAAGAAAAATGTGGTATGGAGCATAAAATGCAACCACTTTGTGAAAAAGAAATATGTTACCTAAAAATGCCTTGAGATAACAAACAATACATGTGTGCTAAAACAATACATGTGTGCTAGAATTGTCTTAAGTACTTCCTATTTTGCATTTTAGGGCCGGAAGATTGCCTATCTCATATTTTGAATGACTAGATTTCGTATAACTATATTGACAATTTTAAATGTCATATTCATTTATACTACTGAGTTCATAAGACACGTCAAATCTCTTATCTTTGGTAAATTACTTAAGAAGTCTAAATCAACGAGCAAAAAAAATAAACACGATCAACATGAAAAGAAAGATGAATGTTTTGCTTAGGGACAAGCAAAGAGCTAAGTGTGGGGAAATTGATAGCCTCGCGAAGCGGGCAATTGCAAATTTTTGCTATGTTATTTTCATATAATTTGCGTGACCTTTTCGCGTGGTTGTTTATACATTTTACGATTGCCACTGTGTTGTTTTTTTCATTTTAACAGTGATTATAGAAATCAATTTGGAGCAAAAAATAAAAAAAAAATTAAAAAATAGTAACTGTTCTGCATATCTTCGAGATGCGGAACAAAAATAAAAAATATTTTTATACATGAGGGAGTTTGCCGTATTTTATCTCTTTCTGAATATTGCAGGTCACGCCCATTCTTTAAAAAAAATCAAAAAAAAAAAAAAAACAAAACAAATGTTTTTATACATGAGGATTGCATGTTTTATTCTCTTGTAGGTGGTAAATATGCTCACCCATCTTTTTCTCAAAAAAACAAAAAAAAAAAAAATGTAAATTTTCGTCCCTAGTTAAATAATCCACTTTGATGTGCTTTCATTTTTTTTTTATCCAAGGGCAGGAGGCTCAAAAGCTAATCCAGCAAATAATTTCGAAAGAAAAGATTTGTTGTTATTTTTTGCTGCCTTTAAGTGCAGGAAACAGGAATCAATAAGAAAAGACGGAATTATTCAATGCAAAAAAAAATTTTAAAAAAATAATAACAAAAAATAAAAATACACAAAAAAGGCAGCCGTAGCAGTCACTACAGTGGTTGGATCATCATCTGCCATCATCTGTTTTCGGTGATGATAGGATGTGGATAGGCTCCACTGGATTGAAAAAAGTAGCGGTGGATGACAGATGGACAATTGGCACCCAAATAAAGCGGTGAGTTGAACGCCCCCTTATTGTTTCTGTGGTTTTGTTTAGCTTTCATTTTATTGTCTTTTGTCAATTTTGGAATAATGCAGATGGGCATTTATGACCACATTAACAAGGTGGACCGCTTTTGCAAGTGAGTGGGATGCCTCTTTTTTGTTTGTGGTTTTGTTTTCTTTGTGCGGGAACAAAGCAAATTTAAAAAAAAAAAATCAAAGCCCAAGTCGGCTTATTTAGGTAATTTGGAGTCGGCTCATCTACTTTAATAATTCCGCACAGGGGGCAAAATCATCAACTCTACCAAATTACCCTCAGGTAAGTTTTCTTTCAACACTGCATCAGGAAGGGTATACCTGAAATTCTTTCAACACTCATCAAGGAAGGGTTATATACCTGAAATTTGCCAAAAAAAAAATTTACAATGGATTAAAATAATAATAATAATAGTTTTCAAAATTTGCAATGGATAAAAAATAAAGTTTTTCAAGGTTTGTTTAAATAATATTTTTGGTCTCGGACGGAAATTTCCAGGACTGGGGGCAAAAGTAAAATCTTTTGTCCTGAATGCAAAATTTCAAATTTTTAAAATTATTGATGCAATGGGGGCATGTGAATGGCTCCAAACATTTACAAACGATAAAGATTTGTTTTGTAAATACAGAAATCTCACCCAGCAAGAATCTGTTTGTATACAGAAATTGCACCAAGCAAGATCTGTTTGTATACAAAATTTGGCTCTTGGACCTACAAGCGAAATTGTTTGTATACAGAAATAGCTATTTTGGTCTCACCGCAAATCTGTTTTTGTACACAGAAAATTTAGCAAAAATCTAATCTGTTTGTATACAGAAATTGCTCTTTGGACCTACAAAGCGAAATCTGTTTGTATACAGAAATCGCTATTTGGTCCCACCAAAATCTGTTTGTATGTAGAAATTTAGCAAAATCTGTTTGTATATAGAACTTGCTCTTTGGACCTACAAAGCGAAATCTGTTTGTATACAAAAATCGCTATTTGGTGCCACCAAAATCTGTTTTTATACAGAAATTTAGCAAAATCTGTTTGTATACAGAAATTGCTCTTTGGACCCATAAAGCGAAATTTGTTTGTATACAGAAATCGCTATTTGGTCCCAATACAGAAATCGCTATTTGGTCCCATCAAAAATCTGTTTAAATATACGAAATTTTAGCCAAAATCTATTTTGGTATACAGAAATTGCTCTTTGGACCCACAAACCGAAATCTTGTTTGTATACAGAAATCGCTATTTTGGTCCCATGCAAAATTCTGTTTTGTAAATACAGAAATTTTAGCAAAATCTGTTTGTATAACAGAAATTGCTCTTTGGACCTACAAGAACGAAAATTTGTTTGTATACAGAAAATCGCTATTTGGTCCCCAAAAATTCTGTTTGTACAAAGAAATTTAGCAAAATCTGTTTGTATACAAGAAATTGCTCTTTGGACCCAATAAAAGCGAAATCTGTTTGTATACAGAAATCGCATATTTGGTCCCACCAAATCTGTTTGTATATAGAAATTTAGCAAAATCTGTTTGTATATCAGGAATTGCTCTTTGGACCGCACAAACCGAAAATTCTGTTTGTATACAGAAATCGCTATTTGGTCCACCACCAAGAATCTGTTGTATTAGAAATTTAGCAAAATCTGTTTGTTTATACAGAAATGTTTGTATACAGAAATTGCTCTTTGGACCCACAAAGCGAGATTTGTTTGTATACAGAAATCGCTATTTGGTCCCACCAAAATCTGTTTGTATACAGAAATTTAGCAAAATCTGTTTGTAAACAGGAATTGCTCTTTGGACCCACAAAGTGAAATCTGTTTGTATACAGAAATCGCTATTTGGTCCCACCGAAATCTGTTTGTATACAGAAATTTAGCAAAATCTGTTTGTATACAGAAATTGCTCTTTGGACCCACAAAGCAAGATCTATTTGTATACAAAAATCGCTATTTGGTCCCACCAAAATCTGTTTCTATACAGAAATTTAGCAAAATCTGTTTGTATACAGAAATTGCTCTTTGGACCCACAAAGCGAAATCTGTTTGTACACAGAAATCGCTCTTTGGTCCCATCAAGCAAGATCAAGCAAGATTCTATTTGTATACAGAAATTGCAAACAAGCGAGATATGTAAGCGAGATATGTTTGTATACAGAAATTGCTCTTTGACCCCTCTAAGCAAAATCTGTT
Organism: Jatropha curcas; assembly: GCF_014843425.1. The sequence goes on from NW_023590566.1 coordinate 1,350,754, forward strand.
TGTATACAGAAATTACTCTTTAGTCCTACCAAGCGAGATGTGTTTGTACATAGAAATTGCTATTTGAACCCAAGGCGAGATTTGTTTGTATATAGAAATCGTTCTTTGGTCCCACCAAACAATGATGACACATTTCAAAGTTGTTTGGATTTTAAATCTAATGATATATTGCAAAGCTGATCTGTTTGTACACAGAAATTGCTCTTCTCAACAGAACCCTGGATGTGGCCAGATGACTGCTAACGCTTAGAACGCTAATGTAGTCCGACTGGAGCCTTCAGGTCAATTCAACAAAATCCTTCGAGCTCCTTCGAGCCCAGTCAGACAGCGATTTGGAGTTGTTCCACAGATCGACTGGAGCCTTCAAGCCGATCAAGACCGAGCTTTGGGACTTGACCAGATGATTCAAAAATCAAACCCCCCAAAATCCTTCGAGCCAATCAGACCGAGATTCGGAGGTGTCTTCAAAGCCAATCAAACCGAGCTTTGAAGATGATTACCAGAAGGCGCGTAGTGGGCCACTTTAAACATTAATTGTTTAAACAATTAATACTAAAGTGGGGAGGCAAACTATTGATGTGTGTTTTTTATGCCCCGCCTGATCCGATGAGGACACAAGGATGAATGGGTTAATGCTATCTAGAAGTCTTTTAATCCAAGGATTAAGGAAAAAAAAAAAAAGGGAGCTGCTTGCTACAGTAGCCGCGTGCTACAGTATCCTGGCCTAGCACTATAAATTTATCTCTTTCTCACAACTTCACTACTTCACAACTTCACACAACTTCACAACTCCACAAACGGCAAAAACCCTAAAAAAAATATACTGTGCTGCCACATTTTCTCTCCAAAAAATTCTTATGAGTTGATTCTTATGAGTTGAATTTGAAGAGAAGATGGCAATTAAGAATATCAATTTTTAGGTGGAATCAAAACCATAAAGAGAGAAAAAAAATCAAAAAGATAAATAAAGGAACACTTCAATAATCGCTTGGAATACAAAAAGCTTCTGGAGAATCTTGATGCCATTTACAAACCGCTCAATGCTGAGGATTAGGTAATTTTTCTTTTAACATTTTTTGTATTTTTTTTTACATATTTTTATTGTGTTTTTTGCAATATTTTTGTGGTTTTAGTACTTTAAGCTTCAATATTTTAGCTTAAATCACATTTAAACAAAAAATGATGTAAAAAATCACTTAAAAATGAATTCTGGGTAAAAATCACGCAGCTGTTCATCGATGAACAGTAACTGTTTGTCAATGAACAGTTACTGTTCATCTAGATTTTTCCAAAAATAATAAAAAATATATAACTTTTGTTGTTGATCGATGAACAGTAACTGTTTATTCAATGAACAGTAACTGTTCATCCAGATTTTTCCGGAAATAATAAAAAAATATATAAATTTTGTACAAAAATAAAACATAATTTTTTCAATAAATCTGAGAATGCCCAAATATAAACAGATCATAGTTTAATTAAACTTAAAATACAAAAATGTAATTTTATGTGTTTATTTATATGAATTTTATAATTTATATTCAAATAAAAAAAATGAAATAATGAAAATTAAATTTGTAGTTTAATTAACAATTTGCATATTCAGACAAAAAAATAATAATTAAATGTTTAGGAGTAAATTTGTTGATTTATTTATATTTAAGATTAATTTGCATATTAATTAATAATATTTTTGGTATTAAATAATAATTATGCATGATTTTATTTTTACTGGTTTATGGATTTAATTCTGAATCAATTTATATATTTTTGGATCCGGTATGTTACCCGTCTTGAACCATAAGGCAAGAGCGGGTCATTTATTTATTTCATTTAATATTTTTGACACGGTTTGTCGCCCGCCTTGAACCATAAGGCAAGAGCGGGTCTTTTTATTTATTTGGTTTAATTGCTGTGGTTTAATTGCTTTGATTTGAATGGTTGTTGTGTGATAATTAGATATAATTAGATTTGATTGGGAACGATTAAATAATTTTCCAATATATAGAACTCGATTCACTTGGGTTAAGGTTTTAAATAAATAATTTTGGCTTTTCCTAATTAAAATAAATTAGAAAATCAAATAGGTTAATAGAGGCCGGTTTTTTCCGGGCGTGGCTTTCCACGGGCCTGACGTACCCAATTCCCTTACCCAGAATCGCATTTACCCAGAATCGCATTGGTGCGCTTGACCAGTCTTTTAATAATTTGGCCTTAAAACAAAATTGGGTTTAAAATGGAGTCATTTTTATAAAAACGGTCTTATTGTCTAAATAATGGATGGCGACTCAAAATTGTTTATAAGACCGATTTATCAGCACCGCATCAAAATAATAATATTTTATCAAAAATCACAAAAAGGATGTTTTCGGGTCCTCCGGGGGGATTTTCGACGAAAATAGGGCCTGAGCCTAAAATATATTATTGAAATTTTCGATTTGAAAACACTTAAAACTTTCGAGAAAGGATATGGAACTCCAGCTACTAATATATTATAACTATATATAGGTATGTGCATACTATATAAATTAATTATCCTAAAACCAAATGTCATTACTATTAATATTTTTATTATTATTGAATAAAAATGAGGAAATGTTATGGAACCTAACTAGAATAATTAAAATAAATCAAACCGGGCCTAAAAATGAATTGATTTTTGAAAAACACAGGAAAAACCCGAAAACCAAGCGAATCGAGCCAAACCGAAAACCAAGCGAATCGAGCCAAATTATTGAATTGGACCAAACCGATTCGAATCGAACCGGATGGTCTAGAAGCTCCAGATTTTTCTTTCTTTTCTTCTGCTTCTTTTCCTCCAGTGTGCGCGATAGCCTCTCCTCCCTCTCCTTCCCGTTTCCGGCCACCGTTCAGCGAGAATGAGGTGGCGGTTGACTCGCTTGGCATTGCGGGTCACGTTTCCAACCTTCTCTCACACAGAAAGGGCCTCCGTTGACGCGATAGGGGCTAAGATTCTTCGACAACTTCTTTCTCCTCATCTCTGGCGAACCACGCCGTTGCTGGCAGTTGCAGCGTGGAGCGAGGGTACCGATCGCTTCCTCTCCTCAACGCAATCATTTCTCCTCCATCAATCACGGCAACGGGGCTCAGATGATGAAACCGACATGAACGAGATCGCCAAGCTCCTATCAAGTCCGATCCGCCCAATTAGAGGTTTCATCTCGCTCAACGGACATCGAAAATGGAACCAGTAGCGAAATTGGAGTTAGCTAGTGGTGTTCTTGTAAAAATTTTGGGAAGAAATGGTTTCCCGGCCACCCTGCACGGTGGCGGTGGCGGCGTCGGCAGTCCGGCGAGTCTCTGGTAACACTCCGGCGAGACTTCAAGAGGCAGAATGACCTCCTCTTCGCGCGAATCACGGAACTGGAATTCAATTTTCAATCGATACACTCTAAGACTCAAATCGCTATTTTTGTATAAATTTTGAACTAATTAATTAATGAATTTAATTGAGTATTTAAGTGAATTAAATTGAATATTGTTAATTATATTTCAATAACTTACTTATAAAGATAAGGAAGACATTGAAATAAGAATTCTAACTAATAATTATGAAAGTTAATTTTAGGAACTTTAATAAATATTGCTAGGAATAATAATAATTTACGGTATAAATCACTTATATCGTAAGATGTAAATATAAGAACCAGTTTAGTTATATTAATAATTAGAAGCTTTATAATTAGAATAATGAAATAAAGGAACGATACATATAAATAGTTCGATGAGATAAGATAAATAGCTATAGAGCCTCTAAATTAATAAATGAATGCAAAGTATATATGGAATGATGATTCTTATACAAAATTTTCCTTCTAGATGCTTATAAAAAATTCCATGATGGTAAGACAAAAGCTGGAAGAATGCAGCAGTAGAGACAGTCCTTTAAAAGGACAATAAAAAATAGTGAGTAGTGTTAGATAATTCGCATCATCCGCCTACATTCATACATTCACGGCTAAATGTTATCATGCATTATTTTGTTGACTTGCCATATTGTGCTGCACTATTCGTTGATATTAAAAAATTGTTTGATTACTTGTGTTGTGACATTGCTGTGCCTTGTTTGAGTGGAATTGGGATGAAGTGGGTCACCATGGGTTTGTGAGGACGATCGATAAAGCATGGATCCTGATTATGATGAAATTATGAAATTGGACCGTCCGCTGGGTAAATAGGAGATCGGCGCCCCCGTGTGCACTTGATACCATGGATTATATAGAAACCACAGGGTGGCCTCTGTCGTGTGCACCTGATAATCTGGATGTCATGGAAGCCCACAGGGTGGCCTCCTGTTGTGTGCACCTGCTGATCTAGATTTGACGGAGACCACCGGGTTGCCTCTTGTTGGTATGAAAAAGAAAAGAGAGAATAGAAAAACAATGATAGGACTGGTCATGTGAGGATTAGACTGGTCGGCCAGGTATGGGGGATTGGCTCCTCGGGTGCACACGTTTGAGAGGATGGACCATGTGAGAGTACGGCTCGTCGAGGGTCTCCTCGGGTGCACACGTTTGAGAGGATGGACCATGTGAGAGTACGGCTCGTCGAGGGTTTCGGTGACGCCACTAACTAATTTCCACGTGATGTGATTATATGAATATGATAATAATTGTGATTGTTGTTGTATTGCCATTTGTGTGACAAATTGTATGATCATATAACTAGTCGGAGGACTAAAATGATTTATGATAGCATATGTGTGATTGTGTGGGGTGAGAGGGCTATCTAACCCTACTCATTGAGTTTGGCGCTCACCCCTGCCTACTATTTTTTTTCCAGGTAATAGAAAGAAAGAAAAGCTCTATGGAGTTAAAACATTAATTATAGAAGACTGTTAATTATTGAAATAACGATGTAAATGTAAATGTAGAATTCCACAATTGTATTCCAAATGGATTGTAAATGAATAAATATAGTACATATGTGAATTATATAAAGTGTACTTTTGATATGTTTATGGAATAAAGTTATTGGGCCTGAAGCCACAATTATATTTAGAATATGGATGAATTGATATAGGTTTACTACAGGCCTCAGAGGCCTTAAGCCCACTCAGATTCTAGTGCCGATCCAGCCCGTGGAAATGGTTCGTGACAAGAATTTAGGATTTAAATTAAATTTTAAAGCTAAATACATATTATATATTTTCTGTATTTATTGTATACATTATTTTGCTCTATTTAACTTAATAGATAATAAAATAAATTTATAATCTACAATCTATCTATCTATACTATATATAAAACTGAGAATGAGGGGGAATAATGAGGTTTTCTATATTTGTCCCTGTAAAATTTAAAATACTCTAAAACAACTTTAATCATAGCCAAGTAAAAAATTTTAATGTAAAAAAAAATATATAATATCTTTATAATTTGATTGGATGTTTTTTTAAATTTTTTAATAGATAAATACATATAAATAATTAAGCATTTGAAAATTTAAAATTTTACTATTATTATCTTATAATGTCTAATTATTTTCTATTCCATTATATTATAATTAATAATAAAATAATTTTAATAATTTATTATTATTATTTATTTACTATTATTGGAATTTATCTTCAACATTATTATTTTAAATGTGGGAATTTATCTTCAACATTATTATTTTTAAATGAAATATGTGTAAAATTATGAAGGCATTCAAAAAATTTTTTATTTTTTTTAAATTTATTTTTAAATAAATATATATAGATTACTTAAGATTTTGATTTAAAAAGGGTATGCTTAAATTTCTTTAAATTTATTTTAAATAAATATATATAGATTATTAAGATTTTGATTTAAAAAGGGTATGCTTAAATTTCTTTAATTACAAATTGTACTCTAATTTGGTTGGTCAAAAAATAAGATAAAAAATAATTTTAAAACATTTCAATTTGGTTAATTATATTCATATCTTATTTAATTCAAATCCTATTCTCTCTATTAAGGAATATAATTTTAACAATAAATTTTTAAATGATTTCGTAATTTTGATTGGCTAAAAAAATAAAAATAAAAATTATCATTATTTATAAATATGTAATTTGATTTATTAGATTAATTTCTTATTATATTTTTATTTACTAAAAGAGATTATAGTGAAATTTATTAACAAAACATGTAAATTAATTATAAAATGCAATATAAAAGCTATATGATAATTTTCATAAATCAATTTGGTACTGAAATAAAAAATAAAAGCAACTAATATATAATAAAAACTATAAAAATCAGTATGTTGAAGAGAATATAAATGATATATTTCATATTTAAATTGCTACTTTAAAGAGATAAATAAATATATCAATTCTTTTTTAATGAGATATTACAGTGCAAGATATATAATTAAAAAAAATTACTATATATATAAAAATCACTATATTTATTGCAATTTAAATGAGAATTTATACTTTAATTATATAAGTAAAAAGCTAACAACTATAAAAAATAAGGATATAACGAGTATAGTCAATGTGCATCGCACATCATAAAGAAAACTAGTAACATCAAATGTCAATATAAATATAAATTAACTAACAACAGTTAGAAAATCAAAATATGGAATTATATGAAACAACTAATCCTAATTTGCAATTAATTTGATAGTGAAGGGTTCATATTCAAATATCACGAGTAGTCAGTTTAACACAATTATGTCAAGTAACTAATTAACTGCCCAATAGCTTAAGCCTGAAACTGAAAGTCAAGGTAAGTGTGTAAAGAAGCTAAATAGATAAGGCAAAAAGAAAGAAACAGATAAGGTAGCCAATGAAGAAAAGAAAAACAGAATCCCATAAAAAAAATAATAATAAAACAAGCATTAAAGATGTATCCTAAGTGAGGATAATGTAAATAAATAGAAAAAAAAAGAAAGACAAACATAAAAATGACCAAAGGAGAGTGGTGGGGTTTAGGGTTTGAAGGCCTCGTTGACTACGGCATGCCTGTATTATATTGTATATTATTATTATTATCATCATGTGTGGATCTTCTTTTGGCATATATTGGGCTAACCAAACTTCCCTAAAATCCAAATTTAAATTGTTTGATTTAGTTGTTTACATAAACAATTCAATTTTGATTTTAATAGAAATAATTATTTCTTTTATTTAATTTGTTAAGCACAAAAATAAATTTAAATTTGTTCAAAATAAAAGTGAATTGAATTATGATAATAGTTTTTTAAGTAGTTTTTAAAATTTATTTGGCAAAATTAAATGTTTTTATCTATTAGCTGTTTGAGTAATTTTTTATAAAATATTAAAAGTTAAACGTTATACGAGTTAACTTTTTATAGAATACTGAATGCTATTTTTTAATATAACATTTGAATTAATTTTTACATATTAAGATAACTTTTATATAAAAAGATTAACAAGATAACTTTTATATAAAAAGATTAACAGCTTAGCTTTTAACGTTGATAAAAAAACTATTTATACAGTTAAATACTATTAAAATAATTAATATTTATTAAAATAACTAATTTTATAAAATTTAATTCTACTTTTATATTCTAAAAAAATTGAATTTATTTGATTCGATGGAATCGAGGGAATCCTCGACGAATAGACGAGGATAAGAATGATAATTGATTTGAGTGCCATGTGTTGCTTTCGAAGTTTTTTTATAAGCATATTGAGAAAATGAAATGTCATGTGTTGTGATTTGGTGATTCTATTTCCATTCTATGATTATAGCCGTGAATTGGTGTGAGCAATTGACGGCTGTGATCTTGTGCCAAACATTCCTTATAAAAAAGTCTCCGTTTGTATAATATAAAATGTGAACGAATCGACGGACAGAATATAATCTTTCCTTCCCCTCCAATTAATATTTCCAATCTTCAAAGTGGAAAATCTTTTATAGAAGTTACCAATAAAGGCAAAAACATCTCTTGGTCAGTCTCTCTTTTCTTTTATTTTTGGCTTTTCTTCGAATGCTCTCTCAACGTCCGTTAAAAAGTTAAAAAGAAACAGAACATAGAGAATCTCATTTGAAACCCTAAATGAATTAAGAAAAGGAAAAGAAATTGAAGCAAAATGATTTTTGCCAAATGGTTCTAATATTACACGTGAGAGGAGCGTCAAAATTTAAAAACTTAAATGAACGATAAATTTGTGTTAATAGCTTATCAGCTAAATATTAAAAAAAAAAAAATCAAAAATTGATTGCTGAATGATTAAAAAGTGATATAAATTTAAATTTTTATTTATAAATTTAAATAATTAATTTAGTAGTTAAGATCAAACAAAGAAATTTATTTTATTATTATTTTAAAAGAAAAAGCTGTGAATAAAATAAAATAAATAATTTCTTAATTTAGCTTTGTTTAAGAGTGATTAGAAAAATCATAGTTTATGGTTTAATTATAATAGTTTCACAGGAAGTAATTGATTTATTTTTAAGATGTATCTTAATTATGTTAATTTGATAAAAATAATTATAAAATTATTTTGTACAAATTAATACTCTTATCAATAATCTCGTTTATAATAATTGTCTAAAAACAAAAAATAATTATTAAAAAATAACTCAATAAATTTAGTTAATATTTTTTATTTACATAACACATTAAACTAAAATACAATTAATTTATATTAAAGAATAAAAATTAATAAATAGTGCATGAGAAATTATTAATATAATTTAATGGTCATTTTCTCGTTTCAGTAATTTAAGAAAAATTGAATAAGTAATTTATTTAAGAATTTTTTTTATCCACTTATATTATTATTGTTTTTGTATATCCAGCTTTATATAACTTAGAAACAATAAAAAGGGGTTTTTCTTTGTTTATTTTTTTAAAACATTTTATGTCAGTGAATATAAAAACAGCAAAGGAAAAGAAGCAAGGAGGCATCCTGAAACCCGCCGCCCCCGCCCCCCTGAAACTGAAAAAACACAAAAGAGCAGTGGGCAGCGGGAGGGAAGGATTGAACTAATTTTTCTCTGGTTTTTCTTTGATTTTAAGTTTGATTTGATTGTTGGTATAATCTCATTGATGGGTTTTTGTCAGATTCGTTTGTTCTTTCTGATTTGAGAGGAAAAAAAAAATTCTTTCTTCTCTTTTTTCTTAGACTAAGACTAATCACAAAGACTCTGAAGACAGACCGTTTATTCTCTCTTTTCTTTTTCCCTCGAAAAGAAGAGTTTACACAGAGAATAGAGAAGGGGGAGAAAGTGAGGCGCGCTTTGTAAAGACCGTCATTGATAACAAGGTTGTTTTCTCATTATTCACACCGCTTTTGGTATCCATATATCTCTATAATATCTATGTTTCTATCAGTCTATCCTCTTTTGATTGACCACCTCTTTTAGTATTTAATTCCATTTACCCTTTGGTTGTATCAGAAACTAAGACTTCCTCTCTCTTATATCTCTTGCATTGGTGCTTGCTTGCTGCATTTTTATACTTCTCTATCTTGGTTTATCTTTATTTTTGTTAATTAATTGTACCCATTTGTTCTCATTTCTCTTTTTTATTGAGTATCAGTACGAAAGACCATTTGGAGAGAAGAGGTTAAAGTAATTAAGAAAAAATGAAGTACGTATTAGTGACTGGTGGTGTGGTTAGTGGACTGGGCAAAGGTGTTACTGCTAGTAGTATTGGTGTTCTCCTTAAAGACTGTGGCCTGCGTGTAACTTCTATCAAGATTGGTATACTTCTTTCTCCAAGCCTAAGTAGTATAAAATTATTATATATGAAGGAAGTTACCGCATTCATTATTCCATGTTGCTCATTTTGTAAACTATAGTCCATTCTCTATTGATTTATAAGCTTGCAAGTATGCAAGCTTTTTTAACTTTTGGGTTGCTGATTTTGCTTTTGGAAAAGGGTAATATAATGTAAATTATGCATCTTTCTTTTTTCTGTCCAACATTGTCTGTGGTTATAATAGGAACTCGTTTGGATATTATTTTTTGACCATTTCATTTTTGCTTGTTTCTGTTTATGCCACAAATATGTTGCCACATTAGCTTAGGAACTCGTTTGGATATTATTTTTGACCATTTCTTTTTTGCTTGTTTCTGTTTATGCCACAAATATGTTGCCACATTAGCTTAGGAACTCGTTTGCTTGTTTCTGTTTATGCCACAAATATGTTGCCACATTAGCTTAGGAACTCGTTTGGATATTATTTTTGACCATTTCTTTTTTGCTTGTTTCTGTTTATGCCACAAATATGGTGCCACATTAGCTTGTTGAAGTGACATCCATTGTTTTATATCATCTTATATTGCAGTCCTAATTTGTTCCATTTTTGCAGACCCTTATCTAAATACCGATGCGGGAACCATGTCTCCTTTTGAGCATGGGGAAGTCTTTGTATTAGATGATGGTGGTGAGGTAAATTAAATTAATGAATTGTTTTGCATTTGAATTACCCTCTTTAGTACTCTCTCTTTCACATAAGATCTATGTTTAATATTTGTGTGTGTGTGTGTGTGTGTGTGTGTGTGTGTGTGTTTTATTGTTAAAAGAGAATTTATATGAATTGTAAACAAAAGTAACTTCTTGCTATACCTCTCTTGATTTTGGTACTTCACAAGGTTGACTTGGACCTTGGCAATTATGAACGGTTTCTAGACATCAAGCTAACCCGTGACAATAATATCACAACTGGAAAGATATATCAGGTCATTGATTATTTCTTTTTGTTTATAGACTTGAAATTTGTGAATCAGATATTTGCTAAGTCATGTGAGCTTGCTGAACTCTCTAATAATTTGCTCTCCATAATTATTTGTCTTGTATTAACAGTCTGTGATTGACAAGGAGAGAAGAGGAGATTACCTTGGAAAAACAGTACAGGTCTGTTTTCCACATCCTGTCATTTTAATTTAAAATATGATACATCGCGACCTTAAATATTTTTGTTTGAGCCTTTTTTTTTTTGTCACAATAGGTAGTTCCACACATTACTGATGCCATCCAAGAATGGATAGAGCGTGTAGCCATGGTACCAGTGGATGGAAAGGAAGGTCCAGTTGATGTTTGTGTCATTGAATTAGGTGGAACAATAGGTACTTCACTACCATTGATGTGCGTTTGGATTAGTTGTCTGCAGTTTGCTTACAGTTAACCTTATATGAGCAGGCGACATTGAATCTATGCCTTTCATTGAAGCACTTGGACAATTTTCTTACCGTGTAGGTAAGTTGATGTTATATGTACACTTGCTACTATGGCTTTTATAAATTTATTTCGTGAAGCATTTTAGGTGGGCTCCTCTCTCATTTGCTTCTTGTTTTTAGGCCCTGGGAATTTCTGCTTGATCCATGTCAGCCTTGTGCCTGTTATCAATGCGGTTGGTGAACAGGTATAGTTAGACACTTTGTCCCTCCTAACATGCATTGTCTATTGTATGAGCTTTACATCATACCGTAATTTCAATTGATGTACTGATAATTTGTTGACCCTAATTATTGGTCATGTATGAATGCTGTGAATAACAGAAAACAAAGCCTACCCAGCACAGTGTTAGAGGACTAAGAGGACTTGGGCTGACACCAAATATTTTAGCATGTCGTAGTTCAAAGGTTTCTTCATTTTATTTCCTTGCTGTGGCTATGTTTCCTTTTGTCAAATGTCTGATTGCAATCTCATGTCTGTAAATTATCTTAAACAGGAGCTTGATGAGAATGTTAAGTTAAAGCTCTCTCAATTTTGCCATGTTCCGGTACTGGATGCTACATGCTGCTATTTTATTATGTGGTTTCCTTAACCGTGGTTACTTCTAATATAGATTTTGAAATATGTGCAGGCCGCAAATATTGTCACTCTATATGATGTTCCAAACATTTGGCATATTCCTTTGCTACTGAGAGTAAGTGGTTTTTCTTGACACTCCTGAATTTTCTTTTCTATTTTTTTTTCTTTCTTTTTCTGTACTAGTCATCAAACTAAAACTTGAAAGTGATGCTTTCTAATTTAGTTTTTCCCTCAACATGATTAGGATCAGAAGGCACATGAATCAATCTTGAAAGAGCTGAACCTTCTAGGGTTTGTCTTATGAATTCACACTTTGTTGCTGTCATAATCTCTTTTGTTTTTCATTTATATGGTCTTATTGCATCTGGATAATGGTACAGCATTGGCTTAGTTTTTCTACTATTTATTAACATCTTTATAATCTTCAGTGTTACCAGGCAGCCGGACTTGCAGGAGTGGACTGCTAGGACAAAAATTTGTGACATGCTGCATGATCCTGTGTGTAACATTCACCATCAGTTGTCAGTTGAGAGTTATTGTTTTCTACTAACTCTGCTGTTAACTATGCGTTGCAGGTTAGAATTGCTATGGTTGGAAAATATACAGGCCTTTCCGATTCCTACCTCTCTGTTTTAAAGGTAAATGCTTTTAGTGTTTCACCTTTTCTTCTTTAAATTCGATTTTCATTTTTGAAGATTTTTATGCTTTAGTATTATGTCACTAAGCTTATCTTCTACAATCAGTCACATCATCTTCTTGACTGATAAGGTGGTGAAACCAAATTGCACTTTCCTGGACTATTTTTGTCTACATTTCCTATCTATCCCTTATTGAATAATAGAAGTCAAACTTGTTCTTAAAGGAACACGATATGCGAAAAATTGTTAAACCTTGAAAATAATTTTTTTCCAAAAAAAATATTATTTATTTATATTTTTCTGTTAAAATCTTGGAACTTCTATCATGAATCTACTTCAGCGAGGTTTTTTCTCACTCGGATGTCTCATTGAATTTATAAATTATCTTACTTAATAACCACAAAACCCTCGACGTTAATTTATGAATTTGGTTTCTTTTTGACATCAACTTAGTATCATCTTAGTTTTAGCTGTATTTTGGTATAATTTGTAATATTTTACCATGCTGGCTGTAGTTGACAATTTTAAGGCCTCATTTATTTTGCAGAAAATAGTATTCCCTAGGAAGTAAATGCAACAATTATGTTTAGTTTGCAAAAATATGATCTATAATAAATTTATGTGAGATACTAAGGCAGGGGCTTTAATTTATTACACAATATACTTAACATAAAAATTGGTGAATGAACCATATATACATATAAATTGGTGCAAGTCCTAGTGAAGAAGTGTTAGAGCAAATCTTAAAAGTGGAGTTTCACAGTGAGTTTCTTTCTACTAAGTACCACTTCTTAGGAAATAACTTCCCACAGAATGGCCATATAATTAAATCAAGCAAGGACATAATTGACTCTCCTTTGGTTATGAATTTAAAATGCGGTTAGAAAGTGATAATAAAGATAGTATGTCATTTCAGGTACTTTTCTTAAGCTGGATGTTATCTATTTTCTCTAACTTGTGATTTGTCTTTGGAAATTGAATTTTGGATGCTCCTTTAAGGTAGCGTCAGCAATTGAAGTTATTACGCAGTTTGAATTCTGGATCATAAACTGTTGACAGAATGTTCAAAAATTTTTCTATAGACAAATAAAAGAGCAATTTTTCAATTCACAATCTTAATTATTGCAACGGTATTCTTTATTTTGAGCATCCCTTATGTGCATTATGAATCATGTTGAATTGGTTTATGTGCATTTAAAATTTCATGCGACTAATCATGTCGTGATGGTATCTATTAAAATTCTAATCCCATCTGTGATGTATAAGTTGATGCATGAGTGATGTGCTCCGTTTAGATTTTGTTCAGTTGCACAACGAAGATGTTATAAGATGTAAGATACTAATGTAGTGGAAGGTTGTGATAGGCTCTTTTGCATGCTTCTGTTGCTTGCCGCCGGAAGCTTATTGTAGAATGGGTTGCAGCAGGTGATCTAGAAGACATTACTGCTAAAGAGGTCAGTATTAGTTATCTATTTCTGCTGCATGATTCCCTTCATTCTGCACTCCATTCTGAGCATGTGCACATGAAATGAAGGAGGTGGGGGTATGTGATGCATATGACCATTTAGTAAATGAATAATTTGTAGCTTGACTGTCTTTCACTTATTTCAGGCTCCTGAAGTTTATAAAGCTGCATGGGATCTTTTAAAGGTGAATCTGAATGGCACACTTGCCTTTGAGTTGTGTTCTACTGGTTTTATTTTCTCTCATTTTGCAGTTGATTCTCTTACCAGTCCTGTGGACCTTTTCTTTTCCAATGCAGGGAGCTGATGGTGTTCTAGTTCCAGGAGGGTTTGGTGATAGAGGAGTGCAAGGAAAGACTCTTGCTGCAAAGTATGCTCGTGAGAACAATGTTCCATTTCTTGGCATTTGCTTGGGGATGCAAATTGCTGTCATTGAATTTGCCAGATCTGTTCTTGGTTTGCATGATGCAAATAGTACTGAATTTGATCCTGAAACTTCAAATCCTTGTGTCATATTTATGCCTGAGGTTCGCTGATAAGAAAATTTGTTAATATTACCATTTTTCTTCTTATTTCATCTGCTGAATCTATTATTTATAACCTGGTCTATTCAATAGGGTTCAAAAACTCACATGGGAGGAACTATGCGCCTCGGATCAAGGAGGACTTATTTCAAGATTCCTGATTGTAAATCTGCTAAGTTGTAAGACTTGTGACTTAATTCTCATATACATTAATACATGTCCATCCGACATTTTTGGTTTTGGGGATGTTACATAAGTTTCATTCTGGGTATAAGTGTATTGTGTGGAGGAATTTGTAATTACATCCTTACTTATATACAGTTATATGATGGTATTTAGAGAGTAAACCACAAAAAATGGAAAAAAAATGTGGCTTCTGAAACATCATGGTGAATCATCCTGTTATCAGAACCGTACTTTATTGTCTGAAATTGGTTTTTTAGGTATGATAATGCTAGCTTTGTTGATGAGCGGCATCGACATAGATACGAGGTAACATATCTGTCCATTGACAATGCATTTGCAGGAGCAGTGTAAGAAGTGCAACAATTATTGCTCTTCATATATGACCTTTCTTAGAAGAATTATTGGTTGTGTAGGTCAATCCTGATATGATATCACAATTTGAAAATGCCGGTTTATCATTTGTTGGCAGAGATGAAACTGGTAGGCGCATGGAGGTAAGTTTTTATGAAAGTGACGGTGTGTTTGTATTCGATAAATCTAATGAGCTAACAATTGCAAGAATGTTCACCTTTATATGACATTTGGGTCTGGTGATCATTTTATCATCCTGTCAACTGCAGATTATTGAATTGCATGGTCATCCTTACTTCATAGGTGTTCAGTTCCACCCTGAATTCAAATCTAGACCAGGGAAACCTTCTGCTCTTTTCCTAGGTATAATTTCTTCCTATCTTATGAATTTAACTGGTGAAATTTAATAGCATTATATGAAGTGCACTATCAACTTCATTAATTATTTGTAAAATAGTAAGATCTTATATTGGTGAATTCTTAATGAGAATGATATCTGTCTGTATTTGACTCATTTATAGTGCTCTCCCGTTAATTTTAGATGTCTGCATGAAATCTATCAAGATTTCATTTTCTTTTTTGGAAAAAAGTATATTTAATATTTTTCTAATTTGTTCCGCACTTTCCCCCAAGTTCTATAGGTATCTCAGTATTTTGAGCTAGATATCATCATTACAATGACTTGTCATTTAGGCCAGATAGTCCGAGCATGAGAAACCTGTTTTATACAGCACAAATCATATAAACATTCTGTCATGTTGCACTTGGATGTCATTGTAATTGCTTTTGTCATCTTGCAGGACTTATAGCAGCAGCATGTGGGCAGTTGGATGCGGTCCTACAAAATAACGGCCATGCAAATAAGGTGTTACCAAATGGAATAAGCAACGGGAAATCAACAGTGAAAGCCTACCAAAATGGAAATGGCATTAAGTCTTGCAATGGCTACTTAAACGGTGTGTATAGCAATGGTAATGGTGTGCATTTTTAAGGAAGCACAATGGATTGGGCAATGCACCTCTGGTTATGGTATCAGTTCTTTCGAAGCACTTTTGGTTGTCTTCGGTTCAGTTTGTACAGCAGCTGAGAATGGGTGGACATTTTTTTGTTTCTTAAGTGACTTATCTTAGGATGAAGCTAGACTATGAAAGGTAAAAGCTTGTAGTCTCCACTTACCGGTGAAATGTGGGCTTTAAGGTACTGCATCACCCTCTTTGATGCACTAAGTGTCCTTTTTGTGGAATTTTGGCATATGGTACTAATGTTTCTTAGGGCCATTACAGAAATCAATGTTGGTTGAACTTTAATTACTATGGCATCAAGTGTGCATCTCTTCAACATTTCTCTTTAGTTTCTATACCTGTCTTGTTTTCTTTTTTGAGAAAAGTACCTTTCTAATTTTGGAAGGGGCAAGTAATGTGTAAACTTGTGTTGTTCGAGATCATTCTAAAATTGGCCTGTTATTTGGGTTTGTCTAGTCCACTTCGGAATTGGTATTAGAATGGTAATTATTGTCTAAATTAATAATCTTTATTCATTTATTTTTTTTTTAAGGGTGATGATATTCTCACAGTTGATTCTATGGTTATTAATTTAAATGGAATTTAAATTAACATGAGTATCCTCTTAAAGAAGTTCAACAGATTTTCAAGTTCGAAAAGAAAAAAGGTCGTATTCAATATTTGGAAAATTTGGAAAATATAGAGCTGATGCATACACTTTCTTTGCTTCTTAACGCAGATTCAAGAAAAATGTTTTCTTTCGAAAATATTTTCCTAATAACTATTTTTTTTTTTTTGTTGTTTAGTTGTAATATTGAGAATTAATTAAAAATATAACAAAAAAGACCACAAAACAGTAATAATTATAAAAATTTCGTATAAATTTTATCATTAAATATGAAAACAATGCAAAAAAAAAGGGTAAATTATAAAAGTCGTCGGGAACGGTGGCCAACAATGGCCGGTGGTAATGAACTGTGGCTGGTAGTAGTGGCGACTAATGATTAATAAATTAAAAATATGGATTTATAAGGTTAAAATAAGTTTATCAATGTCCGCAAAATATTTTATTCTTTTGAAAATTGTAAGTCATTTCATTTGATTAGGAAAAATTTTTTCATTGATTTATTTTTCTAAATGTCCCAAACAATAGAAAATTGTGAAAAAATATTTTCCTGCAAATTACTTTATGAAATAAATGATAAATGGAGCCTTAGACAACATAATTTTCTCTTACTTGAAGTCTGAAGAAGTATGGGATGTTGTGATTGGAATAGAACTCCAAGAGAAGAGACATGAAAAATGCCTCAATTAATGATGATACTGATTTCATTTTTTTTAATGAAAATTTAGGTAAAACATATTTGGATTCTTAAATTATATCTTCGTTAATGCTTTCATCACTTTATTTTTGAGAAATTACTATGACGTTCCTAACTTTTATTTCAAACTCACTATCATGTCCTAAAAATTGAGCTCTTCCAGTAGCCAAACACTTTTTAGATGCAAGGATTCGACAGTGAGTTTGAAGCAAAAATCAGAGATGCCATAGTAATTTCTGAAAATTAAAGGGATGAAAGTGTTAATTATGATATAATGTAGAGATCCATTCATATTTTAACCTTCAAAATTTAAGAGAAGAAAATTTGTAGTTATAGAAAAATTTTTGCCTACATTTAGCAAGTTAGGATGAGGTAACACGCGGAAGACGATGCATTTCACCTTTAATGGGTTCCTATTTGATTTTATTCAAAAAGTTGATTTTATTTTTTTTATTAAAAATCCATTATCTTCATAGAGACAATGTTTTATGAAAAACACAAGTTTATTTTAAAGTTGATTGGAGGTTTTTTTATTATTTCTTTTAAAAAAATGATCTCTTATTTGGTAAGAGTTTTTAAATGGGTCGCCACCCTCTTTTAGGGAAAAAGATGAATTGATTCCCTTTTTGGTGAAAACCGATCCATTAAACTAGCTCAGGAAGTAAGGATGACATTGGAGAGGTGTTAGGCACTCGGATCGCCAAGTTTTTGGACCGGCCTTCATTGTTTGTTTGATTATTCACCTTCGAGTACTAGAATTGACTTCAATTAAGATACTAAAATATTTTAATGCACTTTTGATTAAAACATGACATTCATAAGCATTATTAATCAATCAATTAATAATCACAACATGAAACCAAAAATATCTATAAAAAC
This sequence comes from Jatropha curcas, assembly GCF_014843425.1. The sequence continues at coordinate 1,368,848 of NW_023590566.1, forward strand.
AAGGGAGGAGAAAAGAGTACGGTCCATGGGATCCTAGTTACAATCTACCCAAATGACCTTCAATTATAACCCAATAGCCCTCAATTCTTATATCAAAGCAATATATAGAGTTTATTATGAACTCTTTGCAAATCAAGCAATAATGGTATGTATGGTATATAAAAAAAACCACATCATATCACCAATAAAAATAATATAGCCAACGTACACAACCACAACAACAATTAAAACATTAACAAATATATAATCAATAATAAGAACAATGAAACGTAAAGATTAAGGCATAATAAAAGTAATGAGAGTATAATTAAAGCATATATGCAATGAAAATAAAGCATAAAAACATTAAAGGTAAATAACTTGCACGAATGAAAAATAAAGAACTGCAAATGTAAAAATGGCAGAATATTTAGATTAAATTAAGAGATAGCATGAATCAAAATTTAAGCCTCTGATGTTGTTCCTTTGAGAGTTGAACAAATGTGACCATCTCTATCAAAATTCATGTTTCTTATTGATTTATGTGATTCTTTTGGTTCTAGAACATCATTTAGGCCTTAAGGCTTGATACCAGACCCAAAAGAACCAACATAATTGAATTAAAGAGTGAAGAACATAAAATACAGGTTTTGGATAGGAACCACATGCGCCACACTGAGGACGTTGGATTTTTCCCAAAAGATTGGAAAGAATTGAATTGAACGAGCTTGATTTAATTTTATTTAGTAAAAAATATATTTTTTTTTCACTTAAACCCGTTTAATCCTCGAAAAAAAGGTTCTCTTACTTTGATAAGAGTTTTATTTTGGAGTCGCCACCCTTATTAGGGAAAATTCTCGAATTAGTAAAAAGATTGGAAAGAATTGAAATTGAACGACTTGATTTAATTTTATTTTAGTAAAAAAATATATTATTTTTTTTTTCACTTTAAAACCCGTTTAATCCTCGAAAAAAAAGGTTCTCTTTACTTTGATAAAGAGTTTTATTACTTTGATAAGAGTTTTATTTTGGAGTCGCCACCCTTATTAGGGAAAATTCTCGAATTAGTCGATTCTTTGGAATCGACTAATCTAGTTTTAAACCATAGATAGGGTTGGGAGTTAGGTACGAAATGGGAAGGTGTTAGGCACCCATTTCGTCCGGCTAAGCCGGCCTCCTAATTGTCCATTAATTCACAATAAGTTAATAGTGCAATTAACTAAAAAATTGAGATGTAAAACCTTTCATGCACTTTTGGAAAACATGTCAAACATACATTCAATCTCATCCATACAACATAAAAATAAGCCATCCAAAGAAGGGGAAGTGAAGAAGGGGAAGTGAGGAGAATAGAATACAAACCAGTCCCCTAAAATACAATCTACCATCAAACCCTCCAAATTTTCCAAACCCAATCTATCTATTACAAACAAGCTATAATGGGAATCCCATTAAGGATCCCTTACATTTTGCAATAATAACACATTACATTACAATAAGGATACAAACACAATGCATACATTATTTACAAAATTTAAACATCAATTCTCGCAATAATCATACACATCCTTCCATACAAAGAATGATGAAATGATGCATGTTCACAATTACATTATAAATAACAAAGGGGTTAGCGTGCGCCTCATGCTTGTGGCACACACCACATGTAGTGGCATAGGGCCTTTCCAAAATCAGGAAGACTTATGGTGTTTCTTAGGTGGAAACAGGGGATCTGAGCACTAGTAGCATGAGGCACTAGGAAGTGGCGCACGCCACTCTTGCTGGCCTCGAGCTACAGAGGTGCAGAACCTCCTGTTTGGTTGATCCTAGATTTTCCTTACAACCAGACCCAGAAAAAGTGTCTTAAACACCAAAAAAGAAAAGAAAAAGATGGAAGATAGATTAAAGTTTCTTAGAAACTACCTTTGGTAGTTTCACTTGGAGATTGAATGAAAAAAGGATGAAGAGCCCAACTCCTTGGTTTTCAATCCAATGATGTGAGCTTCAAGATTAAAATTTATGTTTTTAGGATTTCAGATTGATCATAAGGGGTTTTTTGATTGATTAAATGTTAGATCTCAACTTGAATCCAAGGTTAACGCTAATTGCCTTAGGATTTTTGAGTTGAGTTTTAAAGAGCAAGAGTCTCTCCTAGTTTTCCAAAAATCCTCCCCTAAAGCCTACCCCCAAATGCCTATTTATAGACATTTGAGAGTGGGGTGGCTCCATTTAGGGCTAACGTGGCAAAAATGCCTATTTATAGACATTTGAGAGTGGGGTGGCTCCATTTAGGGCTAACGTGGCAAAAACACCACTATTGGGCCCCGCAATGAGACCGGGCCTACTTTTACTAGATCGGATCGGGTAGCACGTGAAACAAGATGATGATGCACTAGGAAGTGTGCCAAGCACGCCCGATGCACTTCTCGGGCCCGGTTTCATCGCGAAACGCCCGATGACCTAAAAAAGTAAAAATGGTTAAACACATCGGTAATCTCAGCCACAAACCATTGGTCCAAAAACCAGGGTGATCGGGATCCAGATCCAATTTTATGGGAAAAATGGTGTATCATCACTGAACGTTTTAAGGACAAAATTTAAGCATCTACAGTTTGCCCACACTTTGATAATATTTTGCTTTTCAAGCGAAATGTCATCAAAGTGTAAAGTAGATGTGTAAATAAAGAGATACTTACCTGATTTACGTGCACACACGGCTTTGGTGGATGAGGAGCGCTATTCTGGCGACTTTGTTGATGTGGATTTGAAAACCTGCCTCAGGGGACTTACGGTACCATTACGGCATTTGTAGGTGGGCGAATTAAGTTAGGATGGCTGTTGACAGCTTCTACAGCTAACTTGTGCCAATTTGCAGCTCTAGTTTGAGAATGCTCCACTTCGGGAGGTCGTCCTTTGGACAGTGCCCAGGGGGACTTTGAAAACCTGCCTCAGGGGACTTACGATACAATTATGGCATTTGATAGGTGGACGAATTGCACCATGGTGATTATCGACAACTTCTGCGGCTATATTAAGCCAGTTGGCAACTTTGGTTTGAGAATGCTCCACTTCGGGAGCTTATCCTTTGGACGGTGAAAGGCGGAATAAGATGCACCATACGGGACGACTTCAGGGGTGCTCCACTAGGACAACTTCAACAAATGAATAAGTATGAATCGGTCGATTCGGTTTCTGAAATGCTCCACTTCAGGAGGTTGTCCTTCGGATGGTGAAAGGCGAAATGAGATGCGCCACATAGGACGGTTTCAGGGGTGCGCCACTGGGAAGACTTCAACAGATGAATGAGTACAACACTTCGGTTGACCCCATTTCTAAAATGCTCCACTTTGGGAGGTGCACCACTTCGTACGGCTTAGGTGCGTCACTTCAGGCGGCTTAGGGAATACTCCACTTCGGGAGGTGCGTCACTTTAGACAGCTTTGAGAATGCTCCACTTAGGGAGGTGTGCCACTTCAGACAGCTTTGAGAATGCTCCACTTCAGGAGGTGCGCCACTTCAGACGTGTTTTCATCGACCGCCCCCGAGCGACATGAAAAAAACGTTCCATATATTTTTTTTTTGGTGGAAAGTGATTTTTATTTTGAACAATGGTGACAAAATGTTTTATTGGATACGGTGCCGATAAATTGGTCTTTATGAAACATTTTGAGTCGCCACCCATTATTTCGGCAATGGGACCGTTTCCAATCTTATTTTATAAAAGTGACTCCATTTTAAACCCAGTTTTATTCAAGGCCAAATTATTTAAAAGACTGGTCAAGCGAACCAAGACTTTCCATTTTTTTAAAACCCAGTTTTTATTCAAAGGCCAATTATTTTAAAAAGGACTGGTCAAGCGAACCAATGCGGTTCTGGGAGTAAGGGAATTGGGTACGCCAGCCGTTGGAAGCCTGACCGCCCGGGAAAATCGGCCTCTTTAACCTTATGATTTTGTTAATTTATTTTAGTTTTAGAAAAGCCAAATTATTAATTTACTTAAACCCAACCCGAATGAATCGGAACTGAGTTCTTATGTGAAAAAATAATTAATCGTTCCTCCTCTACCCAATTCAAATTCAATCAAATTCAATCATCCACCATAATCAATCCAAACATTCAAACCAAAAGACAGTTAAATCAAATAAATAAAAGACCCGCCTTGCCTTATGGTTAAAGGCGGGCCACAACTAAAACCTAAAAATAACATTCTTACCCGATTTAAAATTTTTAAACCCGAAAACCAAAAAACCCAAAATTCATGCATAATTACATTTAAATATCTAAAACTTAATTAAATTGCCAATCTACTCACAAATTGGTTGTTCTTCGGCGGATTTATTAGAAAAATTTAAAATTTTATTTGTACAAAATTCGTTAATTTTTGAAAGAACCAAAATTGTTTCTGGGAGCCCTTAGAACAGTCGCGTGGACTAACTGTTTCTTAAAAACTCCAGATCATCAACCGTATATTTTAGGAAATTCCCACAATTTAAAAATAGAAATATTTTAAAAAAAATGAAAATCGTGAATATGAACAGTTCCGTCACGCCAACCTTCCAGGATCCGTTACGGATTCTGATAGCTGCGTGACGCAACTAATCTGGGTAAAAGAAGAAAAAAAAGATATTGGACATGAACAGCTCCGGTCACGCAATTTGCCAGGTCCGTTACGGATCTACTGGCTGCGTGACGCAATTGCCTCTGTTCCGTGCTTACTTTTTCAAACAAACTTATTTACATCATTCTTTTATTGTAAACATGCTTTAATAAGAATTAAAACAGCCAAGAGTGAACAGAATACCGTTTAACTTAAGATATAGATTAAACTTACTAAAAAATAATATTAAACTACTAAAATAATAACAAAATAAACAATACTAAATAAAAATACAAAGAAAGGTTTAAAAGAGTTACCTAACCCTCAGACTGAGGATTGTAAACAGCTTAAATGCTTAAAGAATGACGGTTAATCATTCCAGAAGCTTTGTCCAAAAGGATTTAAACTCTCGCCCTTTTCTCTCTTGCTTTTTTCTTCTTTTATGATTTTCGTTTTAACCTAATTGATGTCTAATGGTTGTCTTTCTTCAAAGGAACTCGGAAGAGTTTCTGGAGAAAGACTTAGCCTCAAGTGTGTTTTTTTTGACGCCCTAAAAACCAGTCCCGAATAAGAGATAAAATGATGAATTTATAGAAGTAGGGCAATAGAGGATAGCTGCGTCACGCAGCTGACGGACGGACCGCGTGAATGTGGGATTCGATAGCTGTTGTGGACGCAAGCTCACTTTCTGGACCGCTGCCACGTACTTTGACGCAGCTCACTTTCTGGACCGCTGCCACGTACTTAGACAGAATGAAAAACCGTTATGTCAGCGTTCACGGTGACGTCATCTAGATTGGAGTTGCGTGCGCAACCGATAGTGCCGTCACACACCTGATAGCTGCGTGACGCAACTCTTATGCAATCCAGACACATTTAAGTTGGTCTAATTTAAATCTTTGGATCAAAAGACTTCTAGATAGCAATAATCCTTCATTTCGCATCCTTGTATCCCCACTGGGTTAGGTGGGGGCATAAAGACACGCGTCAACAGTTTGCCTCCCCACTTTATCATTAATTGTGTAAGCAATTAATGTTAAAGTGGCCCGTTGACGTGCCTTCAATCTTGGGTTGAATAAAATAGTTGCCTTGATCATCTGGTCACGTCCAAAGCTCGGTCTGATCGGCTTTATTGGCTCCAATTGGATCGGTAACAATCTCCAAAACTTGGTCTGATTGGTTTTGAAGATACCTTCGAGGCTCGGTCTGATTGGCTCAAAGGATTTTGATTTGAATTGATTTGATCATCTGGTCGCGTCCAGAGTTCAGTCTGATCGGCTTTGTTGGTTTCCATCGGATCTGTGATCATCTCCAAAGCTCGGTCTAATTGGCTTTGAAGACACCTCCGAAGCTCGATATAATTGGCTCGAAGGATTTTGGTGGAGTCCAAAGCTTAGTGTAATCGGCTTTGTTGTTCACCTCTTCAACTCAGTTTAATCGGCTTTAGAGGGTTTGATGATGTCCAAAGCTCGGTGTAATTGTTCCAAAAGCTCGGTGTAATCGGCTTTTGTGGTTTCACCTCCTCAGCTCAGTTTTAATCGGCTTTAGAGGGTTTGATGATGTCCAAAGGCTTCGGTTGTAATCGGGCTTTGTGGTTCACCTCCTTAGCTCAGGTTGTAATCGGCTTCTAGAGGGTTTTGATGACGTCTAAAGCTCGGTGTAATCGGCTTTGTGTTCACCTCCTCAGCTTCAGTGTAATCGGCTTTTAGGAAGGGGTTTGATTGATGTCCAAAGCTCAGCGTAAATCGGCTTTGTTGTTCACCTCCTCAGCTCAGTGTAATCGGTTTTTTAGAGGGTTTTGATGACATCAAGCTGGTGTAATCGGCTTTGTGGTTTCCCCTCCTAAGCTCAGTGTTGTAATCGGCTTTAGAGGTCTGATGACGTCCAAAGCTCAGTGTAATTTGGCTTTGTTGTTCACCTCCTCAGCTCAGTTGTAAATCGGGCTTTAGAGGGACTGATGACGTAAAGCTCAGTGTAATCGGCTTTATTGTTTCACCTCCTCAGCTCAGTGTAATCGGGCTTTTAGAGGGTTTGAACCTAAAAAGTTTCAAGGAAGAAAGAGCAACAAGAAGAAAGAGCAATATCTGTGTACAAACAGATCTCGCCTTTGTTAAATATTGGAGCATCACATGCCCCCATGCATTAATAATCATGAATTTTAAAATTTGAAATTTTGCATCAGGGCAAAAGATTTACTTTTGCCCCCAGTCTGGAATTCCAACTCGGGACCAAAAATATTATCCTTTGAGCAAACCTTGAAAATTTTATTTTTTATTGCCAAATTTGTTTGAAACTGTTAGCAAAAATTTAGGCAAAAATTTTGTTAAAAATTTCCCTAATCCTAAATTTTCAATTATACCCTTCCTGATGCGGTGTTGAAAGAAAACTTACCTTAGGGTAATTTGGTGATTTTGATGATTTTGCCCCCTGTGTGGCGAGTAGATGGAATGATTGAAGTATACGAGCCACACACTGACTCCAAATGGCTTAAAGAAATGGCTTAAAGAAGCTGACTTGGGCTTGGTTTGGGTTCTTGGGTGGGGCTTGGGCCCATTAACCCCTTCTTATTATTAAATAAGGCTTTTTCACTTTTCATTTTTTACTTTTTAAACTTTCAAAACTTTCCCAAAACTCTCTGACCTTAGCTAATATGGCCCAATCTTCCCGGAATTCCCTGCTCTGCTTTACACACCCGAGATGGATATTCTGGTGGTGATCCCAGACATCCGGTCTTCGGAGGGGCGATCGGAGTTCCCGTTGAGCCGTAAGCCCTTACACCTGTACGCGGACCGCTTCAACTTTCTTCCAGCATCTGGGCTTCTTGATTCCCGATTCTTTTTCCGGCAATAATACCGACGCTGATTGCGCGGTTTCCAGTTCTGAGGGTAAGTAATATTACAAATTTGAATTTCGTGCTTCTTGCGTTTGCCCTAAGTGTTTTTGTGTGAATGATTTTGTGTGAATTTTTATGCTGTTGTGCGTCGGCAGTAGCGTCACGCAGGAGGAGTTGTCTATGTGCGCAGCTGTGAATGATTTTGTGTGATTTTTATGCTGTCTGTGCGTCGGCAGTAGCGTCACGCAGGAGAGAGTTGTGTGCGCAGCTGTTCTCTTGTGAACAGTTGCATGACGAAGCTGTTCTCGCAAGCAGTTGCGTGACGCAGCGGTTCTTATGTGAACAGTTGCGTGACGCAGCTGTTCGAAGTTGCGCGACCCTGTTGTCTCTGAACTTTTGATTTTGCCTCTTTTACGCATCTTGATACCTTATTTGCTATCTTAGAGTGTGATGCTATGTTGAATGCGACTTATCTAGGCCCTGTAAATGCATAGAGAAACACAAAAACTGGTAGATTGACCGTTAGGTTTTCCTGCCTTACCTTCGACAGATGCGTCACGCAGCTGTTCTTTGGAAGAACAGTTCCGTGACGCAACTGTGAGTCAGGGGACATAGCTCCTTGACAAGCTGCGTGGCGCAGCAACGAAGTTGCGTTACGCATCTACAGTTGCGTGACGCAATTATGTCTGGCCAGAAACTTGAACACCTTATATCCTGCAATTAAAAAACAAACAATTATTAGTCTAACCCTTTATTCAAATTAATCTCTTACCTAGGTCGATCTGGGCAAGGCCCGAGCTGGCGGATCTTACACTGTTGCCTCCACCTTTTGGGATTTATTGGACCCCCCTGATGCGGTCTAGAGTTATAGCTACTGGATTTGGGGATTATGCTGCTGGTCTTCGCCGGACTCAGCCCCGGTTTCCGCCGGCCATGCGCTATGCACTGATGGAGCGATGGAACGACTGCACACACTCATTTATCTTCGGCTTTGGAGAGATGACACTGACTCCAGCCGATTTCACTGCCATTACTGGACTTGGGTTTGATGGCGATGCGGTTCTTCTTGATTCCCGGTACAAACAGCTGCATTGGGAGCTGAGCTTGTTGGTACCTTACTCGGCGTTACCACTCGTGCTAGGTACACCGCGCAGGGGTATGTTTCTTATGAGGTTGTCTACAAGTTTTGGGCCGAGTGGATCCACGCGAGACTAGCAGCTTGGAGAGAACTACCCTTGGATGCCAGACCTGCAGCTCTTGCTTATACTAGAGAGGAGAGGGACCGAGCAGCACGGTCTTTCATCTTTTACATTATCTCTTTGCAGCTTCTCTGCACCTCCCAGAATAAGGGAGATCCCGTCGTTTTGGCCTGCCTATAGGATTTGAGCTTCATCGGCACTTACGACTGGGCCTCACTTGCGTTGGCTCACCTCTACCATGGTCTGGATGTATGGACCAAGGGTAGTGGTGAGTCTAACTGGCAATTTCTCCCCCCTCTTGAGGTAAGACACCTATCCTTCTGACTTTTCTTCCTTTATTTTTTTTCAATCACTCAAATTTACACTTAACTGTTGGAATCTTGTCACAGGTTTAACTGTTTGGAATCTTGTCACAGGTATGGGCATATGAGTTATCGGAATTCTATTCCCGGTGGTTCCGGACAGTGATACCTTCTACTGAGGGCTCGCGGAATTCCTCGATACCTTTGCACATCCTATACTTTTTCTAGTTCAGAGGGGGATTCCATTACTTCTGGAGGCGCTTATCTTAACGATAGGGCCTGTCTTGACGTGGAGTACAAAAGGAAATCTTCTGAGTTAGCGTCTCCCTCTTTTATTTTATTTTACTATTTCATTCGTTGACTTTTTTCTATTTTGCAGCTCCTTCTGGACTCCATGGGAGGGAGATTGCGATGCTTGGGCAGCCTATCCTCCTCGTGCCCTAGCAGAGGCCCTTACCCGGTCCAGAGTCTTGCTTCATGGCTACTGGGTGGACCGGTATTATTTAGGTGAGAGGGTCCTCGAGATCCGTACTGCCACGGCCCAGAGGCGAGTGCCTATTGCTCCCCCTCGCCATATGTGCATCTTAGAGGGGATCACTCCGGAGGACAGGTTGCTGGAATATGATGGCTTTCCTGTTGATGACTACCTGATACCTGGCGATTATGCCTCCTACCTCTCGACCCGATTGAGGACCAGATTGCCGGATGTCTGAGAGTACTCTCAGGTAACTCTTTTGTCCTCATCATTGATTCTCCCCATACTTTGGCTGAGTAATTAACGGGCTTTTTCTAACTTGTTATAGGAAAGGAGGAGGCATCGGACTCCTGCTTTCTATGAGGCGTAGGCAGAGGTTGATGCTCCTGCCGAGTCTACGGGTGCCATGCTAGGTGATGTCCCCTTCCCTCTGGGCATGGAGGTTACTTTGGATCCTAGTCTGGGACTTAGACGGACCATTGCTATTCCTGCTGATCTTAGGCAGGCTCCAGGCTCCTCATATCTACAGCTGGATCCCTGAGCATGCCACACATGGTTAGTTATTAACAATGAATTTACTAAGTCAAGAAATATTTTTACCGGAGGATTCTTCATTAGTGCCTTTCTTTCACTTGTAGGTGCTGCTCAGAGGTACCAGGTGAGGCTTTTACAAGAGTTCTGCTTTTGCTCGAACCTACATTCACCAGCTTGTTATCCGGGAGCTCCTGAAGAGGGTATGATTCTTCTTACTCTTTGCTTTTTTGCTTTATTGTACTTTTCTCTTACCCTTCTCCCTTTTTTATTTCATAGGAGTTTAGAGATCGGTAGGTACGGAGGAGGCTACGGAGGCATCAGTCCCGTCAGGCCGCCGCTGTTTCTCGTCTCCAGATGGAGGTTGACAGGCTCCGCACTAGACTGGAGGTTGAGGGGATTCCTTTGGATCTCTCGGATGAAGAGGAGGAGGATGATGATGATTCTTCGTCTGAGGACGCTCCACCACCCCCACCATCTTCTGTCAGACAGGCGGCAGCTGGTCCCAGTCGATAGCGACGTTATTCTCCTCTCCATTTTTGATTGATTCTTCTTTTTTCTTTTTTTCTTTTTTTTTATTCTTCTTTTCTTTTTTTTTTGTAGCTCCTTTGAGCATATTGTAGTATTATTTACATTTCTTTTACAGTATTATTCACATTTTGATTTGAGACTTCACTTTATTCCTGTATAAAGAAAACAAAACATAGAAACGAAAAAAGGAAGTACCCTACTCACTTACGAGAGTGGTCCATCTCGTTATTGCGGGCGTAAATGCCCAACTACCTTATCGCAAAACGGACCTTATCGCAAAACGGGACAAAAGAAAATGAAATGAAAATTAAACCAAAAAACCACAGAAATAAAAAAAGGAAACGTCCCACTCACTCTGCTAGGGAGTGGTCCACCTTTATTAATGCGGCTAAATGCCCAATTTCTATAAATGCCCATCTACTTTATTCCAGAACAGACAAAAGAAAATGAAATGAAAATTAAACAAAACCACAAAAACAAAAAGGAAACGTCCCACTCACCTGCCAGGGTGGTCCATCCTGTCACGCATAAATGCCCATCTACTAGAGTGGTCCACCTTATTAATGCGGGCCTAAATGCCCAACTACTTTATTCCAAAACTTATTACCACCGAAAGTAAATGCCATGCCAGCTGGTGATCGCATCGCATTCATTGAAGCCTTTCCACTCCTATAAATAGAAATCACCTTCTTCGTTCTCTCCTCACTCCATCGCATTCAAAACAATCCTTTTCTTCAAAAACCCTTTTCCTCCATGGCTTTCAGAAATCAAGTCTCATCTTTTGTTCAATCCATTCCTGATGACCATTCGATGCTGCCGGCGTGATCTTGCCAATGATGTCTATACCCCAAGCTGAAAAAGGCCAAGAAGGAGTTATTGGGTGGAGTTCAACAATAGGCAAGTGATTTTTGTTATCGTGGTACTGGCAGGCTTTACAATGACGAACATAATTGACACAGTCACCTTCCATCTGCACCCAAAAGTAGCCTTGCCCCACCTTCCAATCTGCACCCAAAAGTAGCCTTGCCTCATAATCTTTCTAGCCAAACTCATGCCACTTATATGAGTATCACAGACTCCACTCATGGATCTTCTTCAATTATCTTTTTCCGTCCTTCTGCCTACACATTCTTTTAGAAGCATTTCCATTTTCCCAAGCCCTCCTTATACTAGTTCACCATCGGCTAGACATAATTCAAAAACAATTTTTTGTCGAACCGAATTGGGTCTTCTTGTTGCATCATCAGAAAATGTTCCTCTTCATGTACGCAAAAAAAATTAACCCGTTAAACACAAGTTTCTTCCTCTGACTCAACCTGATTCACAAAATGTTCTTCATTTAGCATGGCATATTTGCTGCGGGTAATGATAAATTTGGTTCTTTGGACCTTACTCAAATTTTGCCTAACGCGAGGGCTAAGTTTGCCCAAAGCATCCGGGATTCTGTTTATGGAGTCCTACCTATTGTATGTAAAAGTGATCTTGTCAAAGACGTGCTTGCTTTCTTTAACAAGTACTCAACATTAGGGCTTCAACCTAATGCTTCCTTTAACTTTCATCTTTTCATGCATGTTCAATAACCACAATGAGTCTTTCCTATCACCTCAACCTCCTTAGCACCTGTTGCAAGAAGAGACTCCGATTCCCATTATACATGCTTCGTATTTCCGCCATATTGTTGGTGATTAGGGAACAAACACCTTTTTGCACATTGTTGCTCGTACCTCGCATGAGTTGTGCTTCCTATCACAATACCCGCTCCAGGCTCCATTTCTATTGGCTGATCCGTTCAAAGTTACAGTTTTCCAGACCCCTGATTTCAACGCTTTTTCCAGACCCCTGTTTCAACGCATAGCAAATGTTCATCTGGAAATTCCAGCTCCCATGGTTCATCATCTGCAATGGGATTCTCAGCCAGGAATTCTGCAATAACCCGACCTTTTACCGTCTTCTTTGTGACAAACTCTGCATCTACACTGGACATTTGAACTAACCATTTGGACAACCGCCCTTCTAGAGTAGGTGTTTTTTGAAGATACTGCATAGGATCAATTTTAGAAACAAAGGTGACCCTGAAAGAATCAAAATAAGGCCTCAACTTCTTGATCGACCACACAACTACCATACATGTCTTTTCTATCAAATTATACTTTTCCTCAATAGGCAGTAATTTCTCTCAATAGGCAGTAATTTCTTACTGATATAATAGATGGCCTTTTCTACTCCAGCAGCATCTGGCTGTGCCAACATAGCTCCAACTCCTGCATCCTCTACCGACAAGTACAGAATCAAACGTTCTCCCAGTCTAGGGGAACTTAACACTGGTGGATTCATCAAGTACTCCTTTATATGGTTAAAGGCCTTCTGATAATCCTCGTTCCATCTGACCGGCTGGTTCTTCCTAAGTAACTTGAAGATCGGAGTACAGGTAATAGATAATCTAGAAATGAACCTACTGATATACTGGATCTTCCCCAAGAAGCTTCTCACCTGACGCTCTGTTCTCGGCGATTCCATGTCTTGAATGGCTTTTATTTTATCTGGGTCAATCTCAATCCAGTTAGGTCCCACAACAAAACCTAACAACTTCCCCTTCATTACTCCAATATGCACTTTTTGGGATTGAGTCTTAAATTGTATTGTTTGACCCGCGTGAAGAACTTTTCTAACATCTCCGTATGTTCTTCTTGTGTTTTTGTCATGTCATGATTCACCATATCATCCACATATACCTCCAAAAACCTTTATGGATCATATCATTGAAACAAGGTTGTAGCCATTTCTCTGATATATTGCCCCGGCATTCTTTCAACCCAAAACGGCATCACCCTATTAACAGGAGGTCCCAAATCAGTTAGTGAATGCAGTCTTATGCTTATCAAACTTAAAGCCATCAGGATTTGGTTGTACCAGAGAATCCGTCCATAATGGAATTAATAACATCCCATTCCTGCAGGCACTGTCGATCAGAACATCTTATATGTGGAAGTGGGAAGTCGGTCTTTGGGCGAGGCTTTTTAAATCTCGTAGTCGACACAGACTCTCAGTCTCCCCATCCTTCTTTAAGCCAGGGACATTGTTTGCTAACCACTCAGGGGTAATGCATACCTCCAAGAGGCCTGCAATCTAACTGCTTCGGGAACCTCAGCCTTTGATCTTGTCTTGCCACTCTGGTCTGACCCGTCCTCCTGAATTTACTGGCTAAACGGATCAGGAGGATGAAAATGCTCTTGCAAATACCTGTCATCCCTGGCATGTCAGCATAACTCCAAAGGAAAAACTTCTGAATTTCATCTTGAGACATTTCTTGGAGGATTCCTTTCTGAGTTCAAGCTTAAAGTCTGATCCGGGATTTTTGATTATTGGGATCTTCGACGGTGCTTTAGGGCTTTAAATGCAAAATGATGCCAAATGCATTTATTGTTCAAATATGCGTTTTTGTGGTATAAATCACATGCCCCATGAACGTGACAATCAGAAAAAACAAGGAAATAAGTAATCAAAATTCAACTTCTATTGATTGAAATAATTAAGGGAAGTCCCACTCCAAAGAAAGATTTTCCGTTCTCAAAACAAATAATCAGGAAAAAAAATAAAAAAAACAGGATTAAGAGTACAGAACTGCTCGTCCTTCATCTTTAACAATTCCACAAACTATCTCCTAGGAAAATGAAGCGTTGAACTAACCTCCGGAACTCAATCAAAGCGCGAATTCAGGAATTGTATACCTTTGATGTTTAATGTTTCCTATAGTCTTAAGCTTCTTCTTTTTAATCTGTGCGCGGAGGGCACTCCTTACATCTCAAGCTTTATTCTTCTGAAAAATCTTAATCCGCTGTATAAATGCCAATAAAAATTTCATCACAACTATCTTTGATGGCTTGAACCACTTCATCAGCATCAGGAGCATCCTTGGTCTCTGGGGCAGCTTTCTCTTTCATCTCCAGCATCTTCCTCTCAGCTTCTTCTGCATCTTCCGCTGTTAGCAATGACTGAAGGATCCTCGCCTTGGACTTCTGCTCTTGGATCACCTTTGAAGCTTCATCCCCAATCCCGAGAAAATCTTCAAATTCAGGCATCTTCTGTGACCATTTTGCTCCACTGCCCGCTTGGACCATGCCAATCATGAATTGTGTTCCATCTACCAATTGCTCAAGGGAAGGCTTTGGAGACTTAATGAGCTGCTCCTCAAAATCTGTCATGAAGATCTCCAAACCTGGATATGTCTTTCCTCTACTCTGAAATTTTCTAGAAGCTTCCGGGATAAAGAAGATCCTGTTTAGTTCCGACTCTTTTATCGGAGACTAGACTTCATACTTCTCTTTCTTCCGATACTCTGAGTACCCCAGTCCGCGTCGATCTTGCTGACCATGCGACGATGGCACAGGTTCAAACCTTCCTTGTAAATCTCGGCCTAGCCCCTTGTCGTACTTCCATTGCATCTTCTTCATCATTTTACGAGAGAAAGGGCTCATCCTATTGACTGTACTTTTGTCTTCGGTGATTACAGCATCATCAATCATAGCCACCTGAAAACCAGATAAGGGCACAACTGCCTCTAAACCTTCCACAGCAGCCACATTGGCATAAGCCAACCTCGAAAGGTGAAAGCCAGATCTATTCCTCGGGAACGGGCGTTTCAACCCAACTGACCCCTTTCCATAGAAGAGGAAACCCGGTGTTTTTCGCAAGAACCCAGGTTTTTCGGCGGCTCTCCACAAAATCTCCCTGCATATACCATAAGACGACTTTATTAATACCTGTAAGACACCCATTGCAGTTTGGTCCCAGGTGGTCGCCCTTCGAGTGGCTGGATTCTACTGTGTGTGCCAATTCGGCGAATAAGAGAATTTGAACCCCAAAGAAAGTGAATAAAAGCCCATGAGTCACTGGGCATACTTCGGCCCGGAAAGCCAGCGAGAGTCATTTCCAATAGCCAAAACGGGATGGTCCCAAAGCTGACTTTCTACTCTCTCTCCAAAAAACGCCAGCCAAACTCTCTCTGATCAGTTTCCTAAATCGCAACATGCTGTGGACCTCCGTATAGTGGTTCCCTAGGGATTCTGCCTAACATCATGAGGTAGTTTTATATGACATAAAGGCTTTAATTCAAAAACCGCGATTTTGGTTTATAGCAAATGGCGGAGTGCCTATTTCTAACCGACTCATTCCAATACCTTTAGGAATTTGGAAACGGAAATTATTACTATATTTTACAAGCGGGCAGTGCAATTAATTCCTGCCCAAACCAAAAATGCTTGAAACCCCTGTGTCAACATGCGGGTCGGAACCCGATCACTAATTATAAACAAGCGTATCTACCTTCATTCACCATTAAACAACAAATTGAACTAAACCCCTTTAGAGTTATAATTTTGAATTGCAAGTAATCAGGATGGTAAAATTTACGAATTATTGTAAAATAAAACGTGATGTTCCCTACCCCTTCGGATTATTGCAAAGGATATGCAGGTGTTACCGCTAAATAATACATTTACAAGAAAAGTTCTGGCCTAAGTCGTGATTGACTCCTCAACGCGAATCCCATGGCCAAGACACGATAAGCAGGTGAATATACCATTAAATGTACAATCAATAGCACGCTCTGGGAAATTTTAGGGAGGAATGCTCTTGGACAAACCTGTCAAATAGTCACCATCCAAATTCAGAGACAGGACTTCATACTATGTGCTTGCGTGGTGTGAAGCTATCAATAAATCCCACAAGTGAGGTAGGATAGTGCCCAGCCTTTTAGTTTCTCATAGCTCAAGTTGGCTGATTCTTAGGACAAACACCGGGTGATTGTTGTTGTTAAACAGCCTCGTTCCCCCGGCTCACTCTATTTTGTGATACTATTCCACCTAACTTCAAACGCTCAAAGATCTCATTTGACTTTTTATATAGACGTGGTTACCCACTTTCATCTGTTCAGCTATTTTACTATACTCCTTGGGCGGTGGTTCTTTCAACAACTATATCTGATGTTTACTTCTACGTGTGTGCGCCCATCCGATAGCCAAAGGCTACACCTAGTGTCTCGCCTCTTTGGTTTCTCTCTTAACCAAGGAGAATTTGATGTTTGTCTTAACACCCTGGTTCTATACAGCAGGACAGGAATCCGCTCCCCCCCGAGTCAACTTTGCTGCCATGATGCCCATAGGAACTTCCAATTTGGAATTTCTTGCGCATCCAATCATCCGGCTCAAGCTACTAAGTATTAGGCTGTGAATACCATTGGTTCTGCTGGTGGTGATACGCTTTTAGACTGTTTTGAGGGTTATTTTTGTGGCGATTACAGCTTGATGGACCAACCTCTTGAACAGGTGGCATTCTCGATGATTATAATACACGGTTTAGAAGGATCATCTGCCCACCGAGACTGTCCGAAGTGCTGTGTAACTTCTTATGTTGGATATTTTGGCTTTCACCGTGGCCTTGGCTTTCTACCTCCTCCTAATTTGCTTAGCTAAGTCAGGTCCCAGATGTTTTCAACATGGCACACATCCTCTCTTCCCCATTTCTGCTTCCATTCTGCTTCTGCCAATACCAATTCTTCCGGCAAGCCACTTCCAATTGCATTAATTGATCCACCTGTTGAAGGCTTATTAGGTGGATAATTATACTGGTATTGCAGTAAAGGATTATTCCTTGTGCTCGGCTTATTGCGCTCAGAAGGCTTAGTGATCTTCCCACTATCTATCAAATCTTGTATTGCTTGCCTAAGCTGGAAGCAATTATCAGTAGAATGACCTTTGCATTGGTGATACTCACAGTCTTGATCAAGAAACCTACCCCGAATAGGCTTAGATGGATTAATTGGTAGCTTTGACAGCACACCGTTCTTGATGTAGGACCTCATAACCATGCTTAAAGGTCTACCCAGATCCGTGAATTCCCTTCTCACTTTCTCGTTAACGGCTCCCACTGTAC